>JAKZAO010000007.1:20269263-20709862 GCA_023053555.1 Branchinecta lindahli | reverse complement strand
GGGAGATCCAAGGATCCTTGATCCAAGGACCCTTTGATCCGGGAGATCCAAGGACCCTTTCATTCGGGAGATCCAAGGACCCTTGATCCAAGGACCCTTTATCCGGGAGATCCAAGGACCCTTTGATCCAAGGAGATCCAAAGACCCTTGATCCAAGGACCCTTTGATCCGGGAGATCCAAGGACCCTTTGATCCGGGAGATCCAAGGACCCATTGATCCGGGAGATCCAAGGACCCTTTGATCCGGGAGATCCAAGGACCCTTTGATCCGGGAGATCCAAGGACCCTTTGATTCGGGAGATCCAAGGACCATTTGATAAAAGGACCATTTGCATCCGGGCATGATCCAAGGACCCTTTGATCCGGGAGATCCAAGGATCCTTGATCCAAGGACCCTTTGATCCGGGAGATCGAAGGACACATGATCCAAGGACCTTTTGAACCGGGAGTTCCAAGGATCCTTGATCCAAGGACCCTTTGATTCGGGAGATCCAAGGACACATGATCCAAGGACCCTTTGATCCGGGAGATCCAAGGATCCTTGATCCAAGGACCCTTTGATCCGGGAGATCCAAGGACCCTTTGATCCGGGAGATCCAAGGACCCTTGATCCAAGGACCCTTGATCCAAGGACCCGTAGACCCGGGCGATCCAAGGACCCTTTGATCCGGGAGATCCAAGGACCCTTTGATCAAGGAGATCCAAGGATCCTTGATCCAAGGACCCTTTGATCCGGGAGATCCAAGGACCCTTTGATCAAAGAGATCCAGGGATTCTTGATCCAAGGACCCTTCGACCCGGGAGATCCAAGGACCCTTTGATCCGGGAGATCCAAGGACCCTTTGATCCGGGAGATCCAAGTATCCTTGATCCAAGGACCTTTTGATCCAGGAGATCCAAGGATCCTTGATCCAAGGACTCTTTGATCCGGGAGATCTAAGGGTCCCTTAATCCAAGGACCCTTTGATCCGGAAGATCCAAGGACCTTTGATCCAAGGACCCTTTGATCCGGGATATCCAAGGACCCTTTGATCCGGGAGATTCAAGGATCCTTGATCCAAGGACCCTTTGATCCGGGATATCCAAGGACCCTTTGATCCGGGATATCCAAGGACCCTTTGATCCGGGAGATCCAAGGACCCTTCGATCAAGGAGATCCCTTTGATCAAGGAGATCCAAGGATCCTTGATCCAAGGACCCTTTGATCCGGGAGATCCAAGGACACATGATCCAAGGACCCTTTGAACCGGGAGATCCAAGGATCCTTGATCCAAGGACCCTTTGATCCGTGAGATCCAAGGACCCTTTCATTCGGGAGATCCAAGGACCCTTGATCCAAGGACCCTTGATCCAAGGATCCTTGATCCAAGGACCCTTTGATCCGGGAGATCCAAGGACCCTTTGATGAAGGAGATCCAAGGACCCTTGATCCAAGGACCCTTTGAACCGGGAGTTCCAAGGATCCTTGATCCAAGGACCCTTTGATCCGGGAGATCCAAGGACACATGATCCAAGGACCCTTTGAACCGGGAGATCCAAGGATCCTTGATCCAAGGACCCTTTGAACCGGGAGATCCAAGGATCCTTGATCCAAGGACCCTTTGATCCGGGAGATCCAAGGACCCTTTCATTCGGGAGATCCAAGAACCCTTGATCCAAGGACCCTTGTTCCAAGGACCCTTTGATCCGGGAGATCCAAAGATCCTTGATCCAAGGACCCTTTCGGGAGATCCAAGGACCCTTTGATCCGGGAGATCCAAGGACCCTTTGATTCGGGAGATCCAAGGACCCTTGATCCAAGGACCCTTTGATCCGGGCGATCCAAGGACCCTTTGATCAAGGAGATCCAAAGATCCTTGATCCAAGGACCCTTTGATCCGGGAGATCCAAGGACACATGATCCAAGGACCCTTTGAACCGAGAGATCCAAGGATCCTTGATCCAAGGACCCTTTGATCCGGGAGATCCAAGGACCCTTTCATTCGGGAGATCCAAGGATCCTTGATCCAATGACCCTTGTTCCAAGGACCCTTTGATCCGGGAGATCCAAAGATCCTTGATCCAAGGACCCTTTCGGGAGATCCAAGGACCCTTTGATCCGGGAGATCCAAGGACCCTTTGATTCGGGAGATCCAAGGACCCTTGATCCAAGGACCCTCAGATCCGGAAGATCCAAGGACCCTTTGATCAAGGAGATCCAAAGATCCTTGATCCAAGGACCCTTCGATCCGGGAGATCCAAGGACCCTTTGATGAAGGAGATCCAAGGACCCTTGATCCAAGGACCCTTAGATCCGGAAGATCCAAGGACCCTTTGATCAAGGAGATCCAAAGATCCTTGATCCAAGGACCCTTCGATCCGGGAGATCCAAGGACCCTTTGATGAAGGAGATCCAAGGACCCTTGATCCAAGGACCCTTTGAACCGGGAGTTCCAAGGATCCTTGATCCAAGGACAATTTGATCCAAGGATCCATTGATCCGGTAGATCCAAGGAGCCTTTGATTCGGGAGATCCAAGGACCCTTGATCCAAGGACCCTTAGATCCGGAAGATCCAAGGACCCTTTGATCAAGGAGATCCAAAGATCCTTGATCCAAGGACCCTTAGATCCGGGAGATCCAAGGACCCTTTGATGAAGGAGATCCAAGGACCCTTGATCCAAGGACCCTTTGATCCGGGAGATCCAAAGAACCTTGATCCAAGGACCCTTTGATCCGGGCGATCCAAGGACCCTTTGATCAAGGAGATCCAAAGATCCTTGATCCAAGGACCCGTTGATCCGGGCGATCCAAGGACCCTTTGAACCGGGAGATCCAAGGATCCGTGATCCAAGGACCCGTTGATCCGGGAGATCCAAGGACCCTTTGATCCGGGAGATCCAAGGACCCTTTCATTCGGGAGATCCAAGGACCCTTGATCCAAGGACCCTTTGATCCGGGCAATCCAAGGACCCTTTGATCAAGGAGATCCAAAGATCCTTGATCCAAGGACCCTTTGATCCGGGAGATCCAAGGACCCTTTGATCCGGGAGATCCAAGGACCCTTTGATCCGGGAGATCCAAGGACCCTTTGATCCTTAATCCAAGGACTTTTTGATCCGGGAGATCAAAGGACCCTTTGATTCGGGACCTTGATCCAAGGACCCTTTGATCCGGGCGATCCAAGGACCCATTGATCAAGGAGATCCAAAGATCCTTGATCCAAGGACCCTTTGATCCGGGAGATCCAAGGACCCTTTGATCCGGGAGATCCAAGGACCCTTTGATTCGGGAGATCCAAGGACCCTTGATCCAAGGACCCTTTCATCAAGGAGATCCAAGGATCCTTGATCCAAGGACCCTTTGATCCGGGAGATCAAAGGACACATGATCCAAGGACCTTTTGAACCGGGAGTTCCAAGGATCCTTGATCCAAGGACCCTTGATCCGGGAGTTCCAAGGACCCTTTGATTCGGGAGATCCAAACCCTTGATCCAAGGACCCTTGATCCAAGGTTCCTTGATCCAAGGACCCGTAGACTTTGGAGATCCAAGGACCCTTTGATCCGGGAGATCCAAGGACCCTTTGATCAAGGAGATTCAAGGATCCCTAATCCAAGGACCCTTTGATCCGGGAGATCCAAGGACCCTTTGATCAAAGAGATCCAGGGATTCTTGATCCAAGGACCCTTCGACCCGGGAGATACAAGGACCCTTTGATCCGGGAGATCCAAGGATCCTTTATCCAAGGACTCTTTGATCCGGGAGATCTAAGGATGCTTGATCCAAGGACAATTTGATCCGGAAGATCCAAGGACCCTTGATCCAAGGACCCTAGATCCAAGGACCCTTAATCCAAGGACCCTTTGATCCGGGAGATCCGAAGATCCTTGATCCAAGGACCCTTTGAACCGGGAGATCCAAGGATCCTTAATCCAAGGACCCTTTGATCCGGAAGATCCAAGGACCCTTTTTTTCGGGAGATCCAAGGACCCTTTGATCCGGGAGATCCAAAGATCCTTGATCCAAGGACCCTTTGATCCGGGAGATTCAAGGATCCTTGATCCAAGGACCCTTTGATCCGGGATATCCAAGGACCCTTTGATCCGGGAGATCCAAGGACCCTTTGATCAAGGAGATCCAAGGATCCTTGATCCAAGGACCCTTTGATCCGGGAGATCCAAGGACACATGATCCAAGGACCCTTTGAACCGGGAGATCCAAGGATCCTTGATCCAAGGACCCTTTGATCCGTGAGATCCAAGGACCCTTTCATTCGGGAGATCCAAGGACCCTTGATCCAAGGACCCTTGATCCAAGGACCCTTGATCCAAGGACCCTTGATCCAAGGACCCTTTGATCCGGGAGATCCAAGGACCCTTTGATGAAGGAGATCCAAGGACCCTTGATCCAAGGACCCTTTGAACCGGGAGTTCCAAGGATCCTTGATCCAAGGACCCTTTGATCCGGGAGATCCAAGGACACATGATCCAAGGACCCTTTGAACCGGGAGATCCAAGGATCCTTGATCCAAGGACCCTTTGAACCGGGAGATCCAAGGATCCTTGATCCAAGGACCCTTGTTCCAAGGACCCTTTGATCCGGGAGATCCAAAGATCCTTGATCCAAGGACCCTTTGAACCGGGAGTTCCAAGGATCCTTCATCCAAGGACCCTTCGATCCGGGAGATCCAAGGACCCTTTGATGAAGGAGATCCAAGGACCCTTGATCCAAGGACCCTTTGAACCGGGAGTTCCAACGATCCTTGATCCAAGGACCCTTCGATCCGGGAGATCCAAGGACCCTTTGATGAAGGAGATCCAAGGACCCTTGATCCAAGGACCCTTTGAACCGGGAGTTCCAAGGATCCTTGATCCAAGGACCCTTTGATCCAAGGATCCATTGATCCGGTAGATCCAAGGAGCCTTTGATTCGGGAGATCCAAGGACCCTTGATCCAAGGACCCTTAGATCTGGAAGATCCAAGGACCCTTTGATCAAGGAGATCCAAAGATCCTTGATCCAAGGACCCTTAGATCCGGGAGATCCAAGGACCCTTTGATGAAGGAGATCCAAGGACCCTTGATCCAAGGACCCTTTGATCCGGGAGATCCAAAGAACCTTGATCCAAGGACCCTTTGATCCGGGCGATCCAAGGACCCTTTGATCAAGGAGATCCAAAGATCCTTGATCCAAGGACCCTTTGATCCGGGAGATCCAAGGACACATAATCCAAGGACCCTTTGAACCGGGAGATCCAAGGATCCTTGATCCAAGGACCCTTTGATCCGGGAGATCCAAGGACACATGATCCAAGGACCCTTTGAACCGGGAGATCCAAGGATCCTTGATCCAAGGACCCTTTGAACCGGGAGATCCAAGGATCCTTGATCCAAGGACCCTTTGATCCGGGAGATCCAAGGACCCTTTCATTCGGGAGATCCAAGGACCCTTGATCAAAGGACCCTTGTTCCAAGGACCCTTTGATCCGGGAGATCCAAAGATCCTTGATCCAAGGACCCTTTGAACCGGGAGTTCCAAGGATCCTTGATCCAAGGACCCTTCGATCCGGGAGATCCAAGGACCCTTCGATCCGGGAGATCCAAGGACCCTTTGATGAAGGAGATCCAAGGACCCTTGATCCAAGGACCCTTTGAACCGGGAGTTCCAAGGATCCTTGATCCAAGGACCCTTTGATCCGGGAGATCCAAGGACACATGATCCAAGGACCCTTTGAACCGGGAGATCCAAGGATCCTTGATCCAAGGACCCTTTGAACCGGGAGGTCCAAGGATCCTTGATCCAAGGACCCTTTGATCCGGGAGATCCAAGGACCCTTTCATTCGGGAGATCCAAGGACCCTTGATCAAAGGACCCTTGTTCCAAGGACCCTTTGATCCGGGAGATCCAAAGATCCTTGATCCAAGGACCCTTTGAACCGGGAGTTCCAAGGATCCTTGATCCAAGGACCCTTCGATCCGGGAGATCCAAGGACCCTTTGATGAAGGAGATCCAAGGACCCTTGATCCAAGGACCCTTTGAACCGGGAGTTCCAAGGATCCTTGATCCAAGGACCCTTCGATCCGGGAGATCCAAGGACCCTTTGATGAAGGAGATCCAAGGACCCTTGATTTAAGGACCCTTAGATCCGGAAGATCCAAGGACCCTTTGATCAAGGAGATCCAAAGATCCTTGATCCAAGGACCCTTCGATCCGGGAGATCCAAGGACCCTTTGATGAAGGAGATCCAAGGACCCTTGATCCAAGGACACTTTGAACCGGGAGTTCCAAGGATCCTTGATCCAAGGACCCTTTGATCCAAGGATCCATTGATCCGGTAGATCCAAGGAGCCTTTGATTCGGGAGATCCAAGGACCCTTGATCCAAGGACCCTTAGATCCGGAAGATCCAAGGACCCTTTGATCAAGGAGATCCAAAGATCCTTGATCCAAGGACCCTTAGATCCGGGAGATCCAAGGACCCTTTGATGAAGGAGATCCAAGGACCCTTGATCCAAGGACCCTTTGATCCGGGAGATCCAAAGAACCTTGATCCAAGGACCCTTTGATCCGGGCGATCCAAGGACCCTTTGATCAAGGAGATCCAAAGATCCTTGATCCAAGGACCCTTTGATCCGGGAGATCCAAGGACACATAATCCAAGGACCCTTTGAACCGGGAGATCCAAGGATCCTTGATCCAAGGACCCTTTGATCCGGGAGATCCAAGGACCCTTTCATTCGGGAGATCCAAGGACCCTTGATCCAAGGACCCTTTATCCGGGCGTTCCAAGGACCCTTTGATCAAGGAGATCCAAAGATCCTTGATCCAAGGACCCTTTGATCCGGGAGATCCAAGGACCCTTTGATCCGGGAGATCCAAGGACCCTTAGATTCGGGAGATCCAAGGACCCTTGATAAAAGGACCCTTTGATCCGGGCGATCCAAGGACCCTTTGATCAAGGAGATCCAAGGATCCTTGATCCAAGGACCCTTTGATCCGGGAGATCGAAGGACACATGATCCAAGGACCTTTTGAACCGGGAGTTCCAAGGATCCTTGATCCAAGGACCCTTTGATTCGGGAGATCCAAGGACACATGATCCAAGGACCCTTTGAACCGGGAGATTCAAGGATCCTTGATCCAAGGACCCTTTGATCCGGGAGATCCAAGGACCCTTTGATTCGGGAGATCCAAACCCTTGATCCAAGGACCCTTGATCCAAGGACCCGTAGACCCGGGAGATCCAAGGACCCTTTGATCCGGGAGATCCAAGGACCCTTTGATCAAGGAGATTCAAGGATCCTTAATCCAAGGACCCTTTGATCCGGGAGATCCAAGGACCCTTTGATCAAAGAGATCCAGGGATTCTTGATCCAAGGACCCTTCGACCCGGGAGATACAAGGACCCTTTGATCCGGGAGATCCAAGGACCCTTTGATCCGGGAGATCCAAGTATCCTTGATCCAAGGACCTTTTGATCCAGGAGATCCAAGGATCCTTGATCCAAGGACTCTTTGATCCGGGAGATCTAAGGGTCCCTTAATCCAAGGACCCTTTGATCCGGAAGATCCAAGGACCTTTGATCCAAGGACCCTTTGATCCGGGATATCCAAGGACCCTTTGATCCGGGAGATTCAAGGATCCTTGATCCAAGGACCCTTTGATCCGGGATATCCAAGGACCCTTTGATCCGGGATATCCAAGGACCCTTTGATCCGGGAGATCCAAGGACCCTTCGATCAAGGAGATCCCTTTGATCAAGGAGATCCAAGGATCCTTGATCCAAGGACCCTTTGATCCGGGAGATCCAAGGACACATGATCCAAGGACCCTTTGAACCGGGAGATCCAAGGATCCTTGATCCAAGGACCCTTTGATCCGTGAGATCCAAGGACCCTTTCATTCGGGAGATCCAAGGACCCTTGATCCAAGGACCCTTGATCCAAGGACCCTTGATCCAAGGATCCTTGATCCAAGGACCCTTTGATCCGGGAGATCCAAGGACCCTTTGATGAAGGAGATCCAAGGACCCTTGATCCAAGGACCCTTTGAACCGGGAGTTCCAAGGATCCTTGATCCAAGGACCCTTTGATCCGGGAGATCCAAGGACACATGATCCAAGGACCCTTTGAACCGGGAGATCCAAGGATCCTTGATCCAAGGACCCTTTGAACCGGGAGATCCAAGGATCCTTGATCCAAGGACCCTTTGATCCGGGAGATCCAAGGACCCTTTCATTCGGGAGATCCAAGAACCCTTGATCCAAGGACCCTTGTTCCAAGGACCCTTTGATCCGGGAGATCCAAAGATCCTTGATCCAAGGACCCTTTCGGGAGATCCAAGGACCCTTTGATCCGGGAGATCCAAGGACCCTTTGATTCGGGAGATCCAAGGACCCTTGATCCAAGGACCCTTTGATCCGGGCGATCCAAGGACCCTTTGATCAAGGAGATCCAAAGATCCTTGATCCAAGGACCCTTTGATCCGGGAGATCCAAGGACACATGATCCAAGGACCCTTTGAACCGAGAGATCCAAGGATCCTTGATCCAAGGACCCTTTGATCCGGGAGATCCAAGGACCCTTTCATTCGGGAGATCCAAGGAGCCTTGATCCAATGACCCTTGTTCCAAGGACCCTTTGATCCGGGAGATCCAAAGATCCTTGATCCAAGGACCCTTTCGGGAGATCCAAGGACCCTTTGATCCGGGAGATCCAAGGACCCTTTGATTCGGGAGATCCAAGGACCCTTGATCCAAGGACCCTCAGATCCGGAAGATCCAAGGACCCTTTGATCAAGGAGATCCAAAGATCCTTGATCCAAGGACCCTTCGATCCGGGAGATCCAAGGACCCTTTGATGAAGGAGATCCAAGGACCCTTGATCCAAGGACCCTTAGATCCGGAAGATCCAAGGACCCTTTGATCAAGGAGATCCAAAGATCCTTGATCCAAGGACCCTTCGATCCGGGAGATCCAAGGACCCTTTGATGAAGGAGATCCAAGGACCCTTGATCCAAGGACCCTTTGAACCGGGAGTTCCAAGGATCCTTGATCCAAGGACCCTTTGATCCAAGGATCCATTGATCCGGTAGATCCAAGGAGCCTTTGATTCGGGAGATCCAAGGACCCTTGATCCAAGGACCCTTAGATCCGGAAGATCCAAGGACCCTTTGATCAAGGAGATCCAAAGATCCTTGATCCAAGGACCCTTAGATCCGGGAGATCCAAGGACCCTTTGATGAAGGAGATCCAAGGACCCTTGATCCAAGGACCCTTTGATCCGGGAGATCCAAAGAACCTTGATCCAAGGACCCTTTGATCCGGGCGATCCAAGGACCCTTTGATCAAGGAGATCCAAAGATCCTTGATCCAAGGACCCTTTGATCCGGGAGATCCAAGGACACATAATCCAAGGACCCTTTGAACCGGGAGATCCAAGGATCCGTGATCCAAGGACCCGTTGATCCGGGAGATCCAAGGACCCTTTGATCCGGGAGATCCAAGGACCCTTTCATTCGGGAGATCCAAGGACCCTTGATCCAAGGACCCTTTGATCCGGGCAATCCAAGGACCCTTTGATCAAGGAGATCCAAAGATCCTTGATCCAAGGACCCTTTGACCCGGGAGATCCAAGGACCCTTTGATCCGGGAGATCCAAGGACCCTTTGATCCGGGAGATCCAAGGACCCTTTGATCCGGGAGATCCAAGGACCCTTTGATCCGGGAGATCCAAGGACCCTTTGATCCGGGAGATCCAAGGACCCTTTGATCCGGTAGATCCAAGGACCCTTTGATCCGAGAGATCCAAGGACCCTTTGATCCGGGAGATCCAAGGACCCTTTGATCCGGGAGATCCAAGGACCCTTGATCCAAGGACCCTTTGATCCGGGCGATCCAAGGACCCTTTGATTAAGGAGATCTTGATCCTTGACCCAAGGACCCTTTGATCCGGGAGATCGAAGGACACATGATCCAAGGACCTTTTGAACCGGGAGTTCCAAGGATCCTTGATCCAAGGACCCTTGATCCGGGAGTTCCAAGAACCCTTTGATTCGGGAGATCCAAGGACACATGATCCAAGGACCCTTTGAACCGGGAGATTCAAGGATCCTTGATCCAAGGACCCTTTGATCCGGGAGATCCAAGGACCCTTTGATTTGGGAGATCCAAACCCTTGATCCAAGGACCCTTGATCCAAGGACCCTTGATCCAAGGACCCTTGATCCAAGGACCCGTAGACCCGGGAGATCCAAGGACCCTTTGATCCGGGAGATCCAAGGACCCTTTGATCAAGGAGATTCAAGGATCCTTAATCCAAGGACCCTTTGATCCGGGAGATCCAAGGACCCTTTGATCAAAGAGATCCAGGGATTCTTGATCCAAGGACCCTTTGATCCGGGAGATCCAAGGACCCTTTGATCCGGGAGATCCAAGTATCCTTGATCCAAGGACCTTTTGATCCAGGAGATCCAAGGATCCAAGGACTCTTTGATCCGGGAGATCTAAGGATGCTTGATCCAAGGACAATTTGATCCGGAAGATCCAAGGACCCTTGATCCAAGGACCCTAGATCCAAGGACCCTTAATCCAAGGACCCTTTGATCCGGGAGATCCGAAGATCCTTGATCCAAGGACCCTTTGATCCGGGAGATCCAAGGACACATGATCCAAGGACCCTTTGAACCGGGAGATCCAAGGATCCTTGATCCAAGGACCCTTTGATCCGGAAGATCCAAGGACCCTTTTTTTCGGGAGATCCAAGGACCCTTTGATCCGGGAGATCCAAAGATCCTTGATCCAAGGACCCTTTGACCCGGGAGATTCAAGGATCCTTGATCCAAGGACCCTTTGATCCGGGATATCCAAGGACCCTTTGATCCGGGAGATCCAAGGACCCTTTGATCAAGGAGATCCAAGGATCCTTGATCCAAGGACCCTTTGATCCGGGAGATCCAAGGACCCTTTGATCCGGGAGATCCAAGGACACATGATCCATGGACCCTTTGAACCGGGAGATCCAAGGATCCTTGATCCAAGGACCCTTTGATCCGTGAGATCCAAGGACCCTTTCATTCGGGAGATCCAAGGACCCTTTGATTCGGGAGATCCAAGGACCCTTGATCCAAGGACCCTTAGATCCGGAAGATCCAAGGACCCTTTGATCAAGGAGATCCAAAGATCCTTGATCCAAGGACCCTTTCGGGAGATCCAAGGACCCTTTGATCCGGGAGGTCCAAGGATCCTTGATCCAAGGATCCATTGATCCGGTAGATCCAAGGACCCTTTGATTCGGGAGATCCAAGGACCCTTGATCCAAGGACCCTTAGATCCGGAAGATCCAAGGACCCTTTGATCAAGGAGATCCAAAGATCCTTGATCCAAGGACCCTTCGATCCGGGAGATCCAAGGACCCTTTGATGAAGGAGATCCAAGGACCCTTGATCCAAGGACCCTTTGAACCGGGAGTTCCAAGGATCCTTGATCCAACCCTTTGATCCGGGAGATCCAAGGACCCTTTGATTCGTGAGATCCAAGGACACATGATCCAAGGACCCTTTGAACCGGGAGATCCAAAGATCCTTGATCCAAGGACCCTTTGATCCGGGAGATCCAAGGACCCTTTGATTCGGGAGATCCAAGGACCCTTGATCCAAGGACCCTTAGATCCGGAAGATCCAAGGACCCTTTGATCAAGGAGATCCAAAGATCCTTGATCCAAGGACCCTTCGAACCGGGAAATCCAAGGACCCTTTGATGAAGGAGATCCAAGGACCCTTGATCCAAGGACCCTTTGATCCGGGAGATCCAAAGATCCTTGATCCAAGGACCCTTTGATCCGGGCGATCCAAGGACCCTTTGATCAAGGAGATCCAAAGATCCTTGATCCAAGGACCCTTTGATCCGGGAGATCCAAGGACACATGATCCAAGGACCCTTTGAACCGGGAGATCCAAGGATCCTTGATCCAAGGACCCTTTGATCCGGGAGATCCAAGGACCCTTTCATTCGGGAGATCCAAGGACCCTTTCATTCGGGAGATCCAAGGACCCTTGATCCAAGGACCCTTGTTCCAAGGACCCTTTGATCCGGGAGATCCAAAGATCCTTGATCCAAGGACCCTTTCGGGAGATCCAAGGACCCTTTGATCCGGGAGATCCAAGGACCCTTTGATTCGGGAGATCCAAGGACCCTCAGATCCGGAAGATCCAAGGACCCTTTGATCAAGGAGATCCAAAGATCCTTGATCCAAGGACCCTTCGATCCGGGAGATCCAAGGACCCTTTGATGAAGGAGATCCAAGGACCCTTGATCCAAGGACCCTTTGATCCGGGAGATCCAAAGATCCTTGATCCAAGGACCCTTTGATCCGGGCGATCCAAGGACCCTTTGATCAAGGAGACTCAAAGATCCTTGATCCAAGGACCCTTTGATCCGGGAGATCCAAGGACACATGATCCAAGGACCCTTTGAACAGGGAGATCCAAGGATCCTTGATCCAAGGACCCTTTGATCCGGGAGATCCAAGGACCCTTTCATTCGGGAGATCCAAGGACACATGATCCAAGGACCCTTTGAACCGGGAGATTCAAGGATCCTTGATCCAAGGACCCTTTGATCCGGGAGATCCAAGGACCCTTTGATTCGGGAGATCCAAACCCCTTGATCCAAGGACCCGTAGACCCGGGAGATCCAAGGACCCTTTGATCCGGGAGATCCAAGGACCCTTTGATCCGGGAGATCCAAGGAACCTTTGATCCGGGAGATCCAAGGACCCTTTGATCAAGGAGATTCAAGGATCCTTGATCCAAGGACCCTTTGATCCGGGAGATCCAAGGACCCTTTGATCAAAGAGATCCAGGGATTCTTGATCCAAGGACCCTTCGACCCGGGAGATACAAGGACCCGTTGAAGTCAGGATCCCTGTTCGTTGAAGTCGGATCCCTGTTCGTTGAAGTCAGGATCCCTGTTCGTTGAAGTCAGGATCACTGTTCGTTGAAATCAGGATCACTGTTCGTTGAAGTCAGGATCCCTGTTCGTTGAAGTCAGGATCTCTTTTCGTTAAAGTCAGGATCCCCGTTTCTCAAGATTGAAATTCGACTAAGTCCACAAGTATCGGTAGTTGTGCCATTCTAATCTCACCGGAGGCTTCCGAAACATATATATAGGACTAGTAATAGTCGGAGTCAAGCCAAGCGTCGGAGGGGAGAGGAGTCGGAGGACTAGAAGTAGTCGGAGTCAAGCCAAGCTTCGGAGGGGAGAGGAGTCGGAGGACTAGTAGTAGTCGGAGTCAGCCAAGCGGCTGTCAGGATCCCTGTTCGTTGAAGTCAGGATCCCTGTTCGTTGAAGTCAGGATCCCTGTTCGTTGAAGTCAGGATCCCTGTTCGTTGACGTCAGGATCTCTGTTCGTTATAGTCAGGATCCCTGTTCGTTGAAGAGGACTAGTAGTAGTCGGAGTCAGCCAAGCGGCTGTCAGGAGCCGTGTTCGTTAAAGTCAGGATCCCTGTTCGTTGAAGTCAGGATCCCTGTTCGCTGAAGTCAGGATCCCTGTTCATTGAAGTCAGGATCCCTGTTCGTTGAAGTCAGGATCCCAGTTCGTTGAAGTCAGGATCTCTGTTCGTTATAGTCAGGATCCCTGTTCGTTGAAGTCAGGATCTCTGTTCGTTAAAGTCAGGATCCCTGTTTCTTAAGATGGAAATTCGACTAAGTCCACAAGTATCGGTAGTTGTGCCATTCTACTCTCACCGGAGGCTTCCGAAACATATATATAGGACTAGTAGTAGTCGGAGTCAAGCCAAGCGGTCCTTGGGTCCAAAGGGTCCTTGGTGTCAAGCCCGGCGGTTCAAGCGGTCCAAAGGGTCCTTGGATCCTTGATCCAAGGACCCTTTGATCCGGGAGATCCAAGGATCCTTCGATCCGGGAGATACAAGAACCATTTGATTCGGGAGATCCAAGGCCCCTTGATCCAAGGACCCTTAGATTCGGGAGATCCAAGGACCCTTTGATCAAAGGAGATCCAAGGACCTTTTGATCCGGGAGATCCAAGGACCCTTTGATCATGGAAATTCAAGGATCCTTGATCCAAGGACCCTTCGATCCGGGAGATACAAGAACCCTTAGATTCGGGAGATCCAAGGACCCTTTGATCCAAGGACCCTTTGATCCGGGAGATCCAAGGATCCTTGATCCAAGGATCCTTGATCCAAGGATCCATTGATCCTGTAGATCCAAGGACCCTTTGATTCGGGAGATCCAAGGACCCTTGATCCAAGGACCCTTAGATCCGGAAGATCCAAGGACCCTTTGATCAAGGAGATCCAAGGACCCTTGATCCAAGGACCCTTGATCCAAGGACCCTTTGATCCGGGAGATCCAAAGATCCTTGATCCAAGGACCCTTTGATCCGGGCGATCCAAGGACCCTTTGATCAAGGAGATCCAAAGATCCTTGATCCAAGGACCCATTGATCCGGGAGATCCAAGGACACATGATCCAAGGACCCTTTGAACCGGGAGATCCAAGGATCCTTGATCCAAGGACCCTTTGATCCGGGAGATCCAAGGACCCTTTCATTCGGGAGATCCAAGGACCCTTGATCCAAGGACCCTTTGATAATCCAAAGATCCTTGATCCAAGGACCCTTTCGGGAGATCCAAGGACCCTTTGATCCGGGAGATCCAAGGATCCTTGATCCAAGGATCCATTGATCCGGTAGATCCAAGGACCCTTTGATTCGGGAGATCCAAGGACCCTTGATCCAAGGACCCTTAGATCCGGAAACTCCAAGGACCCTTTGATCAAGGAGATCCAAAGATCCTTGATCCAAGGACCCTTCGATCCGGGAGATCCAAGGACCCTTTGATGAAGGAGATCCAAGGACCCTTGATCCAAGGACCCTTGATCCAAGGACCCTTGATCCAAGGACCCTTTGATCCGGGAGATCCAAAGATCCTTGATCCGGGAGATCCAAAGATCCTTGATACAAGGACCCTTTGATCCGGGCGATCCAAGGACCCTTTGATCCGGGAGATCCAAAGATCCTTGATCCAAGGACCCTTTGATCCGGGAGATTCAAGGATCCTTGATCCAAGGACCCTTTGATCCGGGAGATCCAAGGACCCTTTGATCCGGGAGATCCAAGGACCCTTTGATCCGGGAGATCCAAGGACCCTTTGATTCTTGAGATCCAAGGACCCTTGATCCAAGGACCCTTTGATCCGGGCGATCCAAGGACCCTTTGATCAAGGAGATCCAAGGATCCTTGATCCAAGGACCCTTTGATCCGGGAGATCGAAGGACACATGATCCAAGGACCTTTTGAACCGGGAGTTCCAAGGATCCTTGATCCAAGGACCCTTGATCCGGGAGTTCCAAGGACCCTTTGATTCGGGAGATCCAAGGACACATGATCCAAGGACCCTTTGAACCGGGAGATTCAAGGCTCCTTGATCCAAGGACCCTTTGATCCGGGAGATCCAAGGACCGTTTGATTCGGGAGATCCAAACCCTTGATCCAAGGACCCTTGATCCAAGGACCCGTAGACCCGGGAGATCCAAGGACCCTTTGATCAAGGAGATTCAAGGATCCTTAATCCAAGGACCCTTTGATCCGGGAGATCCAAGGACCCTTTGATCAAAGAGATCCAGGGATTCTTGATCCAAGGACCCTTCAACCCGGGAGATACAAGGACCCTTTGATCCGGGAGATCCAAGTATCCTTGATCCAAGGACCTTTTGATCCAGGAGATCCAAGGATCCTTGATCCAAGGACTCTTTGATCCGGGAGATCCAAGGATGCTTGATCCAAGGACACTTTGATCCGGAAGATCCAAGGACCCTTGATCCAAGGACCCTAGATCCAAGGACCCTTAATCCAAGGACCCTTTGATCCGGGAGATCCGAAGATCCTTGATCCAAGGACCCTTTGATCCGGGAGATCCAAGGACACATGATCCAAGGACCCTTTGAACCGGGAGATCCAAGGATCCTTGATCCAAGGACCCTTTGATCCGGAAGATCCAAGGACCCTTTTTTTCGGGAGATCCAAGGACCCTTTGATCCGGGAGATCCAAAGATCCTTGATCCAAGGACCCTTTGATCCGGGAGATTCAAGGATCCTTGATCCAAGGACCCTTTGATCCGGGAGATCCAAGGACCCTTTGATCCGGGAGATCCAAGGACCCTTTGATCCGGGAGATCCAAGGAACCTTTGATTCGGGAGATCCAAGGACCCTTGATCCAAGGACCCTTTGATCCGGGCGATCCAAGGACCCTTTGATCAAGGAGATCCAAGGATCCTTGATCCAAGGACCCTTTGATCCGGGAGATCCAAGGACCCTTTGATCAAAGAGATCCAGGGATTCTTGATCCAAGGACCCTTCAACCCGGGAGATACAAGGACCCTTTGATCCGGGAGATCCAAGTATCCTTGATCCAAGGACCTTTTGATCCAGGAGATCCAAGGATCCTTGATCCAAGGACTCTTTGATCCGGGAGATCCAAGGATGCTTGATCCAAGGACACTTTGATCCGGAAGATCCAAGGACCCTTGATCCAAGGACCCTAGATCCAAGGACCCTTAATCCAAGGACCCTTTGATCCGGGAGATCCGAAGATCCTTGATCCAAGGACCCTTTGATCCGGGAGATCCAAGGACACATGATCCAAGGACCCTTTGAACCGGGAGATCCAAGGATCCTTGATCCAAGGACCCTTTGATCCGGAAGATCCAAGGACCCTTTTTTTCGGGAGATCCAAGGACCCTTTGATCCGGGAGATCCAAAGATCCTTGATCCAAGGACCCTTTGATCCGAGAGATCCAAGGACCCTTTGATCCGGGAGATCCAAGGACCCTTTGATCCGGGAGATCCAAGGAACCTTTGATTCGGGAGATCCAAGGACCCTTGATCCAAGGACCTTTTGAACCGGGAGTTCCAAGGATCCTTGATCCAAGGACCCTTGATCCGGGAGTTCCAAGGACCCTTTGATTCGGGAGATCCAAGAACACATGATCCAAGGACCCTTTGAACCGGGAGATTCAAGGATCCTTGATCCAAGGACCCTTTGATCCGGGAGATCCAAGGACCCTTTGATTCGGGAGATCCAAGGACCCTTGATCCAAGGACCCGTAGACCCGGGAGATCCAAGGACCCGGGAGATCCAAGGACCCTTTGATCCGGGAGATCCAAGGACCCTTTGATCAAGGAGATTCAAGGATCCTTAATCCAAGGACCCTTTGATCCGGGAGATCCAAGGACCGTTTGATCAAAGAGATCCAGGGATTCTTGATCCAAGGACCCTTCGACCCGGGAGATACAAGGACCCTTTGATCCGGGAGATCCAAGTATCCTTGATCCAAGGATCTTTTGATCCAGGAGATCCAAACCGGGAGATCCAAGGACCCTTTGATCCGGGAGATCCAAGGACCCTTTCATTCGGGAGATCCAAGGACCCTTGATCCAAGGACCCTTTGATCCGGGAGATCCAAGGACACATAATCCAAGGACCCTTTGAACCGGGAGATCCAAGGATCCTTGATCCAAGGACCCTTTGATCCGGGAGATCCAAGGACCCTTTCATTCGGGAGATCCAAGGACCCTTGATCCAAGGACCCTTTGATCCGGGAGATCCAAAGATCCTTGATCCAAGGACCCTTTGATCCGGGTGATTCAAGGATCCTTGATCCAAGGACCCTTTGATCCGGGAGATCCAAGGACCCTTTGATCCGGGAGATCCAAGGACCCTTTGATTCGGGAGATCCAAGGACCCTTGATCCAAGGACCCTTTGATCCGGTTGATCCAAGGACCCTTTGATCAAGGAGATCCAAGGATCCTTGATCCAAGGACCCTTTGATCCGCGAGATCGAAGGACACATGATCCAAGGAGCTTTTGAACCGGGAGTTCCAAGGATCCTTGATCCAAGGACCCTTGATCCGGGAGTTCCAAGGACCCTTTGATTCGGGAGATCCAAGGACACATGATCCAAGGACCCTTTGATCCGGGAGATCCAAGGACCCTTTGATTCGGGAGATCCAAACCCTTGATCCAAGGACCGTTGATCCAAGGACCCGTAGACCCGGGAGATCCAAGGACCCTTTGATCCGGGAGATCCAAGGACCCTTTGATCAAGGAGATTCAAGGATCCTTAATCCAAGGACCCTTTGATCCGGGAGATCCAAGGACCCTTTGATCAAAGAGATCCAGGGATTCTTGATCCAAGGACCCTTCGACCCAGGAGATACAAGGACCCTTTGATCCGGGAGATCCAAGTATCCTTGATCCAAGGACCTTTTGATCCAGGAGATCCAAGGATCCTTGATCCCAGGACTCTTTGATCCGGGAGATCCAAGGATGCTTGATCCAAGGACACTTTGATCCGGAAGATCCAAGGACCCTTGATCCAAGGACCCTAGATCCAAGGACCCTTAATCCAAGGACCCTTTGATCCGGGAGATCCGAAGATCCTTGATCCAAGGACCCTTTGATCCGGGAGATCCAAGGACACATGATCCAAGGACCCTTTGAACCGGGAGATCCAAGGATCCTTGATCCAAGGACCCTTTGATCCGGAAGATCCAAGGACCCTTTTTTCGGGAGATCCAAGGACCCTTTGATCCGGGAGATCCAAAGATCCTTGATCCAAGGACCCTTTGATCCGGGAGATTCAAGGATCCTTGATCCAAGGACCCTTTGATCCGGGAGATCCAAGGACCCTTTGATCCGGGAGATCCAAGGACCCTTTGATCCGGGAGATCCAAGGACCCTTTGATCCGGGAGATCCAAGGACCCTTTGATTCGGGAGATCCAAGGACCCTTGATCCAAGGACCCTTTGATCCGGGCGATCCAAGGACCCTTTGATCAAGGAGATCCAAGGATCCTTGATCCAAGGACCCTTTGATCCGGGAGATCGAAGGACACATGATCCAAGGACCTTTTGAACAGGGAGTTCCAAGGATCCTTGATCCAAGGACCCTTGATCCGGGAGTTCCAAGGACCCTTTGATTCGGGAGATGTAAGGACACATGATCCAAGGACCCTTTGAACCGGGAGATTCAAGGATCCTTGATCCAAGGACCCTTTGATCCGGGAGATCCAAGGACCCTTTGATTCGGGAGATCCAAGGACCCTTGATCCAAGGACCCGTAGACCCGGGAGATCCAAGGACCCTTTGATCCGGGAGATCCAAGGACCCTTTGATCAAGGAAATTCAAGGATCCTTAATCCAAGGACCCTTTGATCCGGGAGATTCAAGGACCCTTTGATCAAAGAGATCCAGGGATTCTTGATCCAAGGACCCTTCGACCCGGGAGATACAAGGACCCTTTGATCCGGGAGATCCAAGTATCCTTGATCCAAGGATCTTTTGATCCAGGAGATCCAAACCGGGAGATCCAAGGACCCTTTGATCAGGGAGATCCAAGGACCCTTTGATTCGGGAGATCCAAAGGCCCTTGATCCAAGGACCCTTAGATCCGGGAGATCCAAGGACCCTTTGATACGGGAGATCCAAGGATCCTTGATCCAAGGACCCTTAGATCCGGGAGATCCAAGGACCCTTTGATCAAGGAGATCCAAGGACCCTTTGCTCCGGGAGATCCGAGGACCCTGTGATCAAGGAGATCCAAAGATCCTTGATCCAAGGACCCTTTGATCCGGGAGATTCAAGGATCCTTGATCCAAGGACCCTTTGATCCGGGAGATCCAAGGACCCTTTGATCCGGGAGATCCAAGGACCCTTTGATCCGGGAGATCCAAGGACCCTTTGATTCGGGAGATCCAAGGACCCTTTATCCGACGACTTTTTGATCCGGGCGATCCAAGGACCCTTGATCCAAGAACCCTTTGATCTGGGAGATCCAAAGATCCTTTATCATAGGACCCTTTGATCCGGGAGATTCAAGGATCCTTGATCCAAGGACCCTTTGATCCGGGAGATCCAAGGACCCTTCGATCCGGGAGATACAAGGACCATTTGATTCGGGAGATCCAAGGCCCCTTGATCCAAGGACCCTTAGATTCGGGAGATCCAAGGACCCTTTGCTCAAGGAGATCCAAGGACCTTTTGATCCGGGAGATCCAAGGACCCTTTGATCAAGGAAATCCAAGGATCCTTGATCCAAGGACCCTTCGATCCGGGAGATACAAGAACCCTTAGATTCGGGAGATCCAAGGACCCTTCGATCCGGGAGATCCAAGGATCCTTGATCCAAGGATCCATTGATCCGGTAGATCCAAGGACCCTTTGATTCGGGAGATCCAAGGACCCTTGATCCAAGGACCCTTAGATCCGGAAGATCCAAGGACCCTTTGATCAAGGAGATCTAAAGATCCTTGATCCAAGGACCCTTCGATCCGGGAGACCCAAAGATCCTTGATCCAAGGACCCTTTGGTCCGGGCGATCCAAGGACCCTTTGATCCGGGAGATCCAAGGACACATGATCCAAGGACCCTTTGAACCGGGAGATCCAAGGATCCTTGATCCAAGGACCCTTTGATCCGGGAGATCCAAGGACCCTTGGTCCAAGGACCCTTTGATCCGGGAGAAGCATGGTCCCTGTGATCTAGGAGATCCAAGGATCCTTGATCCAAGGACCCTTCGATCCGGGAGATACAAGGACCCTTTGATCCAGGAGATCCAAGGACCCTTTGATCCGGGAGATCCAAGGACCCTTAGATTCGGGGAATCATAGGACCCTTGATCCAAGGACCCTTTGATCCGGGAGATCCAAAGATCCTTGATCCAAGGACCCTTTGATTCAGGAGATTCAAGGATCCTTTATCCAAGGACCCTTTGATCCGGGAGATCCAAGGACCCTTTGATCTGGGAGATCCAAGGACCCTTTGATCCGGGAGATCCAAGGACCCTTTGATCCGGGAGATCCAAGGATCCTTGATCCAAGGACCCTTTGATCTGGGAGATCCAAGGACCCTTTGATCCGAGAGATCCCAGGACCCTTTGATTCGGGAGATCCAAGGACCCTTGATCCAAGGACCCTTAGATCCGGGAGATCCAAGGACCCTTTGATCAAGAAGATTGAAGGATCCTTTATCCAAGGACCCTTCGATCCGGGAGATACAAGGACCCTTTGATCAAGGAGATCCAAGGACCCTTTGATCCGGGATATCCGAGGACCCTGTGATCAAGGAGATCCAAAGATCCTTGATCCAAGGACCCTTTGATCCGGGAGATTCAAGGATTCTTGATCCAAGGACCCTTTGATCCGAGAGATCCAAATATCCTTGATCCAAGGACCCTTTGATCCGGGAGATCCAAGGACCCTTTGATCAAGGAGATCCAAGGACCCTTTGATCAGGGAGATCCAAGGACCCTTTGATTCGGGAGATCCAAGGACCCTTGATCCAAGGACCCTTAGATCCGGGAGATCCAAGAACCCTTTGATACGGGAGATCCAAGGATCCTTGATCCAAGGACCCTTAGATCCGGGAGATCCAAGGACCCTTTGATCAGGGAGATCCAAGGACCCTTTGATTCGGGAGATCCAAGGACCCTTGATCCAAGGACCCTTAGATCCGGGAGATCCAAGAACCCTTTGATACAGGAGATTCAAGGATCCTTGATCCAAGGACCCTTTGATCCGGGAGATCCAAGGACCCTTTGATCCGGGAGATCCAAGGACCCTTTGATCCGGGAGATCCAAGGACCCTTTGATTCGGGAGATCCAAGGACCCTTGATCCGACGACTTTTTGATCCGGGCGATCCAAGGACCCTTGATCCAAGAACCCTTTGATCTGGGAGATCCAAAGATCCTTTATCATAGGACCCTTTGATCCGGGAGATTCAAGGATCCTTGATCCAAGGACCCTTTGATCCGGGAGATCCAAGGACCCTTCGATCCGGGAGATACAAGGACCATTTGATTCCGGAGATCCAAGGCCCCTTGATCCAAGGACCCTTAGATTCGGGAGATCCAAGGACCCTTTGATCAAGGAGATCCAAGGACCTTTTGATCCGGGAGATCCAAGGACCCTTTGATCAAGGAAATCCAAGGATCCTTGATCCAAGGACCCTTCGATCCGGGAGATACAAGAACCCTTAGATTTGGGAGATCCAAGGACCCTTCGATCCGGAAGATCCAAGGATCCTTGATCCAAGGATCCATTGATCCGGTAGATCCAAGGACCCTTTGATTCGGGAGATCCAAGGACCCTTGATTCAAGGACCCTTAGATCCGGAAGATCCAAGGACCCTTTGATCAAGGAGATCTAAAGATCCTTGATCCAAGGACCCTTCGATCCGGGAGATCCAAGGACCCTTTGATGAAGGAGATCCAAGGACCCTTGATCCAAGTACCCTTTGATCCGGGAGATCCAAAGATCCTTGATCCAAGGACCCTTTGGTCCGGGCGATCCAAGGACCCTTTGATCAAGGAGATCCAAAGATCCTTGATCCAAGGACCCTTTGATCCGGGAGATCCAAGGACACATGATCCAAGGATCCTTTGAACCGGGAGATCCAAGGATCCTTGATCCAAGGACCCTTTGATCCGGGAGATCCAAGGACCCTTTCATTCGGGAGATCCAAGGACCCTTGATCCAAGGACCCTTGATCCAAGGACCCTTGATCCAAGGACCCTTTGATCCGGGAGATCCAAAGATCCTTGATCCAAGAACCCTTTGATCCGGGAGATTCAAGGATCCTTGATCCAAGGACCCTTTGATCCGGGAGATCCAAGGACCCTTTGATCCGGGAGATCCAAGGACCCTTTGATCCGGGAGATCCAAGGACCCTTTGATTCGGGAGATCCAAGGACCCTTGATCCAAGGACCCTTTGATCCGGGCGATCCAAGGACCCTTTGATCAAGGAGATCCAAGGATCCTTGATCCAAGGACCCTTTGATCCGGGAGATCCAAGGACACATGATCCAAGGACCCTTTGAACCGGGAGTTCCAAGGATCCTTGATCCAAGGACCCTTTGATCCGGGAGATCCAAGGACCCTTTGATTCGGGAGATCCAAGGACACATGATCCAAGGACCCTTTGAACCGGAAGATTCAAGGATCCTTGATCCAAAAGCCCTTTGATCCGGGAGATTCAAGGATCCTTTGATCAAGGAGATCCAAGGATTCTTATCTCCTTATTATCTTGCCGGACAAGTATTTCGCCCGGAATCCGGCGAAAACCGAAAAATTTGGTAAAAGCAAAATGTTTATTTGAAGTTGATTAAATGTTCGATTTAGGGGTAAGAAGACATGCTGAACACGATGGTGAAAACAATTTTCTCGCCGGACAAGTAGTTCGTCCGGAATCCGGCCAGAACCGGAAAATTTGTTAAAAGCAAAATTTTTATTTGAAGTTGATTAGATGATCGATTTCAGGGTAAGAAGAGACGCTGAATCTGAATATGACAATCATTTTTTACCTGGACATATAGTTCGTCGGGAATCCGGTTGAAACCGGATTTTTTTTTTTTGAAGTTAAAGTCTTATTTGAAGTTGATTAGATGTTCTTTATAGGGATAAGGCTGGGATAAGGAGATACGCTGAATTCGATTCTGAACTATCTTTCTGTGCTGGGCAAGTAGTTCGCTCGGAATTCGGCCGGAAAAGGAAATTTGGCAGAAGTAAAGCAAAGTAAAGCAGGAAGTTTCGATCAGTATCGTCAAAATAGATATGGCTTACCCGTACGGGAAATCTCCACGTCGAATGCCATTTTACACCTCGAATCGAGGACGAAACGGAATTTTTGGTAGCGAAATGCGGGCGAAAGTGTAGCGAGGACGAATATTGAGGGCGAATTCTACTTCGACCTCAATCTCGCTGCGAATATGAAGGCGAGGGAGAGGGAGATCTTGCGATCGCTGTCGTGTTTAGTAAAGGGCGAAGGCGGATTTTCCTTCGACCTTAGTTTTCGCTGCGAGAGAGATGGCGAAAGGCAGGGCGACTCTACCTCCGCCTCATATTTGGCGAAGGGCGAGGATGTATTCAACTTCGGCTTTGTTTTCGCTGCGAAGAGGGTAGCGAAAGATCAGGGTGATTTCGTCTCTGCCTCGAATTTGGTGAAGTGCGAGGGCGACCTTGTAGTGTCAATGCAAAAGTGCCAGAAGAGGATGGCGAAAGACTTATCCTAGGCTATAATTCTTCGACTTTTGTTTTTGCTTGCAAGGTAACTGACGAGATGCAGTGGCAGTTTTTTTGTTGTTGTTGTTTTTTATCTCGCCTACAGGCATTTGGTGAGCTATGAGAAAGAAACTACTTCCGATTACGTGTGCCACAAACCTAGGGGCAAAGAGCATGGAGCTGTACTGTACTGTACTGCATGAATCATGGAGCGTATTCTGCTAGTTAGACTCCAGGGTTTCTTTACTACTTCTGATAATCAATTTGCATACAAGAAGAGAATGTCTGTTGAGTTTGCTATTTTTGCACTTCGCGGAATAATTGAGTATTACTGGCTTTTTTCTACATGGGTCTGTTTCCTTGATGTCAAAAAAGCTTTTGACCGTGTGAATCAGGAGAAGTTGCTGTCAGTTCTGATAGAAAGAAAGGTTCCAGCAGTATATGTTAGACTGCTTGCTTTTTGGTTCGATAATCAGAAGTTTTATGTTCGGTGGGGTTCTGCCCTAAGCCCCTCTTTTTCTGTTAGAAATGGAGTACGCCAGGGTGGAGTTCTTTCAGCGATACTGTATATTGTTTATTGTGACGAGTTAAATCGACGCCTGACTAAATCTGGACTGGGTTGTCACATCGGGTCCCAGTGCATGAATAACTTAAGCTATGCGGACGATCTTGCTGTGCTTGCGACTAATGTTGGTGCTCTAAACAAACTGCTGAGAATATGCGAAACTTCCGCTAGTGAATTTGATGTAATCTTCAACACATCTAAAACAAAGTGCATATGTTTTCGCCCGAGTAAAACAAAAAGCCCCTTGATACCCCGTGTTGTATACCCCTGACTACATCTCAACAAAAGCTGTGCAAGCTATCCTCCCTTCAATTCTGGGCCCTCTAACAAAGCTTATTAACATGTCGTTTGAAAAAGGAACGTTCCCTAGGTCCCTCAAAACTGCGAGAGTGATAGCTCTATTCAAGGGTGGGAACAGAAGTGACCCGTCAAATTACAGACCAATTTCCCTTCTTTCAGTATTTTCCAAAATATTTGAAAAGCCTATGCAGAAAAGGCTTACGAGTTTTCTAGAATCTAAGGATTTTCTGCACAGTCATCAGTTTGGATTCCGGTCAAAACACACAACGGAACAAGCATGCTCAGCACTCCTCAATTTTCTTCATACCGCTCTAGATTCCGGAAAAATAGCAGCCGCAATTTTTCTGGATGTACGGAAAGCTTTTGATAGTCTGACTCACAAGATCCTTCCTGAAAAACTGTCTCATATTGGAATACGAGGATCAGCCCTATCGTGGTTTCATTCTTACCTACACGACAGAACGATTTCCATGGACCCTGATTCACTCAACTGCATTGGTGTAAATTATGGAGTACCACAAGGATCGATTCTTGGCCCCACTCTGTTTTTAATTTATATCAACGATTTGTTTAATGCTGTCAAGAACGTGATCCCTTCTGTATGCTGTGCTCTTTGTAACGAAAAGGAGAAAAAGCTGGCACCAACGGATACGCAGTCATCCTCTTATGAAGACCTAGTTGCTTTCGCCGATGACAGTAATCTATTATGTGCGGAAGACACAGAAATAGCGTTGGAAGAGAAACTTAGTTTACTTATGGAACGGACTTACCACTGGTTTGATGCTAACCGACTTGCTTTGAATATCGCTAAATCACATTTTCTTATATTTTCTAGAACCGGCCAGGCATGCCCGTCTTTATCAACTATATCGACCACGAAAGGACCTTTGTTTCGACCTAACGAAAGATGCGTGCGTTTCCTTGGGATTATTTTGGATGAGAACCTTTCCTTTAGAAACCACATCAAACTGGTCCAGGCAAAAATATCCCGTAATCTTGGGATTCTTCGAAAACTTAAACACATTTTTCCTGGATCAATTCTTCGGACCCTGTATTTTTCACTTATTCATCCTTATTTAACGTATTGCAACTCGATTTGGATGTCTACTTTTCAGTCTTTACTCCATCCGATTAAAGTAATCCATCAAAAGGCTCGCCAGTTAATCTACGAAACTAACAAAGGAAGTCCAAAACCGCTCATGAATACCCACGCCTTGTATATCGTCTCGTGCTCTTCGATGATATTCAAATATCTTCATGGGCATCTGCCCCGCTGCTTCAGTTCTTTCTTTCCCGATTTCGTCCAGTCAAGGAGTTCTCATGATCTACGCAACAAGGACCACTTACAGTTACCTCCAACCAAGACTGTGAGATCAGATTTCAGTCCTCGTATTGCATATAGCAAAATATGGAACGGTCTCCCTGACAATGTCCGTAGCATTCAGTCGCTTGGCACCTTTAAGACCCAGCTAAAAATATTTTTGGTTGATAAATATAATGGGGAATAATCACATTCGGCAATACACATTTTTTTGTTTTGAATTTGTTAATTTGAGTTATGTGTAACGGTAAGGGTTTATTGAGGGTAGGACGACATCCCTGGACGCTAGGCTTGAGTTATTTTTATTTTTTTTATTATTTTTTTATTTTTTATTTTTTTTTAAATTAGTGATTGTGGGAGATCGGTGTGGACCTGGAGGTGAACCTCGAGGATGAAGCAGTAAGTAAAAATAAAACAAATTCTCCTATTGTTCTTTATTTATTATGATTTAATAGTGAAGAGACTCGTTTTTTTGTTGTTTATTTTTGGTATTAACCCCTATGTAACGGGCCACGGAGCTTTGTAGGGGTCCGAAATTTATTTTGTTCAATTATTTTTAAATTTAATAAACTGAACTGAACTGAACTGAAATTGTTATATCCGGGTCTGAGCTTGTTTTTTGTTCAATCTTTCCGGTACCTTGGATTCATGTTTAGTGATAATCTACACGATGATATACATATTCGCCATTCCCTTCGTTCTGTCTACGTGCGTGGTAATATGTTGTTAAGAAAGTTTTGACACTGCACATCAGATGTGAAGACGTTTTTATTTCAGTCTTTTTGTTCAAGTATTTATGGTCTGTCGCTCATCAACAACTACACAAAACAAGGTCTAAGCGATATTCGGGTTGCCTACAATGATAGCTTTCGGTTCCTTCACCGTCTCCCGCGTTTCTGCAGTGCTACAGAAATGTTTAATGATTATCGTGTTAATAATTTTTCGCAACTGTTTCATGTTCATCGTACTTCTCTGAAAAGTCGGTTGCTGGCTTCCGATAACTGCATCATTAGTGCGTTATGCAATCCGTGGCTTCGGCTCTCGCTGCCTCTTTGGGTGAAAATGTATGAGCCAGAAGGTTGTGGCTAATTTTCGGGTATTCCCTCGTTATCATATTTATTTTTGTTTAGTGTCAGTACACTGTAAAAAGTTTTACGACACTTTCCTCTAAATTCGACACTTTTTTCCCATTTCCAATCTCCATTTGGCGCAGACACTTTATTTCCGTGGTAAATAAACGTTTCAACGTTTCAACAGTTATGGCAAAGCAGTTCTTGCTCATTCAACATTTTCCGTTAACGTTTTCCCCGTTCCCCAGCATTTTTTTATCTTACGACAGTTTTAGGAAGCGTACAACACTTTATTTCCGTGGCAACTCAACGCTTCTGCGATTCAACAGATTTGGTATAACAGTCTTTGCTCATTCAACAGTTTCTATTAACGTTTTCCCAGGTTCCCCAGCGTTTTCGGTTGTACGACAGTTTTACGAAGTTTTAGGAAAAGTGTATAACACTTTATTTCCGTGGCAATTCAACACATCTTGGTTTCAACGCTTCCTGATTAGTCGTTTTCAACCTCGCCGACACTTTCTGTCAACATTTTTACCGGTATGATTCCATTCCAAGACTGATGCATGCTGCAGCGGAGTTACAGCTGCAAAAGTGGAAGTATTATACCGATAATATCAGTTTTATATAATACTTTTTATTAATTTTAAATTTTAAAAATAAATTTTGAATAAGCAACTTTTCTCACGCCTCGTTAAAAGGAATTTAAATGGACCAGTTCAGAGCCCCAATGGTCCCAATAAAGTCTAGCGCCTTGTCAGCCGCAACCATAGCCTATAACATTAACGGGAGTCCTTGAACACACGTGTAAGAATTAATTTTGATTTATTGGATCAGATCGAACAACTAACAGAGAAATAAATTAACACAAAAGTTATAGTCGGCAAAAAACACTTCGATTAGATGTGTCGAAAAACTGAAATTGCACTTTGAATAGATGTGTATATAAGTTAGGCCTAGATGTCAACTTTTAAAAATTAAGTGGCAGTAGCCTATATCCCAAAAAATCATATCTTCGCTTCAAGGGTAGGCCTACGATTAAAGATAAAGCGTTGATCAAGTCTAAAGATAAAAGGGCTCACAACGTGAAAACTTAATTGCAAAGGTAAGACGGGAACATAGGAATATTCATGTAGATACCAATTGTTGCTGAAACTGCCTCCATCGCGGTTTTGAACTTCAGACGGTCTGCAACCACAAAAAATGAGTTCTCTTTGTATGCTGCTTTGCATCAATTTCAAACGGTTGCATCCCTTCCACCAAAGCAGCTTCTGATCTCAAGAGGGTTACCTAGACAAAAAAAAATCCATTGGACCCAAAGTTATTTTTTTCCAACGATACAGCTAATTACATTTATTTTGTTCTGCTCTTATCAAAAGAAAAATTCCATCACCTTTCAACCCCCCACCCGGCTGCCTAAAAATACAGTTGAAAGATTGGACTCCGGATCTTGCCCCCACTATATCCAACGTTAAAGTACACAATACCAAATTTTATTTCAGTGGATTATACTTAGTCTTTCCACGTGAGTAATTGTTACTGCACAAAAATCTTTTCTTAGCAATAGTGCGAACACACGATCCGGAGTTCCCGGCCAGATTTTCTTCACTTTCATCATAAGGTTGAAAAATCTCAACTTTTCCGTATGGAAGTGATGATGGTGCGGAAAATCCTGGCAGGAATTCCCCGACCACCCGACCCTGGCCGTCAGTTCGTAACGTAACCACGTAGAGGAATTATGGTCGTTCTTCGGGCTGACCAAAACATGGTCATTTGTGCTTAGATGGCGAAAGATTTGCTGGAGAAGCCAGTAACGGCCTGTAGCCTATTCTTTCTAAAACTGGAGATACGAAAGGTCTGAATAGTTTAGCACCTATTTTCTTCGCATTTTGAAAGCCTGAAAACCAAGAAATAACATTGGGAAATTCTGAGACTTTTGGCTTAACTGGCTTACTGACTCTCTAACTTCGAGCGTTCGAATCCTGATCAGGACAAAACATAGCCTATGCCCAAAAAAGGTGATAGGTCAGACTATAGTATTTCCTATTACCGTGCACGTCGTCATCATGTTATTCCGCGAAGAAAAATTATGTAAAGAGAATTCAGCTACTGAAGTACACAATGGGTGGGTATGGGGACCAAGAATGAATGGACGTAGATACTGGCACGGATGCTTTAAAGAACTATTTCAGAACGATTTATGTGAACTGTTTAAACAGCAAGTCTAGATCTGGCTTACTTCAGACAATTAACGTCATTTCTTCATCATTCAGGCACTACCGTCATATGACGCAATCTTTAACTTAAAGGACCACTCTTGCTTATTCTGTCTTTTCTATTATCTCTAGATCCCTTTTGAAATTAAAAGCTTCTGAAATCTCCACCTTTCACCATTCTTTCCGTTTGTAGGCTACACTGTAAAAAGTTTTACGACACTTTCCTCTAAATTCGACACTTTTTTCCCATTTCCAATCTCCATATGGCGCAGACACTTTATTTCCGTGGTAAATAAACGTTTCTACGTTTCAACAGTTGTGGCAAAGCAGTTCTCGCTCATTCAACATTTTCCGTTAACGTTTTCCCTCGGCCTCTAGCAGTTTTATAATCTTCCGACAGTTTTAGAAGGCGTACAACACTTTATTTCCGTGGCAACTCAACGTTTCTGCGAATCAACAGATTTGACATAACAGTCTTTGCTCATTCAACAGTTTCTATTAACGTTTTCCCAGGTTCCCCAGCGTTTTCTGTTGTACGACAGTTTTAGGAAGTTTTAGGAAAAGTGTATAACACTTTATTTCCGTGGCAATTCAACATATCTTGGTTTTAACGCTTCCTGATTAGTCGTTTTCAACCATGCCGACACTTTCTGTCAAGGTTCCCCAGCGTTTTCTGTTGTACGACAGTTTTAGGAAGTTTTAGGAAAAGTGTATAACACTTTATTTCCGTGGCAATTCAACATATCTTGGTTTCAACGCTTCCTGATTAGTCGTTTTCAACCTCGCCAGCACTTTCTGTCAACATTTTTTACCGGTATGATTCCAAGACTGATGCATGCTGCAGCGGAGTTACAGCTGCAAAAATGGAAGTATTATACCGATAATATCAGTTTTATATAATATTTTTTTTTATTAATTTGAAATTTTAAAAATAAATTTTAAATAAGCAACTTTTCTAACGCCTCGTTAAAAGGAATTTAAATGGACCAGTTCAGAGCCACAATGGTCCCAATAAAGTCTAGCGTCCTTGTCAGCCGCAACCATAGCCTATAACCGAGCTATAACATTAACGGGAGTCCTTGCACACACGTGTAAGAATTAATTTTGATTTATTGGTTTAGATCAAACAACTGACAGAGAAATAAATTAACACAAAAGTTATAGTCGGCAAAAAACACTTCGATTATGTGTCGAAAAATTGAAATTGCACTTCGAATATAGATATGTTTATAAGATAGGCCTAGATGTCAACTTTTAAAAATTAAGTGGCATTAGCCTATATCCCAAAAAATCATATCTTCGCTTCAAGGGTAGGCCTACGATTAAAGATAAAGCGTTGATCAAGTCTAAAGATAAAAGGGCTCACAACGTGAAAACTTGAATTGCAAAAGTAAGACGGGAACATAGGAATATTCATGTAGATACCAATTGTTGCTGAAACTGCCTCCATCAGGGTTTTGAAGTTCAGCCGGTCTCCAAACACGAAAACTGAATTCTCTTTGTATGCTGCTTTGCATCAATTTCAAACGGTTGCATCCCTTCCACCAAAGCAGCTTCCGATCTCAAGAGGGTTACCTAGACAAAAAAAAATCCATTTGACCCAAAGTTATTTTTTTTTCCAAGGATACAGCTAATTACATTTATTTTGTTCTGCCCTTATCAAAAGAAAAATTCCATCACCTTTTAACCCCCCACCCGGCTGCCTAAAAATACAGTTGAAAGATTGGACTCCGGATCTTGCCCCCACTATATCCAACGTTAAAGTACACAATACCTAATTTTATTTCAGTGGATTTACACTTAGTCTTTAACTTGTCTTTCCACGTGAGTAATTGATTACTGCACAAAAATCTTTTCCTAGCAATAGTGCGAACACACGATCCGGAGTTCCCGGCCAGATCTTCTTCACTTTCATCATAAGGTTGAAAAATCTCAACTTTTCCGTATGGAAGTGATGATGGTGCGGAGAATCCTGGCAGGAATTCCCCGACCACTCGACCCTGGCCGTCTGTTCGTAACGCAACCACGTAGAGGAATTATGGTCGTTCTTCGGGGTGATAATAAACAGCTGACCAAAACATGGTCATTTGTGCTTAGATGGCGAAAGATTTGCTGGAGAAGCCAGTAACGGCGTGTAGCCTATTCTTTCTAAAACTGGAGATAGAAAGGTCTGAATAGTTTTGCACCTATTTTCTTCACATTTTCAAAGCCTGAAAACCAAGAAATAACATTGGGAAATTCTGAGACTTTTGGCTAAACTGGCTTACTGACTCTCTAACTTCGAGCGTTCGAATCCTGATCAGGACAAAACATAGCCTATGCCCAAAAAAGGTAATAGGTCAGACTATAGTATTTCCTATTCCGTGCACGTCGTCATCATGTTATTCCGCTAAAAAAAAAATATGTAAAGAGAATTCAGCGACTGAAATACACAATGGGCATGGGGACAAAGAATGAATGGACGTAGATACTGGCACGGATGCTTTAAAGAACTATTTCAGCACGATTTATGTGAACTGTTTAAACAGCAAGTCTAGATCTGGCTTACTTTAGTCAATTAACGTCATTTCTTCATCATCCAGGCACTACCATCATATGACGCAATCTTTAACTTAAAGGACCACTCTTGCTTATTCTGTCTTTTCTATTACATCTAGATCCCTTTCGAAATTAAAAGCTTCTGAAAACTCCACCTTTCACCATTGTTTCCGTTTGTGGGCTACCTACGCATTTTTAGCGTTTTTTCGGTCGTGCCGAAGTCACGAGAAACTTCAAAATGTTGTTTTTCACTTTGGACGACACGTTACACCGTCAAGTCTATCGTATGTTTTGAACTTCTTTTATTTTGCTTGGTTTCCCCACTTTTAAACCATGACACGTTCAGTTTTTAATTATTTTATGTCCGGCATCCGAGTCAAAGTGCGGCAAGGATGAATAGAGTCGACAAGGGCTAATTTAACGCGGATTCAATGTGGGACGTGATGGCATTTTCGAAAAACAATAGTTGCGTTTTTGCAGATACCACGGTAACAAGTTCTGCAATTAGTCGTTTTTGCAGTTACAATGGTATCTGATATACGTTTGCTCTGCAAAACCGACAATTGCCAAAACTGCGCTTTTCGAAGTCATCCCAAAAGAAAAACTGATATCCAGTCACATCACTAAGTGCCAAACTTCTTTCCCACCAATTTGACAAAATTGATGAAAGTGAGACGACTTTTTCAGATATCTATATCTGCAAAAAAGCAAATATTATTTCTGAGCCATTTCATCATGAAAAGAAACTTTCTAGTAAGAGTTGTGCTTTAAGAAACAATATTCTTATCTTTACCTCTCCTCCGATTCGGCCTCCCAGGTCAGTCGTGAAAGATGAAAGCTTTGTGTTTTGTAATTTAACTCGCATACGCGTCACTCCATTGACGAATTCATTAGTTTCAGCGTCGGTTTCTGCATGGCCTGCGACACCGACCTCCGGACATTCCGGCACGATGTTTCCGATCTAGAAAGAGAGGGAAGATTAATAAACTTGAAAAGGTTTCCTGTGGCTACCGGTTCGTTCACTCGACGGGTCTAGGCGACCTCCCCCCCCCCCCCTGCCGGTACCACCCTCTCCCGAAATGCGAGTGTGTGTCACGCCACTGACTGCGAATTTTTTTCCCACCCCTTCCTTTTAAGGATTTTTCCGGTCGCCATGTGAGTGTATTTCGCGCCACTGACTGTGAATTTTCTTTTCCCCTCCCCTCTTCACCTCTCAGAAATTTTCCGATCTCCATGTGAGTGTGTTTCGCGCCACTGATTGAAAAATTTCTTTCAACCTTGCGACCCCCCCAACCAATCCCCCTCGAGCGAAAACATATAGGAAATAGGAATTGAAACTGCAGTTTTGACCGCGAGGGAAGGAACAGCCCTAAAGGAATGCGTGACAAACAAAGATAGGCTCGCTGGCCGCTCATCTCTGTATAGAGTTTCACAAAATGTATTTTTATTTCTAGAGTTTTATCAGACATGTTTCCTGGGGGGGGGGGGGGCTACCACGGTGGTACCCCAGGGTGAAGGGTGTTACCAGGCACGTACGCAGGAATTTTTTTCGGTGGGGGCCCAATCCTTCAAAACAGTATATAAAAGGCGCATTATATTATGTAACATCTACAAAAACCAAAAGCAACCGACGAGCAGAGCTAAGAGCAAACTTTCCCAGAACCTCATCCACTGATACAGAAACATCTCGATGGACGTTCAAAAAGCGCCAAGCCATTTAATCGACTTTCTCCCATTCGGCTGCGGAGATAGGTTTTTAGCCTTTTCATTGAGGAAAATGACCTCTCAACACATGCTGTAGAAGTAGGCATGACACAGAAAATGCGGAGTTTCGGGGGGGGGGCGGGCACGGAGGCCCCCCCCCCCCCCTGCGTACGTGCCTGGGTGTTACTGCACTCTTTTTTTCTGAAGAAAGGTATTTCCTATTATCAGCCACTCAATGGAGCAAAATTGATTTTGTCCAATTATTTGAAACTGATGGTAACTAATAGCAACAGCATAAATACTCCTTGAACCTAAGCTGGCTGGGAAACAAATATATGTAAGGATAATTATTGCAGACTCGTTTCTTCAAGTCCAGAAAGAGCCCATAAACATTACAGCTGACCTTCCATTTTTTGCCATTGTTGATTGTTTAATATAGCCTATAGGCTAGCACAGTCTACCGCACAAAACCCTGAATTGTGGACACCCTTAAGCCCAATGCTGGCTATATCTAGGGTTTGGCTTGGCCTCTGCCTAAGGCTGTATACCTGTTGCCTGTTGGTACCCTAACCCTGGCCTGATCCAATATAAAGGGGTTTTGATAGGTTGATTTCTGAGCTTCGTTCAAATCATCAATATCTGATTGAGTTAGTAACGCCAGATGTACCTAGCATTTGGCAAAAGGGAATCCGAAAATCAGGGGTTTCTGGTAGACTGGGGCAACAGCTTTCGTAACAGAAAAAATACAAGGCTTGTTGCTATTGCTAACTGAAGTGAAAATTCTCTAAAAAATTAATAAACTTACGTAGGCTACCCATACTTTTGCAGCATCCAGGAAAGGTCCAACTGTTACTTATACAGGCTCCATGCAGTGAGATATTCTTCCTTTAAAAACAAGAGCTGTAAGCTCATATGGCACTTGCATGCGTTGAGATGTATTGTTTGATCAAAAGTAATTTTCGACTGTGCGGTTCACATGCGCACTTTAAGGGAGCTAGGGAAAAAGTATTTTATCGTTGAACTTGGCTTGTGGCACAAATGATCATGGGTTGAGATGTATCGTTTCATAAAAAGTACTTTTCGACCTTGCGGTTAAGATTCACACTTCAAGGGAGCTAGAACTTCATTTGTAAGCAAAACCCTTGAGGCAAAAATGATAATGGGCTCATGGGGATCATGAAAATGCATATTTTGCTTAAAAGTATTTTTCTGAATATGCGGTCATGATTGGTACTTTAAGGAATGGTCGGATTTGAAAAGTGGCGATTTCTAAGCCAATCTTGTCGAATTTCTAATATTCCAGCCAAATTTCATCGTCCTAGCACATCTGGAAGTAAATTCCGGTCCCGTCCCTCAAACTCCCCCCACAGTCGCCGGAGCCAATCCGTTTCGGTTTTGTACTTGTTTGTTATTCCCACAAAGTTCCATCCCGATCTCTCCAGTCCAAGCCGGTCACGTATTCCCCCCCCCCCATTGTTGTCGGATCCGGTCCGGACATGAAAAAGATCACCACAGGCATGCCCTCTGTTCAGTTATTAAATTTCACTCGAATCCGATCACCCGTTCCAAAGTTACGCATGGCTAAATATTCCGGATTCCCCTCCCTCCGATCCCCCCACGACTATCGGATCGAGTTAATTTTTATTTACAAGTCAGTTTGATCGGGTCCCTGATACGCCTCCCAAGTTTCGTCGAGAAAATCCCAAAAACCGTCATCACCAAAATTCCGGGAAACTCCATATTTGACAGTGCAAAAACGGATACGTCAGCTAAATTTTATTCGAGCTATATTTCGGCCCTTCTTGGTTATCACAAGTTTCGTTTTTCCAACTTGAGCGGTTTTGAGCCTAAAGAGGACCCTTGCCAAGAAGGGCCGAAATATAAGTCGAATAAAATTTAGCTGACGTATCCGTTTTTGCACTGTCAAATATGATTCGCAGTCAGCTTGGGTTGAAGGAATATTTATCGGGAAACTCCCCTCTACCTCCCCCCCCCAAGTGTCCGGGTCCAGTCCAAACGTGTAAACGATTTATCTGGAGCAGATTTTTGGTCTTCCCAGCAAGTTTTACTCCGATCCCTCCATTATAACCGTTTCTCGAGATTTCCGGTCTTCCCCCACCCCAACTCCCCCATAGCTGTCGAATCCGGTTCGGACTTCAAATGGAACATCAGAGATATGTCATTCATTCAGGTACTAAGTTTCGTCCCTATCCAATCTCTCGTTCGAAAGTTACACAACACTCAATTTTCCATATTCCCCCGCACTGCACCACATATACAAACCCCTTTGACCCTCGAATGCACTAGCTCTTTCCAATATTAACAGAGTGATCCGATGCAAAGAGTGACGTCACGCCGCGCGCAGACCTACTAGTGTGAAGAAAGGGGTAGGGGTTTTACAAAAACTACTAAATTCTCAGGATTCCCCCGCCCTTTACTCCCTCCACGGTGGTCGGATCGGGGAAGTGACTATTTGCAAGTTAGTTTGGTCGGGTCCCTGATATGCCTGCCAAGTTTCATCGTCCTAGCACATCTGCAAGTACCCTAACTCGCGATCACCGGACCGACCGACCGACCGACCGACCGACAGACCGACCGACAGACCGACCGACGGAAAAGTGATCGGTATATGGCACTTGAGCGAAGCTGCAAGTGCCATAAAAATAGGAACATTTACACAAGGGTTAATAAGTCGCATGTCTGAATCTGAATGTTATTGATGTTTCATCTAGCCTACTTGTGATTGGCTAGTCTCCAAGAAAAATATTTCATTTCTCTCAACTCTCCAGCAGCATTCTCACAATGCAATTTACTCCCAGTCTGTTCCAATTATTTGCCTTTTGTCATCGCTTTAAACCTTCTTAAGAGGTGTATTTCTGTTGTCAACTCTTTCTTTTTCATCATTTTATAAATTAGTACACTATGGAATTTGAGCTGAGAAGAGAATGGGATGGTCATGTGTGGAATTCAGCATTGTTATAGCTTCAAACTAGTATTTCTGTAGGCCTAATTCTTTAGTTTTTTTTTATAAACTAGACAGATCTCTCTTAAAGGAAAACTTTTATGGAAATTAAAAATTTTATTCAAGGTTGGATACTCTTCCTGTGGCCTACAAAAAAGCATTGCATAATGTGCACTAGAAATCAGATCATTCTGAACCAATCAAGTACACAAGGCCCTTTTTTGATACCCATGCTCAAACCCTGGGGCATGCTCGCAGGTGTGACCATGGTACTCACACATAGCCTATTTGAAACCCTCATACACCAGAAGGGTAGGCTCCTAGTATATGAATTTCAAGATAGAAATGAAGACTTGGTTTGTTTAGTTACAAAAGGACTGTAGCGTATACTAGTAGGATACGCATCTAGCCAATAAGCGGTACACATAGTCAGTCATTATGTACCTGATATTGATTAGATCTTTACTTTTATTTTAATTCGTAAGTGTTGAGTATAAATTGTATATAAATATTTACTGACAACTGAACGAATATTTGGCTTGTCCGCTTACCGTTTTTGAAGTAAGCTGAATTGAACTGAAGATAGGTATTAGTACCATGCTCACAAGGGTTTCAGCATGAGTATCAAAAAGGGGCTTAGTGTACTAGATTGTTTCAAACTCCTCTTTTTGGAGGCCTCACACAATCTGAACCTGTCCACAAGACTGGAGCAGGATCAGAGACTTTAGACTGAATGTTTTGACCTAACTATTTCATCCTGTTATGGATCTATCTCCTGTTTCATATCTGTTTCTAACTCTATGACAGTGCTTACATGATTATCAGAGTAGGCTACGAAACTGCCATTATCAGTCCAGAAAGAACTCATCCTAGGCCAGCCTAGTCAAACTTGATTGGAATCGTGCACTGGTGCATACAGCAGCCAAAAAGGTTAGGAACAGTAGGTAGCCTCGACCAGGTCTGGACTGGATCTAGAGCAGGTCTAGAGGCATGTGACATTGTGGGAAATCTTGTAGGTCGGTTAACTGGATGATGGCAAAAAACGCAGCTAATTACAGGAGGGGTAACTCAGTCAACCACAAATCCCTGATTTTTGGATACCCTATGCCTAACACTGGATACACTATGTCAGGTGATGTGTACTGTAAGCCAGAAAAATATTGATGATCTGAGTGAAGTTAAAATTCAGCCTTCACAACTCCTTTATGTTGAGGTAGGTCAGGGTCGGGTTACCAACATGCATCCATCATTTGGCATAGGGTATCCAGCATTAGGCATAGGCTATGCCAAATGCTAGATATAGGCTACCCAGCATTTGGCATATAGTAGGCCTATCCAAAAATGAGGGATTTGTGGTAGAATGGGGTAAGTGACCTCGTTTTTACACAACCTCGAATTCTGCTGCAAAAATGTTTAAAATGAAATTTCCATGCTGTCCTGATACATGTAGCCTAGTCAAGAAGCAAAATCTGAATTTTTTTTCAACATTTATGCCCCAAAATCTTAGAATTATTTTATTTCCTTTGTTTTGAACCTGGTTTAAAAAGGGATTTTCTGGTTTTTAACTTTAGTAACTATCATTCATTACGATACTTTGCAAGCAATCTGACCTCAGGTAAAATTATGTTTAACTAGCCTACATAGAAATATTGAAATTTATTTCCCCAATATGTAAACCATTCTATTAGCCTACCTTCAATCTAGTATGTTGTCATATATTGATTCCTTTTTAAGCCAGACAGATTTCACTAAAGAAAGGTTTCTCTGGAAATTTGAAATCTTGTCTGAGGTTGGATACCTGTCCCTGACCTCTCCTACACGGTACCCCGATGCTGCCCCGATGGTACAGGAGTGTTGCATGAAGCTGCCCGTCCCATGGTGCCGCCCACCCCCTAGAAAAGCCACTAAAAGAAGAAATCTTAGAAACTGTAGCTTATTAACTCATTTAGATGTTTGTTTATTACTATTTGGCTTGTTTTGAGCCAGATTTGACTCCAATTGGCCATGGTACATGAACCTGCCACCCTGGTTCACGAAGCTGCCACCCCAGAAAAATCATGCAAATTCAAAGAAAATAGCAAATTTTGTTATTTGCAATAGGTCAAGGAACCTCTCTGACCAAACAGCAGGCCTCTAGCATTCGTAATGTAGCAAAATACAAATTTTAGCAAAGTGGGCGGCTTCATGATCACTTGGGTGCCTGTGATTTTTCATGTTTGCCAGCTTAGCCTTGAACAATTACAAGTAAACTGAGTTAACAGCAGCAAGTGAAGGGTTTGAGCTTCCTTTTAAGATGCTCCACTGAATTTTATTTCAATTTTTACTATGTTTCCAGAAGTCATTTCCCCAAAATAGGAGTTTAGGGTGGCGGCTTCATGCAGCACTCCTGTACCTTAACTCTTAAGTCTCATATAAGGTAAACAAGGCACACCAAAGTAAAATAAAGAACAAGTTGAGCTGAAACACTTGCCTCTTAGATAATATCGATTTACTTAGGGTCTTAGGTTAATTTAGGTACCACTCACCTGTTCACACTTGGCAAAAATCGACAGCTCAAGATTTGGGCAAAGCGATGCCTGAGCGATGCTAAGAAGGCTTAGCCCAAATCATCGGCTTAGCATCGCTTTTCCCCCAAATCTTTTTTTGCCTAAGGCTAAGCATCAAAGGTGGCAGAAAGGTGGTCTAATCAAATTCAAAGTCTAATCGAAGGTGGTCCGACTGGGTCTGACACTGGTCCGACATTTCCAAGTGTTCAAAAAATAGCCTAAGCAAACCACTACTGCAATACTTATAAATTACCTACTTTTTGGAGCACCAACCATCCAGGCACCAGCATCTTTGTCTGTCAAAAGAAGGTCCAGAGAAGGTCCATGGCCACAATGGGTCACTGGCATGAGAAATTAATGAAATCCAAAAACAATCCCACTTGTCTTGGGACAGACTTGGGATTGCCTTTTAATGGCTCCTTGGCAGTATTCACCTTTGGTATTCACAATCTTGAATATCTTTAGAGAAGCAGAACACAGAACACTCAGATTCTAATCCAAATAACTTCTGGCACTTGAGCTCCAACCCTTTCTTCCTCTGACTCCTTCCTTTCCATCCTTTCGAACTTTTTTCGAATTAATTGAATTCTATGCGGGCTGTGCTGCGACTTTCTTTTTCTTGAAAATTCCCTAATGTTCTCTTTCTGCTACTGAAAAATCTTCGAAAAGTATCATCTTTTCATCCAAATAAGGCCAAAATTATTATGAAATAAAAGAGAAAATTTAAGTATTTTTGTTTAATTTTTGGCTGATATCGTAGATTTTTTTTACACCTTTGTACAGCACGAATCCACAGAAAATACAACCGAAATAACATCAGGTCACGCAGAAATCGCAGAATAGCCAGAGAACACAGCAGTGAGTTCCTTCTTATAGTTTTCTTGATCTGAGCTTCCAGCCAAAGCTAAACTAATCAGATAAAAGGCGATTCTGAAATTCCAGAATTTATGATAGATATTCCTTCAGCCCAAGCTGACTGCGAAGTGCGAATCATCTTTGACAGTGCAAAACGGTTACGTTAGCTACATAGGCGTACAAGGACTACGTTTCAGATTCGGAGGGGAATCAATTTTTGCTGGTGCTGGCGCAATGTAAAAATAATTAAAAACAATATAGATAAACAAAATAAAAAATAAAATGGATTCAGATAAATGTCATCAAGTGCATATTTTCTTTCGAACAAAATCCATTTTAGAAGCATTCTCCGTAATTTCGCTGTTTTCCGTATGCAGAGTCCGCGTGGAGTGACTCCCTCTTTTCTCGCCGTTCCCTTCGATTCCCCGAGGAGTCCACGGGGAATGGCGAGAATACGCCTTTCATTAAAGCTATATTTCGGCTCTTCTTGGCAAGGTTCCTCTTCAGGCTCAAGCTGGAAAATGAGCCTGTGAAAAACACAATCCCTGAAAACCGCTTGGAGTTAAAGCTGGTTCTGTGATTTCATTTTGGACGCGGCTGCTGCTTTTGCTGCTCCATTCGGTCGCCGAAAGGGTAGAGATTCTTTTGCATTTTGCTTTTGGAGTCCCATGTCTTTTCTTCGGGTACTTGTCTGGGCGATTTGAAGTTCCGTACTTCGGGTTCAGATATTCCGTCAGCCCAAGCTGACTGCGAATCATATTTGACAGTGCAAAACGGATACGTCACTCCTAGAAATGCTGATTTTGCCACGTGGCAACCGGTGCCGACTGTTGTCAGCCGGGTTCCAGCACCGATCGGCTACCGTACATTTGCTGTACACTAAAACCAAGAATGGACAAACCCCTCGTCTAGAACTCGATTTGAATTTTGGAAGACACTTGAACGAAGGAAACTTCATTTCAAATTTTCATTGCACCAGATTGCAATAATAGTTTAAAAAAAATAGCAAACATGAACTCAAGAAAACGAGTTAAGGCCTATTCTTTCGAAGAATGCGACAGAGTACAAGCTTCAAGATGACAAAGAACTGCAGCAATAAGTTTAACATGATATATAGGCTGTTACAATAAGCCTGACATAAACGAAAGAATTCAAGATAAATGCGAGCGTTTAACCTTTACACTTTTAGCGTTGGATTTCCTGCACTGGAGTGACGTCAGGCCCAACCGCACAAAATCTCTAAAATCCATTCGACTTCGAGTTGAGATGGGACTTGAGACCTTATCATGTGCATAGGAAACCTTGATGGACCTTTTTGTCGAACATTGTATGGCTCGGAATTCTAAAGTGAGGGTCAATGCCCTGAAATTAGTTTTGTGGAGTATGAGCAATCGTGCACCTGGCAGTTCCAGAATCCGCGCCAGGCGCTTGTGCCATGTTGAAACGGTACTCAGTTCCATTTGTGGAGCAGTGAATGGCCCTCACGCTTTAAAGATCATAGTTGCGAACCCCTTAATCAGCATAGCAACAAGCTAAACAATTCAAACAATTGTTAGAAGTGCAACGCTTTCTTGGACGCAATCAGTTTTCAGACTCGAATGGCTCAACATTTCCGGAGGCGCAGACATTTTCGTCGGACGACACCATTCTTCGGAACTGCTAACACTTTCCAAAAAGATCTTGTATCGACGAATGTACAGTCACAACACTTTTCTAAGCTGCAGACATTTTCCGCAGATTGAAGTAACGACACAAAATTTGTGTGTAACACTTTCTTACATTTTAAGACACTTTCCAAGGTTCAGCTCCTCTTTCTTAACCCTACCACGACGTTTTCTTATTTTCAACATTTTCTGTAGTATGTGTTCTCTCGCTCTACAGACGCTTTTTCAGAACCCAACATTTTCGTGGGAAAAGTGTTGAAAGCAAGACATTTTTTATGAAAATGTCGCTTCGCAGACACTTTGTTGGGTCAACAGTGAGATTTTCAACAGATTTTCTTGAAAGTGTTGTGATGGCGACGTTTTCTAGAGAAAGTGTCGTAAAACTTTTTACAGTGTACCTACGCATTTTTAGCGTCTCTTCGGTCGTGCCGAAGTCACGAGAAACTTCAAAATGTTGTTTTTCACTTTGGAAGACACGTTACACCGCCAAGTCTATCGTCTGTTTTGAACTTCTTGTATTTTGCTTGGTTTCCCCACTTTTCAATCATGACACGTTCAGTTTTTAAATATTTTATGTCCGGCATCCGAGTCAAAGTGCGGCAAGGATGAATAGGGTCGACAAGGGCTAATTTAACGCGGATTCAACGTGGGACGTGATGGCATTTTCGAAAAACAATAGTTGCGTTTTTGCAGATACCATGGTATCTGTTACCACGGTAACAAGTTCTGCAATTAGTCGTTTTTGCAGTTACCGTGGTATCTGATATACGTTTGCTCTGCAAAAACGACAATTGCCAAAACTGCGCTTTTCGAAGTCATCCCAAAAGAAAAACTGATATCCAGTCACCAAGGCCGTATCCAGGGGGGGGGTTAGGGGGTTCAAACCCCCCCCGAAACCCACAAAAGTAATAGTTTTTTGCAGGTTTTGACCTCTGATCTATGTATTTTTTGTACTTTTTGGTCCGACCCGTGGACAACCCCCCCCCCCCCCGAAATAAATTCCTGGATACGGCCCTGCCAGTCACACCACTAAGTGCCAAACTTCTTTCCCACCAATTTGACAAAAATTGATGGAAGTGAGATGACTTTTTCAGATATCTGTATCTGCAAAAACGCAACTAATATTTCTGAGCCATTTCATCGTGAAAAGAAAATTTCTAGTAAGAGTTGTGCTTTAAGAAACAATATTCTTATCTTTACCTCTCCCGATTCGGCCTCCCAGGTCAGTCGTGAAAGATGAAAGCTTTGTCTTTTGTAATTTAGCTCGCATACGCGTCACTCCATTGACGAATTCATTAGTTTCAGCGTCGGTTTCTGCATGGCCTGCGACACCGACCAACCGGACATTCCGGCACGATGTTTCTGATCTAGAAAGAGAGGGAAAATTACTATACTTGAAAAGGTTTCCTCTGGCTACCGGATCGTTCACTCGACGGGTCTAGGCGACCTCCCCCCCTGCCGGTACCACCCTCTCCCAAAAACCAACCTGGCGACCCCCCACCAATCCCCCCCCCCACGAAGACATATAGGAAATTGGAATCGAAACTGCAGTTTTGACCGCGAGGGAAGGAACAGCCCTAAAGGAACGCGTGACGACGGCTCGCTGGCCTATCTATATCTCTATATAGAGTTTCACAAAATGTATTTTTATTTCTAGAATTTTATCAGACACGTTTCCTGGGGGGAGGGGGGGTACCACGGTGGTACCCCAGGGTGAAGGGTGTTACTGCACTCTGTTTTTTTTTTCTGAAGAAAGGTATTTCCTATTATCAGCCACTCAATGGATCAAAACTGATTTTGTCCAATTATTTGAAACTGATGGTAACTAATAGCAACAGCATAAATACTCCTTGAACCTAAGCTGGCTGGGAAATAAATATTTGTAATAATAATTATTGCAGACTCGTTCTTCAAGTCCAGAAAGAGCCCATAAACATTGCAGCTGACTTTCCATTTTTAGCCATTGTTGATTGTTTAATATAGCCTATAGGCTAGTACAGTCTACCGCACAAAACCCTGAATTTTGGATACCCTATGCCCAATGCTGGCTATATCTAGGGTTTGGCTTGGCCTCTGCCTAAGGCTGTATACCTGTTGCCTGTTGGTACCCTAACCCTGGCCGGGCTGGCCTGATCCAATATAAAGGGGTTTTGATAGGTTGATTTCTGAGCTTCGTTCAAATCATCAATATCTGATTGGGTTAGTAACGCCAGATGTACCTAGCATTTGGCAAAGGGAATCCGAAAATTAGGGGTTTCTGGTAGACTGGGCCACTGGGGCAACAGCTTTCGTAAAAGAAAAAATACAAGGCTTGTTGCTATTGCTAACTGAAGTGAAAATTCTCTAAAAATTAATAAACTTACGTAGGCTACCCATACTTTTGCAGCATCCAGGAAAGGTCCAACTGTTACTTATACAGGCTCCATGCAGTGAGATCTTCTTCCCTTTGAAAAAATAGGAACATTTACACAAGGGTTAATAAGTCCCATGTTTGAATCTGAATATTATTAATGTTTCACCTAGCCTACTTGTGATTGGTTAGTCTCCAAGAAAAATATTTCATTGCTCTCGACTCTCCAGCAGCATCTCACAATGCAATTTACTCCCAGTCTGTTCCAATTATTTGCCTTTTGTTATCGCTTTAAACCTTCTTAAGAGGGGTATTTCTGTTGTCCACTCTTTCTTTTTCATCATTTTATAAATGAGTAGACTATGGAATTTGGGCTGAGAAGAGCATGTGATGGTTCTGTGTGGAAATCAGCATTGTTTTAGCTTCAAACAAGTATTTCTGTAGGCCTAATTCTTTAGTTTTTTTTTATAAACTAGACAGATCTCTCTATGGAAACCAGTACAGCTTCCAGGGCCTGGAAGCTTTACTGGGATGCGCCGGAATCCAGTACCAAGAACTAGAAGAAACCAATTAACAGAATCAACACCCGTAGGAGCATCGCATCAGGATTATATCTTAGATTGCTTCGAAGTGCAATTTAAGGTAATTTAAGGTTAAGGTAATTAGCTTCAATCTAGTGTTTTTGGCATATTTCTTGGTTCCTTTTTAAGCCAGATGGATTATTCTGAAGGAAAGCCTTCTCTGGAAATTTGAAATTTGTCTGAGGTTTATCTGAGGAAATTTGTCCCACTTATTCCGCCCCCCCCCCCCCCACCTCCTCTACAGGGGATTATTTTTCACCTGTGTAGGAGATTCTCCTAAAGCAGGGGAATTCTCCAAAATATCTGGTGCCCAACTGACTAATCGAAGGTGGTCCGACATTTCCAAGTGTTCAAAAAAGAAAGAAGCAAACCACTAGCCTACTGCAATACTTATAACTTACTTTTTAGAGCACCAACCATCTGCCAACCATCCAGGCACCAGCATCTTTGTCTGTCAATAGAAGGTCCATGGCCACAATGGGTCACTGGCATGAGAAACTCCAAAGCAAAGGCAAAAACAATCCCACTTGGGACTGGCTTTAACGGCTCCTTGGCAGTATTCACCTTAGGTCTTCACAATCTTGAATATCTTTAGAGAAACAGAACACTGAACACTCAGATTCTAATCCAAATAACTTCTGGCACTTGGGCTCCAATCCTTCCAAACCCTTTAGTCCTTTCGAACTTTTTTCGAATTAATTGAATTCTATGCCGGCTGCGACGCCTGCGACTTTGTTTTTCTTGAAAATTCCCTAATGTTCTCTTTCTGCTACTGAAAAATCTTCGAAAAATATCATCTTTTCGTCCAAATAAGGCCAAAATTATTATGAAATAAAAGAGAAAATTTAAGTATTTTTTTTTAATTTTTGGCTGATATCGTAGCTTTTTTGTACACCTTTGTACAGCACGAATCCACAGAAAATACAACCGAAATAACATCAGGTCACGCAGAATAGCCAGAGAACACAGCAGTGAGTTCCTTCTTATAGTTTTCTTGATCTGAGCTTCCAGCCAAAGCCAAACTAATCAGATGAAAAGGTGATTCTGAAATTCCAGAATTTATGATAGATATTCCTTCAGCCCAAGCTGACTGCGAAGTGCGAATCATCTTTGACAATGCAAAACGGTTACGTTAGCTACATAGGCGCATTCTCGTCGTTCCCCGAGGACTCCACTTGAGGAGTCCCCGCGTTTTTGTTTGTCTCCGGGACTCACTCCCTGTATTCTCGCGAGTCCCCATGGACGGGAAATGCTCCGATTATTACCATCATCAAAAAGGACTACGTTTTAGATTCGGAGGGGAATCAATTTTTGCTGGTGCTGGCGCAATGAAAAATTCATTAAAAACAATCAAGATAACCAAAATCAAAAATAATTGGATTCAGATAAATTTCATCAACTGCATATTTTGTTTCGAACAAAATCCATTTTAGAAGCATTCCCCGTATTCTCGCTGTTTTCCGTACGCGGAGTCCGCGTGGAGTGACTCCCTCGATCTTTTCTCGCCGTTCCCTTCGATTCCCCGAGGAGTCCTCGGGGAACGGTGAGAATACGCCTTTCATTAGAGCTATATTTCGGCTCTTCTTGGCAAGGGTCCTCTTCAGGCTCAAGCTGGAAAATGAGCTTGTGAAAAACACAATTTAAGATTCCTCCTTAAATATTGTGAATTTCTTCCCTGAAAACCGTTTGGAGTTAAAGCTGGTGCTGTGATTTCAATTTGGACACGGCTGCTCCTTTTGCTGCTCCATTCGGTCGTCGAAAGGGTAGAGATTCTTTTGCATTTTAGTTTTGGAGTCCCATGTCTTCTTCTTTCCAGCTAAGATGGGTAATTGTCTGTGACTTGGCTGGGCGATTTGAAGTTCCGTACTTCGGGTTCAGATATTCCGTCAGCCCAAGCTGACTGTGAATCATATTTGACAACGCAAAACGGATGCGTCACTTCTAAACATGCTGATTTTGCCACGTGGCAACTGGTGCCGACTGTTGTCAGCCGGGTTCCAGCACCGATCGGCTACCGTGCATTTACTGTACACTAAAACCAAGAATGGACAAACCCCTCGTCTAGAACTCGATTTGAATTTTGGAAGACACTTAAACGAAGGAAACTCCATTTCAAATTTTTACTGCAACAGATTGCAATAATAGTTAAAAAAAATATCGAACATGAACTCAAGAAAACGAGTTAAGGCCTATTCTTTCGAAGAATGCGACAGAGTAAGCTTCAAGATGACAAAGAACTGCAGCAATAAGTTTAACATGGTGCCTAGGCTATTATAATAAGCCTGACACAAACGAAAGAATTCAAGATAAATGCGAGCGTTTAACCTTTATATTTTTAGCATTGGATTTCCTGCACTGGAGTGACGTCAGAATCAGGCCCAACCGCACAAAATCTCTAAAACCCATTCGACTTCGAGTTGAGACGGGACTTGAGATCCTATCATGTGCATAGGGAACCTTGATGGACCTTTTTGTCGAACATTGTATAGCTCGGAATTCTAAAGTGAGGGTCAATTCCCTGAAATTAGTTTTGTGGAGTATGAGCAATCGTGCACCTGGCAGTTCCAGAATCCGCGCCAGGCGCTTGTGCCATGTTGAAACGGTACTCAGTTCCATTTGTGGAGCAGTGAATGGCCCTCACGCTTTAAAGATCATAGTTGCGAACCCCTTAATCAGCATAGCAACAAGCTAAATAATTCAAACAATTGTTAGAAGTACAACGCTTTCTTGGACGCAATCAGTTTTCAGACCCGAATGGCTCAACATTTCCGAAGGCGCTGACATTTTCGTCGGACGACACCATTTTTCGGAACTGCTAACACTTTCCAAAAAGATCTTGTATCGACGAATGTACAGGCACAACATTTTTCTGAGCTGCAGACATTTCCCGCAGATTGAAGTAACGACACAAAATTTGTGTGTAACACTTTCTTACATTTTAAGACACTTTCCAAGGTTCAACTCCTCTTTCTCAACCCTACCACGACGTTTTCTTATTTTCAACATTTTCTGTAGTATGTGTTCTCTCGCTCTACAGACGCTTTTTCAGAACCCAACATTTTCGTGGGAAAAGTGTTGAAAGCAAGACATTTTTTATGAAAATGTCGCTTCGCAGACACTTTGTTGGGACAACAGAGAGATTTTCAACAGATTTTCTTGAAAGTGTTGTGATGGCGACGTTTTCTAGAGAAAGTGTCGTTAAACTTTTTACAGCTTGTATATTATGGTTTCTTACCGGATTAAAATTGTTGAATTGAATTGAATAGGTTATTTACGGATATAATAATAGTAGAATTGGTCGTTTAGTGGTGATAGCAGACATCGACATGAATTCACCTGAAAGATAAAATGAAACATAGGAAGTACATTTTACCTGTGTGACACAGGTATTCGGTCATGATCTTCTTCTGTTCGGCAGTCTTCGTCTCATCTCTGTCGTTGATGGTGGCGATCAGGTGTCGGAGACTCGTCTAGGTGGGGACTGGGACTCCTGGCCGCATTTGGTGAGGGAAGACCTTTCTAAGAATCTTCGGACTGTCTGAGATCCATTCTCGATCTTATTTGCCACTGTTGTTGAGAAGGAAATTCGAAGGACTTGTCTAGCCGTGTTGAAAGAGTGCTGGACGAACGAAGGAAAGATATTCTTTGCATATCTTTTCCTCTCGCTCGTCGAAGGCAACTCCAGCTGCTTTGAGGCTGGCATTGTTGTGCTTTTCAACAAGAATTACGAAGAGCTTTCTCTCCAATTTGTTTATCTCCTTTCGCTGCAGGAATTCCTCCGTGGTCATATTAGGCCCTACGCTATTCCGGTGGCCGAACAGGTAACTAATGAAGTAAGAGACATAGGCCGTCAGGGCCTGTCGGTCGTCACCTACTACTCGGTCGTCACCTACTAGAATAGAATAGAATTTTATTTTTTCAAAAGTAGCTGTCACAGCGATACCGCCGAATTTGACCTTTTCGTCATACAAAAATAAATAAATCATAAAGGAAAAGGAAACAACACACATTGACATAATTTACACTGCGTAAAGCATCTGCTGAGCTATATTGAGGCTGCTCTTAAAGCGCTCTCGCCTTTCCTGAATTACGGATACAGGGCTTGCTACCCCGTACTTTGATGATAAACTGCTATTGCTTGTCCAAGGGGGGACCCTCAGCAGATACTTCACATATTTGTAAAAATATTTACGTATGTCATTTAAATCAGAACGAGAAAACAGCTTCCAAAAAGGTGCCAAAGCAATAACGTGCGGAACTACGAATGAATTGTACATTTTGGCTAGGATAAATCTATTAAATTTTAACTTCATAGAAACAAGGGTTCCGTAAGCTTTACGTGCTTTATCGTGAAGAAATCTTTTCAGAAGCGAACAGGTGGCACGAAGACTGGTTCCCAGAGGTAGACCCAAGTATGTCAGAGACTCCTTGGGTTGCACGGGCTGGCCACCAATATCAACTTCTTCCGCGTCTAAAGAGCGACGATTGAAAATCAAAACTTCAGTTTTCGACTGGTTAAATGAAAGACCCACTTCACTATATTCCAAATCAAGTATACGAAAATTTGACTCGACACCAGTCACTGTGCGACTAATATTTAAAATGTCATCTGCATAATTAACCAGTGACACATCTAGACCTAGGAAAATACAAGTCATAATCGCTTTTTCTTGTGCACCCAGAACACTGTTGTTGAAAAGAGGAGGGGATGTAATGGCTCCTTGACCTATACCTTTTCGAACAAGGATAGGTGGCGTGACAATCGCAGATCCCCCTCTAAGAACTTTAATTTGCACTTTTAGTTTTCTGTACATCGAACGCATTGCACGTATAACCCAAGAATTAACACCTCTGTTAAAGCAGAAATATAAAAATGCTATTTCTGCAAGAAATATAGTGCTTACCATCCCTACAGCCTTTCTGATTCTTCCAACACACGAAAAAGACAAGAAGACAACAAGAAAATCCAAAGAGACACGCCAGGTTTCAGTTTGGCCTTATTACAATTCAGCGCTCCAAGTGGAGTAACAGTCTCCTATTTCCTCAGGCTCGACACTTGTGTAGACATAGTAAAAAGTCGGTTCCATAGGGTAAAGGGTGACTTTCACTCTTTGCTGCTGAGACATATGTCAAATCTCAATTACCCGGGACGCAATGACAGGTTTTCCACTGCAAACCTGTGGATCTATTTTTTAATGTCTCATCCAAGTGCTGACGGTGAGGCTAACAGAAACTAGTCCTCTTGGAACCGGGGAGAGGGAAAAGAAAATTCCGTAAAAAACAAGCTAACTAATCCAATTTTCTTTTAAACAAGAAAATAAAGAGTAAAAGCAGTAACTATGTCCGTGAAAAAAATTACCAGTTATATAACATTATTCTATCTTCTCTATTTGCGGGCGTAATCCTCGTAGGGACGGACTTTCGGCTTCTCTGCGGTTTATTTCTTGAACCCCAAGTGCAACACTGCAGAAAAAGGCAAACATACTTGAGTTTCGGCGTCGCGATTGCTTTGGAAAGGTAAACAGAAAGTTTATGTAGCATCTTTAAAGGCACTTGACAGAATCTGTGCATGAATTCCCGAGTAGAAAGCTCTCGTTACGTCAAGGCCCGCAAAAATAAGAGTCTCGCCATTTTCATTCGCACTTGATATCAAATTTGCAATCAAATAATGTGCATGTTCGTGACCTATCCCTTTCTTGAACCCAAACTGGTTTGGGGGGGTGTAACACTTACTATTAATTTCATCAACAACCAACAACTCAAATATTTTACACAATACAGGCGCAACCGTAATTGGCCTGTAAGAAGTACAACATTCCGCGGGCTTTCCTTTCTTTAGAACAGGGGTAACAATACCCGAACAAACCATATCGGGAACAAGACCTGAAGAAAAAATCATCTGGAATAGCAATGTCAGATGCTCTTTAAGGAGGGGAGAACCCAACTCGAGATGAATTCCATATATCTGATCAATTCCTCTGGATGATTTCTTTTTCAGTCTTGAAATGCACGCAGAAACCATTGACCTAGACACAACAAAACTGATTTCCTCTTTCGAATCATTCAAGCATTTGTCCAGCATATTCTCATACTCGCTCTGAAGCGATTGGTCGGGTGGGCTAAATTCACTTTCAAAATGATTAAACCATTCGTCCTGAGTGATCTCAATGGAAGGACTAGCTTTATTTTTTGCCTTTCTCAACGTTTTCCAAACAAAATTGGGATCACCAGAAGCAAGCTTTGACAGCTTTAAAATGTTATTAGCCTGATGCTGTTTTAGTACTTTATGAAAATGACGCTTAGTAAGGAGACGGACACTATTTACAACACCTACTCGCGGTTTACCACATTCCTTCCATAATGTAAACCAGAACTTTGAACGATCGACATCGATCGACGCGAGCCAGCATTCTATATGTTGTGTGCTGTGTGCTTGTCGGGCATTACACAGAAGAAATCGAATTCTGTAATCTTTTGTCGGGCCTCGGGTGATCTCGTTGGCGCATCAGGTACTTTTTATACACAAGAAATACAAAGCAAATATAATTTTGTAAGCTTTCGTTGGGCGTCGGACAAAACTTTAGATTCGGTAAAAACTTTGGCTCTGCCCCCCCCCCCCCCCAACGAAAATGCACTTGCGACGCCCGTGTATGCCAGAATAGCTGAAATTGCCTTGATAGGCTACCTTGCTGGTTAGTCCAACCGATATTTGTTTTCTAATCATCTGCATAGACAGCCAATTCAAGCATGAAAATGCTCGAGATTATGGGCCCAAAGTTCCAAATTTTATCTAAAAAAGTCCGGAAAACGGTGTCAAATGGAGGCGCGCCGCCGCCAAAGATAAAATCGGCGCGGCTTCGGGGTCAACTTCCGATAGCTTACGATTGCCAATGGAGGACCCACAGGCGTATTCTTGCCGTTCCCCGAGCACTCCACTTGAGAAGTCCCCGCGTTTTGGTTTGTCCCGGGGACTCGCTCCCCGTATTCTCGCGAGTCCCCACGGACGGGGAATGCTCCGATTATCATCACCATCATAAAAAAGGACTCCCCTTCAGATTCGGAGCGGAATTAATGTTTGCTGGTGTTGTGCGATGTAAAATGAATTAAAAAGAATCAGAATAAACAAAACCAAAAACCAAGTGGATCCAGGCTAATTTCATCAATTACATATTTTTTTTTCGATCAAAATCCGTTTTGGAAGCATTCCCCGTGTTCTCGCTGTTTTCCGTGCGAACTCCCTATATTCTCGCCGTTCCCCTTGATTCCCCGAGGACTCGACTTGAGTAGTCCCCGCGTTTTTGTTTGTCCCGGGGACTCACTCCCCGTATTCTCGCGAGTCCCCACGGAGGGAGAATGCTCCGATTATCATCACCATCATCAGAAAGGACTCCCTTTCAGATTCGGAGGGGAATCAATTTTTGCTGGTGTTGGTGCAATCTAAAATTAATTAAAAATAACGGAATAAACAAAACCAAAAATAAAGGAGATCCAGACTAATTTTGTCAATTGCATATTTGTTTTAAAGTTTAACTGAAAAGCCAACTCATTTGTGTGTCATTTAATTGGATACACCGAATTAATTGGATTCTGCAAAGGGATTTTTTGATTTTCCACTATCTGCTCTAGATATGAGGCTCAGAATATCTCCAGCCGTCCCCACAGCGTGAATTCTACTATGACGCAGGAAATTTTAATCTCAACACAAATGCGGCTTTTTAGTGGGCAGTGGTGAGACTGGTGAAGATAGCTTAGCGCCTGAACAAAAAAAAATTGATAAATCTTTCTCGTAAGGCATACAGCAAAAATACAAGCGCATAGAGGCACCACAAATCACACGGAAATTCCACTATTTGAAAATCGATTATTCGTGAATAGCGCAACAACGAAGTAACTCATTTTCAGCGGGTCTACAAGACAATTTAAGTGAATAAGTGATGGTTAACTAGATTATCCTATCCTAGCCCTTTTCGGTTAAACTGAACAAAATCCGTTTTGGAAGCATTCCCCGTGCTCTCGCTGTTTTCTATACGCGGAGTCCGCGTGGAGTGAGTCCCTGTATTCTCGCCGTTCCTTTCGATTCCCCGAGGACTCCTTGGGGAATCGAAGGGAACGGAGAGAATAGAGGGAGTCGCTCCACGCGGACTCCACGTACAAAAACAGCGAGAACACGGGGAATGCTTCTAAAACGGATTTTAATCGAAAAAAAATATGCAATTGATAAAATTAGTCACAAAATAAATTAGTCTGGATCCACTTTGTTTTTAGTTTCCTTATTGTGTTTATTTTTTATTAATTTTACATTGCACCAACACCAGCAAAAATTGATTCCCCTTCGAATCTGAAAGGGAGTCCTCTTTGATGATGGTGATGATAATCGGAGCCTCCCCGTCCGTGGGGACTCGCAAGAATACGGGGAGTGAGTCCCCGGGACAAACAAAAACGCGGGGACTCCTCAAGTGGAGTCCTCGGGGAACGGCGAGAATGTCGCCTGAAGTGGCGCATAACATACTGGTTCCGACAACCTGGATATTCTCTGAAATTCTGATCCGTCTTCATACAGTCCAATTAGTTGGATATTTTCTGAAATCCCTATACAAGTGTGAAACACATCTAAGTACAGTTGGAGTTTGATAACTTGTGTAGTTGGATACAGGAGGACACAGAGACAAAAAAGGGAGACGTCAACCCCCGTGGGGGTGGTCCTTTTTGAGTCCCGGAACCCAATTGCAAAAGGGTGGTCTATCGCGGCAAATCGCCAGAACCCAATTTCAATAGGGTGGTCTATCGCGAAAAATAGGCAGAACCCAATTGAAATTGGGTGGTCTTCCATGGAAATCCACCAGAGCCAATTGAAATTGGGTGGTCTAATCGTCAAAAAATTAGAATTTTTCTAAAAATTACCTAAAATTCAATTTTTGAACAACTTTTCGAGAAAAATTAGCTTATGTAACCAAATATCCTCTCTGGGTGAATAATATAGCTCTACTCAGGTAATCAAATCAGTCGTTTATTCAGGTCCAATCTTCAGGCAACAAAACGCAGCTAAACGCAAAACTATGGCTGCTCCGCTCGGGAACAAGGGCAAACACAAATACGAAAAAACTGAAACTCACATCACACAGTAGGCCTACACGGATGACGGTAACGTACGGTACTAAAAGCTTGGTACACTTCGGTTTGGAAAGCTCCGCGAACTTGTGTCTAGGCTGTTTCCGCACACTATGCCAAACAATCTAAGAAAAATCAAATCACTTTTTATTCATATCCAATCATCAGGTAACAAAATTACGTTGTATCACTAAAACCGTAGGCCTGCACGGTTGCAGTCTGCATTCGCTAAAACTCACAGACGCAAAACCGAGCGCAAAACTATGGCTGCTCAACTCAAGTACAAGGGCAAACAGAATATCGAACAAATTACATTCCCATCATGGATGCTGTCCTCTCCTACCATCATCGTACACGGATTATATCACCTACCATAAGCTAAGTACACCTCGGCCTGGAAAGCCCCACTAGTTTAGCGATCTGGGCTGAAATTCGCTACCCTTTTAGAGCGCTTACGGCGATGCGCTGGTCCTGGAAAGCAACCAAATTTTCCTGGAAAGCAAACAGCGGAGTGGCTTTCCGTGAAATAATATTGACCTCCAAAAAAATCCACAGCATTGTAAGATGCTAGTATAGATTAGCATATGCGACTAATTACAAAATTATGGGTCTTTTTGGAAACTTGACAGAGGGCTGAGAATATGTCAGCAAGGAGTATAGGTTCACTCTATGGCAGGAATAGATATTATAGGTGCTGCGAATACTTCGAAACTATGCTGTTGCCTTTGACTCGCATCAGTCTAAAAGCGCAGTCGTCAGTCGCAGGCACAGTCGACAAATATCAATAGAACGGAAAGATCAGTAGCTTACACTAATATGGACTAGACCAAGTCTAAAGGTACATTTCAAATGTATACCAGGCTACATAGGCCAACCACTGAAATTCGACTAGGAACGATAACTCTACTATTTCTTTTGGATTCCCAGGAATACTTTCTCGAGATCTGTAAACGAGATGTGTCAGCTGAGCAAGGTTTTGACAAATCTACTGAAAGTTCGCGCAAGATAGTAGCCTTGTGAACTTTTTCCGCCTCGATTTCAATATAATCTCCAGGACAAGACTGCTGAGACTCAACCAATATCTCTTCTACGGATACAATAGGGACAAGGGATATCTGTTGAACATCGTTATTGCCCCTCGAGTCGGAGTCCAATGAGACATCACTATCGGTGTCCGAGTTCATTTCTTCAGTATCGTGGAGACAGAACGGAGACGTGCCAATCTTGCATGCCCCAAGGCTTAGGTACGCTGTCTCAGTTTCTAGGGATGGAAGACTCTGCTTCTCATACCAGGCGCAGTCTCCGAGACGGGTCTCAGCACGAAAATGTGCCAATTTTATTAGGATGTTGATTTGAACTGAGTCTGGGTTTGTGTTGCCCGACCATTCTCTAACTGGCACATGGTCTATACCACGACTGGCATCGAGCCTGGATCTGTCTCGTTTCTTCCACGTCGAGTTCCTTCGCATTATTTGACGAATCGAGTCGGCGTGCAAAAGTCTTTCTTCAAGCTGAACCACATCCGCGTTACGATCGTGGGTTAATGTACGGACGGTACGAAACTCGCCTTCAACAGAGTCAGAACCTTTTTTCGAGACCACAAAGGGAAGTGGATCTGGTCCTTGATGTTCAGTTCGAACTGAGCCGTTACGAATTCAGTTCCTTTTGACTTGAAGTATACACACATCAGGTGCGTTGCCTCTGAGACTAATAGTACAATGTCTGCCAGGTCCATATCAGGCTCAGCAAGGGCAAGGAGGGCTTTGGAAATGTTGGCCAAAACCTGAAAATCAGAATAAATGCATTCAAACAGTCTCCAGTCACGTCTTGGAACTTGAGAGACAGACTTCACTGCTTGAAATAGTTTAGAAGCTGTATGTACGTTCTGCTTGTCAACAGCATCAAAGAACTTCTCTGGGGACTTGATTCCACCCACGGTACTGAGTATAGGGATTAACGAGGTAGCTTTAAAATGACTAGATCCAATCATAACTCCAACCCCACATATCCGATGCCAGAGACGCTTCGTAAGATGCTTTGGATCATAGTTTTGGGTGAAATCAAGCGGCCCAACTGCTTTCTCGATCTCAGCATCAGTGACGAAGTCCTTTTTTGGGATCCCAAAACGTAAGTGGAGGGATACCTATGACATCGCAAAAGTTGTCCGTCCGTCTGTCCGTCCGTCCGTCTGTCCGTCCGTCTGTAAGCACGATAACTCTCGAAGGGAATGAGATATTTTGATGAAACTTGGTGTGAGCAGCTCGTAGATGGGCCCTGTAGCCCTACATTTAGGGGTGGGGGAGGGGGCTCAAATTAAGGGACAAGCAAAATATTTTTAAATAGCTAATGTGATAGTCGATTATGGGGTAAGAAGGCATGCTGAACACGAATATGAAAACCGTTTTCTCGCCGGACAAGTAGTTAACCCGAAATCCGGCCAAAACCGGAAAGTTTGTTAAAAAAGTTTTATTTGAAGTCGATTAGATGTTGGATCTTGGGGTAAGAAGGCATGCTGAACACGAATATGAAAACCATTTTCTCGCCGGACAAGTAGTTCGCCCGGAATCCGGCCAAAACCGGAAAGTTTGTTAAAAGTAAAATTTTTGTCTGAAGTTGATTAGATGTTCGATGTAGGGGTAAGAAAGTATTCTGAACAATAATACGAAAACTGTTTTCTCGCCAGACAATAAGTTAGCCCGGAATCCGGCCAAAACCGGAAAATTTGTTAAGAGTAAAAGTTTTATTTGAAGTTGATTAGATGATAGATCTAGGGGTGAGAAAAGATGCTTAATCCGTATGACAATCATTTTTTTAGCCGGACACATAGTTCTTCAGGAATCCGGCTGAAACCGGAAAATTTGTTAGAAGTTAATTTTTTCTTTGAAGTTGGGATGTTGGATGTAGGGGTAAGGAGATACGCTGAATTGGTTTTTGAGCTTTAGTTTTTCGCCGGACAAGTAGTTCTTTAATTTTGCCAAAACCGCAAAATTGACAGAAGTAGGGTAGGATCGTTTCGATCGGCTTATAGGGGTAAACATACATGCTGAATCCATATCTGAACTTGGTTTTCTTTATGATTAGCTGTTTGGCCTGGCGAAGAAAAAACCTTACTGTCTGGATCAGATATTGAATTTTTGGGATCCCATCGGAACCTTTGGTCTTGTTTCTTTTGCGACATAGCCTTCCATAATTCTTCTTCGCAGTGCATCTCCGTCCGTACCAATATTCCCGAACGTGACATCTTTACGCTTCTTTCTCAGATTTTTTATCGTCTTGAACACATAGTCAAACACCAAGATCTGGGCACTTTTAGAGTCCTTCTTGCACATGGGTAAGGCAAGGAATGGCTTCCCTATTTCGCATCCAGTCTTGTCAACGAAGCACAAATAGAAGACAAGACACTCACTTGCAAGATGAAGACTAGAATTCTCAAGACGTTGTCTAATGCATTCGATATCGCTGACATTGCTGAAGTCGACGATGCATGGCTGACAAACACAGCAGATACCAGCGACGAACTTTCCACGAGCCTCCCAACGCAATTTCTTTTCCAGAGCAATACCGTCAAGCTTCACATTCAGTAACAGCGGAGAAACATTGGTCAGTTCTGAAAGTATATGGTCCAGATTTTCCTTCACAACAGTCATCAGATCTGCCCCGGAGTGCGGAACAAGCTTCATACGGAAGCACAGCTCTTTCGATTTCATCCTGATCCAGCTTGCGCTTGGTAATCCAAGAACTCCTTGTAGTATGCACAGCAGTCGCGGTCCACCAACATCAAGGATCATATATCCAAGGTCAAAGTCGGTAACGGTGAAGCCTTTACCTCGATAAACAGCAGAAGCTGCATCACTAAGTCTCTGGGTGATAAAGTTGATACTTCTGTTTTGTTTTAGACACTGACTTACAACTTGTTTCAAGCGGGGAATATCACGTTCAGCCAAGGCCTGCACCATTCGTTTGTACGTTGTGATCTTGAGGTCCCGTACATTCACTTTTCTCTCCTAAGTCCCAACTCCGGCTAAATTCAGAAAGAATTGGAAGAGCGTAGGCAAAGCGTGGCTCAGGCATCCGCAACTAGATAGAGCGCTCGATTTTCTTTCGAAAAAGTGGTCATACACATCTTTAAAAGGGTGGTCCCAAAAGTGATATTTGATCACTACCTTTTGTAAATCGGTGGTCCTAACTAACAATTAGCCCTATCCTGTTTGTAATTGGGTGGTCTGAACTCAGAATTCGCCCGATCCCTTTTGTAATTGGGTGGTCAGAACTCAGAATTCGCCCGATCCCTTTTGTTGGGTGGGTGGTGTCTGTCCAGTTCTGAAATGGTCCCTTTTTTAGGCATGACGTCTCCCTTTTGTGTCTCTGTGTCCTCCTGGTTGGATAACAAGTTTTCTCCTATTTGTTGCCAGAGTGTCCGGCGGAAATACGACTGTGTTTTCTTTTAGCAACTCTATATCTATGGTCGGCCGGTCGGGTCGGTCTGTGGAAGAAAACGGTTGGAAAGAAATTTCTAAAATTTTCCAAAAACCATTGCCATGGCAGGGTCCGTCGCTAAACAGGCTGCCACAGGTGATTATCTCTGATAAATATCTCAGAGTGCGTTCAGACGCATCGGAAAATTATAAAAACCCGATCGGTACCAAGGGAAAACCGATGGGTTTTACGTGCTTGAAAATAATCCAAGCTCAAAACCCGATGGGATAAAACGTAAAACCGATCGGTTTTTCCCTGTTTTTCCCACCCGTCTGAACGTACTCTCACTGTGAGGAGTGTAATAGAACGAAGAACAGTACTAGATCTATCGGTTGGTCTTGATGTGATACTATGTTGCCTGAGCTTTATTATACAGGGTAGGCTATCCAACCTGGAATTTATTTAACCTCAAACTTGGCCTGAAAACCTTACAAGAAAACTTCAGTGCAGCCCAAAACAGGTCCTAGATCACTCAGGTTTTCCTGCTTAGCACCTTGTTAGGAACCTGCTTAGCATCTTGATTTGTTAGGAAGTTAGCACCTTGTTATGACTGCACTAGAATCGGGCTTTGCCCGAACAAAGTACTTACCTTAAATTACCTTAAATCGCACTTCCAGCGAGATAAGGTGGTGTGATCCTCCTGTAGAGTCTCTTGCTGGTAGGGCACCAGACTTTTTGGAGATTTCTCCTGTTCAGGGGAATCTCCTGCTGAGGTGAAAACAGATTCCCTTGTGTAGGGGATTTTGATCTTGACGGAAATGAGAACTGCTAGAAGAAAAATCTTTGGTTATTTCAGTTCTAGAGGCACTAGGAAACCATATCCCTTAGCACCCCCTCCTCACCCTCCACCCCATCTCTAGAAATCCAATAAAATTGGCCAGAAAACAGAAAAGTTGCATTTTTTGGGTTTAGCTGGCATCCCAGAGAGTTTCTTGATGCCAGTGTGCATGACTGCCTTTATAGTGAAACTTCAGAAGGCTATTCCTTACCTTTTCACTTCTTCCTTCCTTTCTTGGAATTTGGTATTTTCTTGGTATTTCCTCCACACTAGGGGAAAGCACTTGGACAAGTGGAAAGTACGAGAAGAAAGGAAGGAAAAAGTGAAAAGGTAAGGAATAGCCTTCTGAAGTTTCACTATAAAGGCAGTCATGCACACTGGCATCAAAAACTCTCTGGGATGCCAGGTTAACCCAAAAAATGCAATTTTACTATTTTCTGGCCTATTTTATAGGATATCTAGAGATAGGGTGGAGGGTGAGGAGGGGGTGCTAAGGGATATGGTTTCCTAGTGTCCCTAGAACTGAAATAACCAAAAAAAAAAATTATATCAGTTCTCATTTCCATCAAGCTTCAAATCCCCTACCCAGGGGAATCTGTTTTCACCTCAGTAGGAGAATCCCCTGAGCAGGAGAATTCTCCAAAAAGTCTGGTGCCCAACTGATGGTTGTTGATACATCGGCTCACTGGCACTCCAGTGTAGCCGACATTCCAAAGTTGGTAGAAGTCGTTGTCACATCGGCTCACTGGCATCCCAGTGCAGCCGACATTCAGCATTTCTCCAGTCCTCGTCCACGCCTTTCTTGAAGCCATCCAAGGTAGCAGCGTTGACAGTTTTTTTGGAAAGGCTGTTCCAGAGTGGTACACTCCTTACATAGAAAAAACTGTGCCGCTCGCGTCATTTGCAGCTGGTCAGTTGGGCTTCGTCGAATGGCCTCTCGTTGACTTCGATTCAAGACCTTGGGGGGAGTACCCCCCATAGTGAAGCCCCTGCCTCCTGTACCACACTTATGATTTAGCCCAGAGCTGAACTGTTCAAAGTTATTTAGCATTCAATGAAGGATACAGTAGAGGTAGCCTATGTTTATCTGCATTTTCGTTGGCTTAAATCAACGCTATTATCATGCAATTGCTGTGACTAAGGTCAACAACCAGCTAGCCAGATTTCAGCAGATTTTATGTAATGGAAAGACGAATTGCTGTTAAATTATCTTATTTTTTTTTCATTTTTTCTATCTAAAACAGCTTCCAAAAATGTTTAAAATACACCACTGCATCCAGGACTAAATTATCTATTTGATACAGCCAGCAGGAAGATGTCCTAACTAGCTTATGTTATCATTATTAGCCTACATGTAAGTTGAGGTATAAAAAAAAGTAACTGAACTTGCCTAGACAAATTTGTCGATACCAAGGACCAGGGGCATTGCAAAGGGGGTGCGGGGGTGCAGCGTATCTTTTACAGGGATTCGGTTGTAACACAGAATCCCAAATAGGATACAGGCACAAATTTATTCAGTATAATCATCAGGATTCGTTATAATTGCCAAGATTCTGTAGTTATCACGAATTGGATGAGCGAATTTAATGAAATTATTTGGTAGATGTCAGAATTATTTGGTATATTCTGAAGGAGATTCGGTATATTCGGTTCGGTAGGAGAGTTGGCAGTTAGGCTATACAGAATCCTGAATAGGCTATTGTTCCAGAATTATTCGGTATTGTTATTGGGATGTATAATTTTCAGGATTCGGTACTTAACATGCATCCTGACTTTTGTTGTAGTTCGTAGATGGGCTCTGTAGCCTTACGTTTAGGGGTAGGGGAGGGGGTTAAAATTAAGGGACAAACAAAATATTTGTAAACATCTATGAGATAGTCGATTATGGGGTAAGAAGACATGCTGATTTTCTCGCCGAACAAGTAGTTCACCTGAAATCCGGCCAAAACCGAAAAGTTTGTTAAAAATAAAAGTTTTATTTGAAGTTGATTAGATGTTCGATTTAGGGGTAAGAAGGCATGCTGAACACGAATATGAAAATCATTTTCTCGCCAGACTATTCGTTCGCCCGGAATCCGACCGAGACCGGAAAGTTTGTTAGAAGTAAAAGTTTTATTTGAAGTTGAATAGATATTCGATGTAGGGGTAAGATGACATGCTGAACACGAATATGAAAACGATTTTCTCGCCGGACAAGTAGTTCGCCCGGAATGCGGCCAAAACCAGAAAGTTTGTTAAAAGTAAAAGTTTTATTTGAAGTTGATTATATGTCCGATTTAGGGGTAAGAAGAGACGCTGAATCCGCATATGACTATAATTTTTTAGCCGGACTTATAGGCCATCCGGAATCCGGCTGAAACCGGAAAATTTTTTATAGTTAAATTTTTTTTTGAAGATGATTAGATGTTGGATATAAAGGTAAGGAGATACGCTGATTTCATTTTGAGCTTTATTTTTTCACCGGACAAGTAGGCTAGTTCCGGAATTTCGCCGAAGCCAGAAATTTCGCATAAGTAAGGCAGGATCGTTTCGATCGGCTTATAGGGGTAAACGCACATGCTGAATTCATATCTGAACTTGGTTTTCTTAGATGATTAGCTGGTTGGCCATAATCTGTTTATAAATTTTAAGAGTAAAACTGTTCAAGGGGTCTGGTGAAGACTGGATCTGGTGAAGACGAACTGGTTAAATATTGAATTTTTGGTATCCCATCGGAACCTTTGGTCTTGTTTTTCCTCGGATCTGCAAATGAAAGATCAAACTACATCATTGATGGGCAGCAGACAAAGTTTAACATTTCCAGAAAAGTTTTCCCTTCGGAAGACCTACATGCCCCAAAAATTAATTAAGCTAAAAGTTTTCCTTCAGCCCAAGCTGACTATTTGACAGTGCAAAACAGATACGTCAGCTGAAATTTATTAGAGCTCTATTTCGGCCCCTTGGCAAGGAAACGAAACTTGTGAAAACCAACTTGTTTTGTTTTCGCAAGTTTCGTTTTTTCCATCTTGAGCGGCTTTGAGCCTGAAGAGGACCTTGCCAAGAAAGGTCGAAATACAGCTCTAATAAGTTTTCAGCTGACGTATCCGTTTTGCACTGTCAAACCTAAAAGTCATAACAGCAGTACGCGACTTAGGACGAAACAATAGTGTGAATGTTGGAAGCAGGGTTGTAAACATGTTTTCAGACGGCAAGGGGGGTTCCAAGTCACTGGGGCTGGGAAGGAGGCTGACAATTGGACCAGGCTCAAGAAAAGACTAAGTAGCAACAGGAGAATAACAAACCTCACCCATATAGATGTAAAATTTCAATACCTCCATTTTATCTTGCGAAAATTGCGAATATTCGCTGAAAAATTGTGAAAAATTGCGAAAAATTAAAAACAAACCTGAAAAATAAGGTGCTGAGATCGAGTGTGTTGTTTCTACAAATGTTCATGAGTCAGATCACAGCTGAGAAACTCACTAAAAATTATGCTTCTTCTCCCCCTCTCTCACCTACCAGAAACATCTCCAACAAGTACGAACATTTCCAGGCTTGCTACAAATTAAAACCTCGATATTTTGTCCTAATTTCAGCACATCAGCTTGACTGGAAGTAACATTTGCAGTTCTTAAGAATAAAAAAGGGTTTCTACATTGTCAGAAACTCACAACCTTGAGTTTGAGGTGATTTAACTGCTGTCTGTGTTACCAAATTTTTGGGAAAACTTTGTTCACTGTTGTTTTCCCATCGCCGTAGCCTATAGCCTACTGTTTCAACAAAGAATTTCCGTCATGTAGACTATCTTGCCCATTTCTTAAAATCCCGGTGACAAAAAATAGATATTAAAGCTTAAACTTAAATTAAAATTTCCAAGAAAGCTTAAAGGCGGCTCCAGAGACTACAGAGTCTCCGGCGGCTTTCAAGTGAGTTACAAGCAGTTGACAGTACAGAGAGATTTTTTTGACATGGAATGTTCTATGTTGAAGACATTGCCAAATGCAATAAACAAATGAGTTTCTTGTCTTGGAGACTGGTCCAATGTTTTGCGTATGACTATTTTCCTTTTTCATTACTTTTCCACTTCTTATGTTATTGATTATTATAGTGGACTTTCGATTTAAAAACCAATAGTATACTCAAAATAAGGACAAATGCATCACGTTTAAGGAATCCTTCTGGTTAGGTGAAGCATTGTCGTTTCTACTAAAGCTTACTGTTTAGGGTAGTTAAGGATAGACTGTCTCTGATTTAACGCTAATCTTCTCAAGTCTGATCGACAGAAAATTCTAATTTGCAGGACTAACAAGAATTTAATATTTCAGATAAGAAGCCGCAGGCCATGCCAATCACGTTTTTTACGACCTACTAACTAAATGAAAATAATCTTTAACGACAAATAATACCCATTCCTCTTTTTGCCTCGAAATCACGCTGTAATTGGCTCTAAATGGAAGCCTTGACTAAGACTTTGCAACCAAACTCCCCGAAAATTGCAGCGAAAAGTGCATCACGTTCGCAATTTTCGAGAGGACTCAGAATATTTCAATTTTGCGAATATTCTATTGATTTTTCAATTGAAAAATTCCATTTTACATCTGTACTCACCCATGAATAAGATGCCTATCCTCTAAATAGAGAATGGCAAGAATGGCGCCATAGGCGAAAATTTCCTGAAACCTTTAGTACAGGAATGTCGTTTTGGGACTCGAAAAAAAAAGTAAGGGCTAGCATTGATATCATAAATCTAGAGTAAAGTCAGGTTCTTAGATCGGCTGGGTCCTCAACATTTAGGGCTGTGGAGAGGGGGCGTAGCTTTGGATGGGGCTTCAAGCTTCATGACTGACAAAAGCTTAATTTGAGTTATACTCTTTTGATGGATTTTCTCGAAAGCTTAGCCTACCGATCAGTTTCAAAGTCTAAGTGTAAATTTTATATCTAAGTTGGATCCCAAGGCAAAATATGCTGACTAAAACAGAGTTGACATACCTAAAGTGCTTTTGTCTGATTAGTCATGCTTTTGTTGGTGCATCACGCCCAACAAAAGCTGATTTTGGGCATAATTGTAGCCCTACCCCCTAGTTATGTCCCTGGTTGAAAGAGTAACTTCAGCATCTGTAAAAGAGAAAAACTTTGAATTTATACAGAATCACCCGATTCATTTTCGATTCAGAATACAGGTGACAGACAACGCAATTTTTGTTGTTTTGCCGGGGGGTTCTCGCCTAGACCCATAGTTCTGACCAAATGTGAAAGCAAAAGCTAGTTCGCAAACTAAACAATAATGATTAAGTCAGATATTTCAAAGAAGGCTATCATTGGTAGCCTACTTTGGCAGTCGGCTACCAAAGTAACTGAACAGAAATATCAGTAGGCTATGTTTAGTTGATCATATAAACATCGGTTATGTTGTGGACCCAAAATTAAGAAGCTTAGCAAATGAAGGCACAAAACTTTGCTCATATCAAGCCAGCAAAACAGTCATAGGGAGGAGTATCGGCACAGTTCTGCAGCGGACCTGATTGATCTAACCCATAGGCCTACAAGCTCATGCTGAGTTGGGAGGATATTCTGATGAACACGGCTAGATATATTTTTGTAATCAAAAGATAGTGGAAGTTTTACATGATGGGAGTAGAGGTAATTTCATATAAACTGATTAAGTAGACATGGCCTGTGTATATAAATATGTATAACCTTTGGGGTTATCATATCACACCCTCTCAGTCCAATGCGACTGTTCCTTAGTCAGTCCAAAATGCCACACAGGACAGTAGTGTACTCTATTTTGTATCAAAAAATGCAATATAGTTGCACAGGGAGTCGAATGCAGGGATACCAGGCGAAAAGCAAATTCAGGACCTGATAGCTAACTTATCCACGTCAGAAATATTTTGCTTGTGCAAATTTTCGGTTTCACCTGGATTATGGGCGAACTATTTATCCAGCAAAAAAAAAAAAAAAAAAAAAATCAAACACGGGTTCCAGCATGTCCCTTTGCGCTATACCGGATCTCTAGTCGACTTCAGAAAAACTTTTACTTCTGGTATTTTTTTCCGATTTTGCTCGGAATCCGTATGAACTACTTGTCCGGCAAGAAAATAAGTTTCATAGAAAATAAGTTTCATATATGGATTCAACATGTACACTTACCCCAAATAGACTAGGATATCTGTATAATTTAAAAATATAAATTTCATAGAAAATAAGTTTCATATATGGATTCAACATGTACACTTACCCAAATAGGCCTAGACTATCTCATTGGCGTTAACTAAACATCTTTTTCGACCCTTATTTTGAAACCCCCTCCACAATCCCTAAATATAAGGCAATGGGGCCCATCTACGAACTTGACCTGTACTTCAACCCAAAAGATCCTCACACCAAGTTTTGAACATAATATCTCAACCCCCTCGAGAGTTGTCGTGCTAACAGACGGACGGACAAACTTTACAAAGTCACCGCGGGTATCCCGTCACACGTTTTGGAATCCCAAAAATAGAGTTATCATAACTGTTGAGGTTCTTGTTGAGATCGAGTGCCCAGACATATTCTACATTGGAATTTCTTCCAGCCGGGCAGTGGGGTGGCGATTAAAATATAAGCATATTAGGTTATCAGCATGGTAGAGGTCAGTCTCATAGAACTCAGGGCTAACCTTGGACATCTGGGTAGTTCTTCATAGCCCTTAGTACACAGCCGAGACTCACGCCGTAATCGATATAAAACAGTAATGGGAGTTCTCCGTTCTCCACCGACATGAACTCGAGCCATAGTAATGCTGGTTATGCTTGGATGGGACAGATGATTTTGATGGGTATGCTGTTGCCAGTCATGGCTTTCCAGATCCCATTGTGTCGATAAAAACTGCAAAAGAGATGTGTGCGCAGGCCACTGGCCGCAATATTTCAGCGCGAGCTGTTCTGTGCTACTTGGAGCCAGTAGTGGCACCGCCCATGCGTTACCTCTAAATCACGCCAGTAGATGACCCCATCGTACAGTGTCTTGTTTCATATCAGCAATTTCAGTGTGGATGATCAAGACATAGCAAACTGCGATAATGCATCCGATTTTACTCGTTTAACTTCGTGTGCGACATCAATGTGGATGTGGAAAGCCACAGGAAGTAGAATTTAAATTAACCTATTGTCATCGCATTTCCGAAAGTAGGCTATATAGTTTCTTGTTTGTGTTGCGCTGAGTGTTTCAGTAGTTGCGTTTTTGCAGATAACATGGTATCTGAAATACGGTCTAAAGTCGTTTTTGCAGTTATCGTGGTATCTGATACCACGGTCAAAAGGTTTATGCAGTTACCGTGGTATCTGGCCAGTTATCGTGGTATCTGATATTCAGATACCACGGTCCGACCGTGGTAACTGATTGTGTTATCTGAAAAAGTCATCTCACTTTCATCAATTGTTGTCAAATTGGTGGGAAAGAAGTTTGGCACTTAGTGATGTGACTGGATATCAGTTTTTCTTTTGGGATGACGTCGAAGAGCGCAATTTCGGCAATTGTCTTTTTTGCAGAGCAACCGTATATCGGATACCACGGTAACTGCAAAAACGACTAATTGCAGATCCAGTTACCGTGGTAACAGATACCATGGTATCTGCAAAAACGCAACTATTGTCTTACTTGTTTAACTCAGATATTCTGAAAGAGGGATAAGAAATCACGATCGTCACTCCACGTGGCCGATGTTATAAAGGACCAGAGTAGTGCGTTGCTTCAAGAACAAATAATTTGATAGAACCTCCGTCTCCTTATCTACGACCATGCCGAGTCGAATATTTCCCCGTATCCTGCCCGATGCAAACGAGCGGAGGTTAGGAACTACGCGGCACATAACGTTTCTGGACCTCTACAAATAGCTATATCGGTATAAAGTATAACGCAGCGTAGAAGAAACTTTCGAAGTAAAGGCCGATTGGTTATCTGGACGCGCTCCAGAGCGGGTCAGCGTGCCTTCTGCACTTCTTCCGGTGCTATGAGCAACGGCAAAGGCGGAAGTAAACGGGTATCAACCCAGAGCTAGAGGAAGTACCTCTAGCTCAGCTCAGTTTTTTTCGGGGTATCTATTTTCGCTGCATGGGGCTAAAGACGGAGGTTCTATCAGATTATTTGTTCTTGATAGCATGTATTTTCTGAGCTCTGTAACCCTTTCCTGTGTTAAATTAGAAGAAGCACCTGACAAGGTTTTATTTGAACTTTAGGTGGCTTCCGTCAGGCTCTCAAGAGGTGGGCATATAACAGCTCTGGCTTCAACAAGTATGGACTGATGCACGATGATGTCCTTTTCGAGACTGAAGAGGTGACAGAGGCTCTGAGAAGGCTTCCCCAGCGTCTTGTGGATGATAGGCAGTTCAGACTACAAAGAGCACTTCAGCTCTCCCTGTGCAAAGAGATCCTGCCAAAACAGGAATGGACAAAATACGAGGAGGTGCGTGCTTTAATTACAAGGATTTTTCGACACAGTTTATCTGTTTTACCATAGTGGCGTTTTTGATCGCCGATCAAATTTGCCCAGGAGACGAAGCGAGTTTGTCGATTCGTGCATAATACTGTTTTCGATAGCCGATAGCCGTTGGCGATCGCCGATGTTTCTGGGTGCGCAAAAGCGAGTTTTTCATTTTTGAAAATACCGCCTCATCCTCAAACGAAATCCATACGTCAACGGCTAACGGCGAGTCCGCGGCCGATGGGTGATGGATACGAATTTAGGCGATACACGTAGCCGATCAGAACGAAAACAGAAAATAAGATAAACAGCTACGGCAATCGGCTTCCGGCGAACGTCGAAAACACCAAAAAATCAGACGGCTACGATATCGTCAAACTAATCGGCGATCAAAAACGCCACTCATGCAACATTTCAGTTCTCTTCTTTGATTATCACTGTTTTCTCAGCATTCGGCTGTACCTGCTGTGTTACTGATGATTACAGTTATGTCATAATAGGCGATTACGGTAATGTGCCCTATATAGCCGAGGTTTCAACCTGTTGTGTTCTATCCAAGCACATACTTACATGTACTTGTGTTTGGACTCCATGAACCTTAGTGAAGGGGATCGAGAGTTGAAGCATGAGGATCCCACCCAGGGTTCCCAGGTGGCTAAAATACCAACCGGTTAATACCGGCTAAAAGGTGATTTCTGCCGGTATGGTTAAAATCAAGTGGCATGGACAAAATCAAATAACTGGCTAAGATCAAATTTCTAACTGCTACTATGTGATTTTGGTAGCACTCCGCTATTCTAAGACCGTCATACCTTCTTTCAGGTATAAAAGAAACCTATAAGAACTCAAACAAGCTTAATTAACTGATCCCAGCGATCTCGTATATAGAGTACTTCTTTATTCGAAAATAATCTGTAGAACTTCTTTGTTGCATTTCTCAAAGAAAAAATTGCCTCATTGCACTGTTATCACTAAAACGAAATCAGCTTCGAATATGGCAGAAATAAATTAACCAACTAAGGTTAAATGTCCGTTAAGTCACATTAATCAAATTATAGAGCAGACAAACTTCAATAGTAAAACAAAACGAAAACTTCCTCGTTAGTTCAGGGGTCTCCCAACATGATGTCGTCAGCACTTTCCAAATCAGAGTCGGTAACCCCAATGGCTGAACCTGTAGAATGTTCCCCAATCAACCCTGGTTGAAAAATGGTCGGAAAACAACGAAGAAACAACAGTAAAGATTGATACGTAGAAAAGATCAGTGATATTTGATTTTAGCCAGTTTTAGCCGGCAAAAATCGGTTTTTATTATTAAAAGCCGATTAAAACCACCGGTATGGTAAAAATCAATTTTAGCCGGCAAAAACGGAACCCTGATCCCACCTCCTCATGACGACGGAAACCTTTGATGGACTCGAGGTCTTCTTTTGCTCAGTCACGTTTTACTTTCGCATGCACGCAGTCCCTTCCAGCTTGGTAGTGTGGTTTGACCAGATGCTACAACGAATCAGTCAGTAATTTATTTTAAAAAACGAAGCCGGTAATTAGCTTTCCATTATTGTATCCGAAAAAGGGGTACAAACTTTTCGCGCCGTTCAAACCCGGGTGGCTGGAGTTTAGGTGGGTCAGGAGCTGCCATCCTAACCAGTCTCTTTCAGCGTGGTATAAGTGGGATAAGGATCTCTCAGTGTCGGGTAGTCTCCAGTAGCTTTTTTGCCCAAAAATAACCCTTGTTTGGAAATTTTGAGCAGTGCGTTATACTGGACTTTTCTAGAGCCTCTGACTGCCCAGCTGTCAAACCGTATCGCCACACGGGGCAGCAATACTCCAAGCATGTACGGATGAAAAATAAATAAACCTATAGAAGGCGCTGGGAGGGAAGACTGTGACATGAGCAGGCCCATTCACAACGGCTTTTAGCTAATAGATAGATAGATAGATTTAATATTCAGCTTTTGCCATAAACAATACACTACAAAATGAAAATAAAAGTAATAGGGCTAAACGACAGCATCCTAACCATCACTCGAGCAGTGCTTGGTTTATCTTCAGGTTTGAGAAGAGTGGGTCAATTGCATGTTTAACTAGCACATTATCCGACTTGTGGAGTCTCAAAAATAGGCTTGACCTAGCCTTACGTTTTATCTCATCAAATGTAAGACATCGCCTTGAGACCATTTCACCAGAGACACTGCAAATGGTGGGCAGTCGGAAAAACCGCCGAAACACTTTGTTGAATCCCACTTTGGCGGAGTTGAGGGACACAGATTTGCACTGAGAAACCAGCGCAACTGCGAAGAACTGATTGCAGTAACATTTAAACAGACGAATCTTTACTGCTTCACTACAGTCCCCGAACTTCCAGATCAGCAGATTAGCTCTTTTAAAGAGGCTTTCTAGCGAATTTTTCAGGTGTAAATGATCACACTGGGAGTCGGTAAGTATGTAGCCTAAGTAACGGAATTCAGGGACAAACTCTATTTCTCTACCAGACAAAAACACTGGTTGCAGACGAGCTCTGAATCCACGTGGGAGGAAGGCCATACAGAAGGTCTTTTTCGTATTAAAAAGGACATCGAATTCACTTCCATATTGCTCGCATACTTTAAGCAGCTGGTTAAGGCCGTAAATTGTTGGTGCGAGGATTGCAAGGTCGTCGGCAAATAGTAGGTGGTTGTACACCACTCTACCCACAAAGCAACCAACCTGTTTCTCAGCTAGTCTCCTAGATACTAGTCTCCTAATACTCTGTGCCAGCCAGTTCAGTACCAGCCCAACTCGTCTGAACTCCGGTTGCTGATACCGTCACGTAGGCTACTGTCCCTTGGCAATTGCAAAAACCGAGTGGAAAGCTGGTTCCAGCGTAATTTTCAGAACTGGCTGGTAACGTGTATTAGGTACACAGTACACTGTCAGAAGTTTCAAAACAGATCGCGCATAACACTTCCAAGAATAACACCTTTTCACTTAGAAATAAAGTGTTATGACCAATTAAGTTTACACTATTTCGTGCCTAGATCTCCAACAACACCTTCAATTGGTAAAAATACTACACTGTCCGAAGTTACATAACGATAACAGAAGGATGCCCGGTTTCAACAGATAACACTTTGGGATGTTATCTGTTATGTTTCTTTCGTTCCCGTTAGTACTTTTACCAATTGAAGGTGTTGTTGGAGATCTAGGCACGAAATAGTGTAAACTTAATTGTTCATAACACTTTATTTCTAAGTGAAAAGGTGTTATTCTTAAAAGTGTTATGCGCTATCTGTTATGAAACTTCTGACAGTGTAAGGGTAGTCGGCGAACTTCCCTATTCGAAACGTCCCCTGGCGAAACGTCCGTATGACAAAACATTCTCATGGCAAAACGTCCCCATGACAAAACGTACCCGTGGTGAAACGTCCCCATGACCAAAAATCCCCGTGGCTAAACGTCCACATCCGAAACGTCCCCATTTAAAACGTCCCCGGCTAAAATAGACCAGTAACCAAAATATGATAGTATTTTTGGGCGGGATTTCAAGGTTTTCATCAGACCCGGCATTCTTCCAAGGCGGATGTGATTCAAGACCGGACCAGGGGAATAAGATATTAAAATCGCCGAGATATACAAATATTATTCCTAGCAGTAGGAGGTTCACTAAACAAGATCGTGAACTTCCCATGCCATTTTTATGCACAATATCGGCACTAGTGCACTACGCTGAGTTTTGCATTCTCCTTGTTTGACTCTTTTTGAGCCAGATCAGGCTTCCGCTTGTGTCCTCCAAGTAGCTTATTGGTAAAATACGGGTTATGCATGTTGCTTCAAACGACATAGAACTAGCCTGCTACTGATCAGTTGCGAGCCCAGGACCAAGCGTATTACACTGTATGTTTTGAAGGGAAACGGTGCGTGTCTGAAGCAGCTGGTCCCACGTCCGCTCTTTCCTGCCTGTAAAGAATGTTCGTACATCTGTAATGCAAACTCGGAAGTTGTTTTACCTCGGTCATGCGCTTGAAGGTTCAGGCGAACTTAAAAAGCTAGGGGACGTTTTGCCATGGGGACGTTTTGTCGTGGGGACGTTTTATCATGAGTACGTCTTGCCATGGGGACGTTTGCCACGGGAACGTGGCCTTGCAGTTGGCTTGCGAAGTCGTGGGCAGGCCTTGAATATTTTGGCTGGAAGTCCATGGGGTGAAAAAAAAAAGAATTTGTACTACAGAAAAACTAACTAAAACAATAATGAACAGATCGGCAGCGGTATAGCAGCCGAGTTTCGTAACGGAATAAAACTTTAGTTAGAACCACCTAAAACAACTGAATGCGGTAAGTGTGATAACAGATAGGCTACGGACAAAAAAAAAATCCGGTGAATTACCAAATTCGGTCACGAATCAGATCGGCAGCGGTATAACAACACGAATTTCGTAACGGAACTTGTTAGAACCACTTAAAACAACCGAATTTGGCAAGTCTGGTAAAAGAAGCGGAATAAACAAAATCCGGTGAATTACCGAATTCGGTCACGAATCAGACCGGCAGCGGTATAACAACCGAATTTCGTAATGGGAAAGTATTTCAGCACATAAGGACTAAACAAAAATCCAGTGAATTACCGAATTCGGTCACGAGTCGGATCCAAATGAATCTGATTAATCACAGAATTATGAAATGGACTGACTGAATTTTGATAAAATAGATACGCACTTGAGAAAACTCCGGTGAATCACCGAATTCGGTAACCAGTGAGACCAAATATACACATTAAATCACCGAATTTACGAGGGGACGGACCGAATGCGGCGAAATCGATGCGAACTGAACAAAAGTTGGATGAATTACCGAATTCGATAAAGAATGGGAAACAATAAACTCGTTAAATCACCTAATCTGGAAATTTGGGTACAAAAGATTTTATGAAATGGGCATCGCTGCAAAGCCGTATAAAGTTGATTAGATGTTCGATTTAGGGGTAAGAAGACATGCTGAATATTTATATGAAACTAATTTTCTTGTCGGACAATTTTCTCCCAGATTCCGTCCGAAACCGGAAAATTTGTTAAAAGTAAAAGTTTTATCTGAAGTTGATTAGATGTTCGATTTAGGGTAAATAGACATGATGAATCCGCTTTTACAACTAGTATAGAAACTAGGCTACTCGAGACAAACAAGACCAAAGACTTCGATGGGATCCCAAAAATGTAATATTTGATCCAGACAATCGAGTATCGTAGATATCCGGTCTTCGCCAGACTTCTTGGACATTTTTACTATTAAAATTTATAAACAGAAGAAGGTCAATGGCTAATCATCTGAGAAAACCAAGTTCAGAACATAAGTGTATTTACCCCTAGGCAGGCTACGTCATACCTACTTTGACGAAACTGATCAAATCTTCCTGCGTTACTTCTGCCAAATCTCGGGTTTCGACGGATTCCGGGCGAACTACTTGTCCGGCAAAACTAAAGCTCAAAAACGAATTCAGCGTATCACCTTACCCCTAATATCTATATCGAACATCTGATCAAGTTCAGAGAAAACATTTTGTTCTTGGTATTTAGAGTGGGCCTCCGTCAATGCTGACATCTGTCGGTCCGGACGAGATTGTTTGGCTAAATATCGGTTACGCGTCGGAAGGTTAGATGGCGTTGCTGGGGGAGGAACGATTCCCTGAGACTCCAGCGGAAAGATTAACTCTTGGGGCATAATATGGACGTGTTCAAAGAAAACAAGAACTTCTGGTATAAGCAGTGCGTGCAATGACACATTCACGTTAGGTAGAGTTGCTGCAAAATTCCCTCATAAATGTAGAAATAAAACCTTTTATTTCCTGGATATCCCATTTACTATCGATAGCGTCGTATCGTCAGACGATTTAACGGTAAGGCACTTGAAAAAAAAAAAAAATTAGATCTACAGTTTACGGCTAATATTTACTTTGTCAATTAGGGTTCATCACAACGTAGAATTGGATTGGTGTACTAAATAGGGTACGGTTGAATAAGTGTCCAGTCGAATAAGTATCGTACAAGTCTGGCTTTGTGTCCAGTCAGGGTTGGTGCCTCGTTGTCCGGGTAATAAGGTCCTGTGGAGATCAGAGGCAAGACACTTAGGTCCGACGTCCACTATCAGCTTGCGTCATCTGTCTGAGGTGGTAAAAAAAAAGAAGCCTGCCAGTCCGTTTTCATTAGATTAGATTATTTTATTGCCAAACTACACAATAACCCATCATGATAGGTAACCGCCCATGAGAAGACATAAATGCACTGGCACTGGGCGGTTGCGAAGTGTATTTGGGCAAAGGATGATCTCAGTCACTCCCTTCTGGCTACTTTTCAGTCTGTTCATAGTTGTCCATGAGGCCCTGAAACTTACGGGTTTTGCTGTCCTAGCCTAGTGTACGAAACAGAAAGAGAAAAGACGAATAGAAAGTAAACAGGAATGGTTCCGACGTTAAGTGTACAAAAAGGTGTGACTGATGCATGGCGGTAGTTTTAGCCTAGGGCAAATTTCCGGTTTTGTCCGGATTTCACTGCTTATCCGTCAGTAAAATAAAGTAATAAAGTAAAAGATCAAGCCCTATATCAAATGTCTAACCGACTCGAAAAAAAAAATTCTACCGAATTTCCGGATTCCGGATGAACTGGTTGTCCCGCAAGAAAATGGCATTCCGAAACGAATTCAGCTTGTCTCCTTGCCGCTACACCGAATCTCTAATCGACAACTTTTAACTTCTACCAAATTTCCGGTTTTGGCCGGATTCCGAGTGAACTTTCGAGCAAGAATAACAAAATAAGATAGGGATTCAGCGTGTCTCCGCACCCCTAAAACGACTCTCTCTCTTTTTTCGTCCCTTAGTTTGAAACCCCTCCCCCACCCGTAAATATTAGGGATACAGAGTCCGTCTACGAGCTTAAGACCTGTATTTTGACCCAATGAAACCTCATACCAAGTTTGAACCAAAAATTACGACCCCTTCGGTAGTTATGTGAGACAGACCGACAACTTTTGCGACATCATAGGTGTCACCGTCACAGTTTGGGATCCCAAAAACAATTATGTATGGTTTTTTTTTCAGGACGTAAGGTACTTGCAGCCGTACCTGAATGAAGTCGTCCGAGAGAAGAAAGAGAAGGAAGAATGGGAGAAGAAGTAAGAAGAATAAAAGAGTTTGTATCAGTTATTTAGGATTATAATTTGTTCTCTGGATAATATATCAAGTCCCTCGTAAATAACGAGTAATTTTCATGCAAACTCTGTCGCTCTGTTGTTACACTCAGGCAGGGGCGTTGTGAGCATTTCTTGATTGGGGGGTGTGGGGGGGGGGGAACATGGTAATTGACCAAATCGGTGCCTGATTTTTACCGAATTAAAAAAAAAAATCTAAAAACGCAGCGAGTTGCTTTTAAAAAGCTACAAGGTAAAAAGTTGCATTGTATGTACAAAATCAAGTCTAAAGAGAAAATTTGGTGCGTTTTCACGTTCCTCCTCTTTTGTTTTTTCAAGGATACGCCGTCAGTAGCCTATTACGTTTAGGGGACGTCCGTGCCGACAAAAACGCTCTTGGTGCAAAGCGACAACGTCGCTAATGGCTATATCCAGGACAAACTAGATTTACGTTGCCTGGGCAACGTGAAATGTTGCAGCAACCGTTGTTCGGCTTCGCCCACCAAAGTGTTGCGTTTTGTTTCGTCGCGAACGATTAAACGTTATCTGTTATCGACAGTGAGAACTGGAGTAAGAAGGTGAATTTTCCCACACTCAAATGTATAGAAAACAAATAAAAGGTATACTAGTTTGCACAAGTTTATAACCCCTCTTATGGCTATGGGGCCAGAGAACTGTCACACATATTTGGCACTTATAGATTTCAGTCGGTCCCTCGTCGCCGAGGATGATTATGGTGCAACAGCCGATTGTTACTTACAAGTCTCTTACATGTTTTCGTACAGCAAATAGTAAAAGCAGCAAACCCCCGTTACAAGTTCTTAAAGGAACAGAAAACTTGACTCAAACTTGACTCGGGGAGCTAGCTAACATATCAAGAATGTACCCTGAGTCGATATTGAGAGTAAGAAAAATTCTCGTTACGACCATTGCAGTTTCCGAGAATTCGACTTTGAGCAAAAGGTTTGCAAAAGCAAAAGGTTTGTGTGCCGCGACTAGGAATCGAACCCCGGCCGCCTTGTCGGGGAGGTCGTTTCTCTGTGGTCTACATGTAAAAAGGCGAACTTTTACAGTACATAAGTGCATAATTACAGTGCATAAGGGGCAAGGGCCTGCCAGCTAGCTTTTGGAACACTAAGGAGGGGGTTCGAGATAACAAAGAAGGGGGGGGGGCCTGTCGTCAATAAGACCCTGTAGATTTATCTAAGCCCCTCCGGGCGATTCGATGGCCGAAAGTTGCGTAGTCAAGTTTACTGTTCCTTTAACGTCTCCCATAATAGGGATTCACCTATTTCTCGTTTGAGTTCGAGAAAAAAAAGAATGTCGGAAAAAGGGACCAAATTGACTTTGCAGACAGTTGAATTTTATCCTTTTCAATCGTAGACATCGTGACGAATAAAAACTTGTACCTTATTTTATATAACCTAGTTCGTATTATAAAGCTATTCGTAACTTTTCAGGATCAAAATACTATAGATGCCACTCTAGTAATTATTGCGTAACTACCTTAATTACCTTTACCGTCAGTGTTTTACATTATCATTTGGTACCAAATTGTTTGTATCATCAAATAGACGGCAACATATCACGAGAAAAGTCTATCACGAGAAAAAATTTGTAGACAAAATTTCACCAGACAAGTCAGTCGTTTGGCAATTTTTCACAAGAAAAATTACCAGGAGAAAAATTTTCACGAGGCAAGTCGTCTCAAGAAAAATTCCCGTGAGGCAAGTGCGGCATAAAGACTTTCTATTGGATTTTATTAGTTGCCGATCTTTCAGTTGCTGAAGTTTAAGATCCTTTTCAATCCATTTTTTCCGCCGCGCCACGTGGGCTCCCCCATTTTCCAGTTGCTTGACAAATAATTATCTGGTGGATTCTGGTGCCCCGTTGCTGTGTTTAGATATTTGCCAATTATGTGCCCTTTTGTTTGCTGACGACATGGTTTTGTGTGCTGATTCTCCCGAAAAATTGCAATTTTTGTTAGATAGGACCCAGGAGTACCTCACAAATAAGCAGTTGAGCCTCAATGTGAGTAAGTCGGTGATGATGGTATTTAGGAAAGGTGGAAAAGTGAGAGAGAGGGAAAAAGTTGTATATAAAGGAGAAGTTTTGGAGATTAAGGAGGAGTTTGTATACCTAGGTGTGAAATTATCTTATAATGGTAAGTTTGGGAAACAAATAGAGTTGAGTGAGAGGAAAGGGAAACGAGGGGCGTATGCTATAGCTGGTAGTGATTTGGCAAAAATAAAGGACATGAGAATGCACAAGCAGTTGTTTTCAACGAAAGTGATCACTGCTATGCATTACGGGTCCGAAATTTGGGGATTCCAGCAAGGACAGAAGCTGGAAGGAATCCAGTTGCAGTATTTCAAGAGGGTGTTAGGAGTAAGCATAAGAACAAATAGTTTAGTGATTAAAGGAGATTTAGGGTTATTGTCGTTGCGCAGTAGAAGATTAGTTAGTATGATACGTTATTGGGAGAAATTGTTAAGTTTGCCTAGAGTGAGGCTTTTAAAAGCGGCATATTGGGAAACATTGAATGATCCCAAAATTGATGCGTGGCCGCAACAAATTAAAAAAATAATTGATGATTGTGGTCTAGGTGGTTTGTGGAATGAGGGAACAGGGCCTTCATATCCATTAGGAGAGATAGCTAAGTTAGTTAAAGATAGGTTAAAGGACCAGGAGATTCAGTTGTGGAGTACGGAATTCTTCTTCCCTGAAGTGGTACGTCTTGGCTAAAGAGGCATGGGGGGAGGAACTGTTTTTTAAAGCGGGACTTAGGCCTGAGGAATTAAAATGGATGGTAAGTTTGCGGGCGGATTCTCTCCCATTGGGGGAGAGAAGAAAGTTTATTGGGAAAGTTAAGCTATGTTCTGGTCCTTACTTTTGCCCTATGTGCGGTTCACTTGGGGAAGATATTTTTCATTTGGTTGGTAGTTGCGTTGAGTTAAAAGAGTTGCGGATAGAGATGTTTGGGAAAGAAAGGATGGAGGAAGAGGATTTGGTTAAGATTATGGGGAAGAAAAATTTTGGGGACCTTCGTCGGCTGGGGAGGTTCCTCAAGCAGTCCATGGAGCATCGGGAGCGTTTTTTGGGGTAAGGCGTTCTATCTTCTTGTTGTATATATTGAGTTTTCGTGTTATTTTGTGTTTATTATGTTTGTTTTCCCGCCATGGCCCCACGGGCTTTTTTGGGAGTAAATTCATTCATTCATTCATTCATGTCATCTGCTTCTCTGGTGATGAAGATGCCGATAATCTTGAAGATGTTTGGGTGGGCCCTCCCTACTTCCGCGTTAAGTGACCGGTGGTAGGCTTCGAGGTAATTGTTGGTCCGACGGCCCGAGTTGGTGTGCTGGTTCCAGTGGCATGGTGCAAGTGGGCCGGGCGACAACCAGGTCTTCTGGAAATATTTGATCAACGGCTGTAGAGTTCCGTCTGACGGGGCCGAAGCCTTGAGACTGGTCCATGCTGGAATGACGAAAGGCAGTGGAACAAACGACAGGGCGATCATCTTGCGCAGAAACTGGTGGATCTCTGGATCTCCGACGTTGATGCTGTTGTCGCTGCCCATTGCTTTGCGTACTAGCGCTTGACAGAAGTGAAAGAGACATCCACGGTGGTCAATCCCTGGAAATACTGTCTGCATGGCGTTGATCAGTGAAGCTTCGAAGTCGGAATGAAAAGTTCTGGGAGCCAGGCTTATTCCAAGTTGTGCTGACTTTGAAACTAGCAGTCGAAGAAAACGAGTGTAGTCTAATTGTGATTTGCTTGGTACGAAGATGTAAACCAATGGTATCATCGTGTTGTGCCTGGATGGTTGCCAGCTAATAGAAAAGTGTTGGACAGGAGAAGAACGTTCCGTCGATAAACCAGGCCTGCAGAAAATGATCAAGTATACTAAATGCACTTAGAATGTACCTAAATTCTACTACCCTGCATATCACATGGCTTCGCGATCGAAGCAACGCTGATTGAGTTAAAGAAATATGGAAAGTTTCTGAAAATGAAACGTAGCCTACCTGTGCCAGAGAAAGCAGTACTAGCTGAGCCTTTGAAGAGAAGATCAGTAGACGATCAGTGCTCCCGTCGTCGGCTAAAAGGAAGCTGTCTCCATCTTTGGTTGAGGTGTACTGGCTGCCGAGTTGAAGATCTTCCCTCTTTTTCGGTAACGCTGGACGCTTTTTTGCAGCATGGCGGTTCAGTGACGAACTCATCGAAGCATAAAGTCGTGGACAGCGCTGCAGCAACTTGACTGGCGTTTGCGGAAACTTCTCGAAGGGCTTCTTTGTAGGCTTTCTTGATAGTCATGCTCGTCGAACTGTCAATTTTTCTCTTCGCTAACTCTCGTACTTTGTCGTCGACAGTCGCTGCGGGGTTACTTATGTGGTTATGGTCAGCCGTGGAAGTTAGAGTAAACTTCCCATTACATTCTTTTCCTCGTACTGGACAGCCTTTGTCAGAGCATCTGTAGAAGGTGCTTTCTGCAGATGTTGAAAGCCGAATGAACTTGTAGCCACTAGTATGGAGTGCAGTCCCGCCTCTTGCAGTTTTCACCATTTTGAACTGGATTTGGGTTGACATTCTATTCACAAAATCAAAACTGAGTACTTTCCTAATCTGCACCTTCTACTATATATACGTTAGCTCACTTTAAGCTGATTGTCTTAATCCTACTTTTCTTAATCCGGGTTGTCTCGGGAGAGGTTTGCCTAATGAATACTTGCCTCTCGAAGATTTTTCTAATGCTCGAGCCTCGTGCGGACTTGCCTAGTGAGACTTGTCAAAAGCCGATTGTCTCGTGAAAACTTTTCTCGTGATATGCTCCCATTTTTAGTGGGCATTTTGAGTCTTGTGCATTGTGATCCTGGGCATTTTGAGTGTTAGCCACTTTCGGATTGTGTCATATTCTCTTAGGGATGGGATCCTTTTTCGAGAACTGATGGCGTGAGACCGACTGAGGTCATGTAATCAGCAAACCGATTTGATCTTCTTTATGATTATCCAGACTTGAGCCCTGACCAGTCCTTAGGGAACAGACGATTGCATAACGTTAGTTGAAAAAAAGTCACTGACAACTACGATGATAGATAGGCTATAGGCTGATATCGTACGTCCGATTGCTGCATGAGTAGACTGCCTCTCAAGCCAAGTCTGAGCGAAAGGAATGTGTCTGGCCCAGGTCGCAAGTGAAAACTACGACACTCCTGTAAGGGTTCCGGAAGAACCAACGGAAAATGGTAATAAAACTATGCCGATGACCTGCAAAATCTGTCACACAATCCAAAATCCAGCTTGTCATTTTCAAAGTGCCCAAACCACTTCGGACAAGAATATAAACTACTGTCATACACACATCACGGAGGCGTTCCAGCGAGACATCACATTGCGGTATCTGATGTGTATTGTGTAGTGACTACATACAGCAATATTTGTTACGATAAATACGATAGCTCTTGAAAGTGCCCGGATATTATGATCAAACTAATTTTAATGGCACCTTGGGTCATTACTCAAGATCGTAACTGGTTATTTAGGGTTGGGGCAAACGGTAAGAAATCAAGGGACGTCTATAGCGTTGTTTCCGTTATGGAATGATGGTGTAAGTCCTCGATTGCAGTTGGGAAAAAAAAAAAAGAGGTCGAGGCTAGGCTTCTACACCAGGAAATCCAGAATTGGCAGGTTGCAAAGTCACATTCATTGAGGTATTATGCAAAGGCTAAGGAGGTGTGTGTGTGGGGAGGGGTGTCAAGGTCGGGTCAAAAAGGGAAATAAAGTTTTTGCTGTGTCTTAGGGCTGATTGTCTACCGTTTGGGCGAAGAATTCTGGCAGGACAAGGTGAAGGTCAAAGGAGTTGCATCATAAGCATTCTAGCACTTGCAACGTCTAGACCCCCCCCCCCCTCCATCTAAGACCCAAGATGAAGCCATGACTCAATCCGACCGCCGGGTCATCTAGTGGCGCGGGTCGGAAGTGCCCAACATGGGGAGGCTGGGATCATATTTGATTATGGATCTAAAAAAATGTTTTTTATTGTAGCAGGCATATGGAAAATGTGTAGAAAAATCAAACTAATTATTTGCATTATCGATTTCTTGAAGTGTTTTGTTTTTTGTTTTTTCCAGTCCATAGAATTAAGGTTGTAAACTAGATCACAATAAACAAACGCCGCAAACTATACTAAATTCGTTATAGTGATTTTTTGAAGATTATGAAATTGAGCTAAATAATATTCAGCTTCCTAGACCAAAAATTGTCAAACTTTCCGATGACTTCCACTTCTGAAATATTTAAACGTCCACAGGGCGATATACTTCGTTGTTTTAATCCTCTTACACGCCACTCGATCTTCTCGAAGATTTTAGTATTCTTTTGACCTGCGTCGGGAGATCAGTGAATAGTTAATTAGCAATGGCGACTTTGCTTTCAACAGTGAATTGTATTCAAGTAATTTGTGGATAAGCTTCGATGCCCTGAGGATTTTGAAGGAAACAAAGGTAGCAATGTGTTCGTAAAAATCGGACCCATCGAAAAATGATGGTGTCTTCCCTCTTCTCGGCCCACATGAATCAAATACTTCAACAATCCAGAGCGATTTCATCCCTATTTGACACTCGAGACAAATTTTCCGGTTTCAGCTCGATTCCGGTCAAACTACTCGTCAGATTATATCATTCGGAGAAATTCAGATTTGGATTGGGCATATGTACATTTACCGAACGTATTATATTATTTACCGGCACCGACTTTGGTTTCGTGCAAGAGAACACAAGAGAAAACAAGACCAAAAGTTTCGACGGGATCCTAAAAATTCAATATTTGATCCAGACAATTAGATTTTGTCTTTGCCAATCCAGTCTTCGCCAGACTCCTTGAACATTTTTACTCTTAATTTTAGAAGCAGATTCAGGCCAAATAGCTAATCATCTGAGAAAACGAAGTTCAGTTATGGATTCAGCATGTGTGTTTACCCTATAAGTCATATCTATTTTGACGAAACCGATCGAAACGATCTTGCCTTACTTCTGCTAATTTTCCGGTTTTGGCGAAATTCTGGAACTACATGTCCGGTGAAAAAATAAAAGCTCAAACACGAATTCAGCGTATCTCCTTACCCCTATATTTAACATCTGATCAACATAAAAATCTAACTTATAACAAATTTTCCGGTTTCGGCCGGATTCCGGACGAACAATATGTCAGGCTAAAAAATGATTGTCTTATACGGATTCAGCATCTCGTCGTACCCACAAATCGGACATCTAATCAACTACAAATACAGCTTTTGCCGAGGGGTTTCCCACTCCTCGGCACCTGCTGTGCACCCCAGTCGGCACCGGCTTTTTGAACCTGTTAAGAACAAAATGATTTCACTAAGAAGGTTTCGTTCACCATGAGAACACTTGGCGGTAGGATTGGTTGGGTCGAAGTACAGGTCAAGTTCGAAGATTGGCTCTGTAGCCCTATATTTGAGGGTGGGGGAGGGGTTTCAGATTAAGGGGCAAACAAAATATTTTTTGAAAGCTATTTAGATAGTTGATTTAAGGGGTAAGGAGACACGCTGAATCCGAATATGAAAGTTATTTTCTCGCCGGACAAGTAGTTCGCCCAGAATCCGGCCAAAACCGGAAAATTTGTTAAAAGCAAAATTTGTATTTGAAGTTGATTAGATGTCCGATTTAGGGGTAAGAAGACATGCTGAACACGATGGTGAAAACCATTTTCTCGCCGGACAAGTAGTTCGTCCGTAATCCGGCCAAAACCGGAAATTTTTTTAAAAGCAAACTTTTATTTGAAGTTGATTAGATGATAGATTTAAGGGTAAGAAAAGACGCTGAATCTGTGTATGACAATCAGTTTTTACCCGGACATATAGTTCGTCCGGAATCCGGTTGAAACCGGATTTTTTTCAGAAGTTAAAGTTTTATTTGAAGTTGATTAGATGTTCTTTATAGGAATAAGGAGATACGCTGAATTTGTTTCTGAACTATATTTTTTTTTCCTGGGCAAGTAGTTCGCTCGGAATTCGGCCGAAACCGGAAACTTGGCAGAAATAAAGCAGGAAGTTTCGATCAGTATCGTCAAAATAGATGTGGCTTATACAGGTATATCTGAACTTGGTTTTCTCAGATGATTAGCCTGGCGAAGACAAGACCTAGTTGTCTGGATCAGATATTACATTTTTGGGATCCCATCAAAACCTTTGGTCTTGTTGTTTCAGAAGAAACGTAAACCTTAAAGTGGGACCTAGTATTGACAACTTTAAGGACGACTCAGACGGCGTTCGTAAAGTTCGTAAAGTTTTTCGCAAAATATGCTCCGTAAAGTTTGTCGCCGCTTAGACGGAATTGGACGTCAGATGACGTTACGAGAATTTTTTTATGGCGATTTGTTCAAGAAAGAAAAGACTCTAATTATTAAAGATTATTTTTATCATATATGAACCATAAGTAGATATTTATTAACACTAAAAGCCATAATTAACCATGGTTAATATCCAGATAGAAAAAAAACTCCAATAAATAAATTAGAATAATCCAACAACAAAAATAATATAAATAAATAAGTCAGTTCTAAACAGTTTAATTCAATAAGTAATTCTTTCTTCCCAACTCACCTGACAAAATCAACAAGAACACAATTAATTAAAAAAAAAAATGTCCCTAATTGGTCTTGCAAAAAAAAAGTTTCAAGTTATTCGACTTTATTATTATTATTATCATACAAACCACAAGAGTCATCATCTCATCATTTTCAAATTTATTTTCATAACTTATTTTCGATATCTTCTTCTATTGGTCTTCTTGCCTGCCTCCGTAAAGTACTTTACGTGGGTTAGCGGAGCAACTTTACGAATGACTTTACGCACTTTACGAACGCCGTCTGAGCCGTCCTTTAGCCTGTTTAATTTGAAGGACTAAGTATTGTAAGGTACTGAAACAAGTGTCATTTCATCTGTTAAGGTTACAGTAGAGGTATGCTTATGCGAACGGTTTTTGGGATCCCAAAACGTAAGTGAGGGATACCTATGACATCGCAAAAGTTGTCTGTCTATCCGTCCGTCCGTCTGTAAGCACGATAACTCTCGAAGGGAATGAGATATTTTGATGAAACTTGGGGTGAGGATTCTTTGGGTCAAGAGTAAGGTCGAGTTCATAGATGGGCTTTGTAGCCCTACATTTAGGGGTGGGGGGGGGGGGGGTTAAATATAGATATTTTGATGAAACTTGGCGGTAGGATTGGTTGTGTCGAAGTACAGGTCAAGTTCGAAGATGGGCTCTGTAGCCCTATATTTGAGGGTGGGGGAGGGGTTTCAGATTAAGGGGCAAACAAAATATTTTTTGAAAGCTATTTAGATAGTTGATTTAAGGGGTAAGGAGACACGTTGAATCCGAATATGAAAGTTATTTTCTTGCCGGACAAGTAGTTCGCCCAAAATCCGGCCAAAACCGGAAAATTTGTTAAAAGCAAACTTTGTATTTGAAGTTGATTAGATGTTCGATTTAGGGGTAAGAAGACATGCTGAACACGACGGTGAAAATCGTTTTCTTGCCGGATAAGTAGTTTGCCCGGAATCCGGCCAAAACCGGAAAGTTTGTTAAAAGTAAAAGTTTATTTGAAGTTCACTAGATGTTTGATTTAGGGGTAAGAAAACATGCTGAACACGATGGTGAAAACCATTTTCTCGTCGGATAAGTAGTCCGCCTGGAAACCGGCCAAAACCGGAAAATTTGTTAAAAGAAAAAGTTTTATTTGAAGTTGATTAGATGAGAGTTTAAAGTAAGAAGAGACGCTGAATCTGTATATTACAATCATTTTTTACCCGGACATATAGTTCGTCCGGAATCCGGTTGAAATCGGATTTTTTTTAGTATAAGAAAGTTTTATTTGAAGTTGATTAGATGTTCTTTATAGGGATAAGGAGATACGCTGAATTCGTTTCTGAACTTTCTTCTTTTTTTTTGCTGGACAAGTAGTTCGCTCAGAATTCGGCCGAAACCGGAAATTTGGCAGAAGTAAAGCAGGAAGTTTCGATCAGTATCGTCAAAATAGATATGGCCTATACAGGTATAACTGAACTTGGTTTTCTCAAATGAATAGCCTGGCGAAGGGTGGTTCCCAAAATCACCACGACCTTTTTGCCCACTCTCACAATGCCCACGCTTAATCGACTATCTCATTAGCTGTTTAAAAATAATTTTGGTTGTCCCTTGATTTGAACCTCCTTCCCCCTCTAAATGTAGGGCTACAGAGCCCATCTATGACCTAGACCTTTCCCTTGACCCAAACGATCCCCCACCAAGTTTCATCAGAATATCTCATTCCATTCGAGAGTTATCGTGCTTACAGACGGATGGACGGACAGACGGACGACTTTTGCGATGTCATAGGTATCCCTCCACTTATGTTTCGGGATCCCCAAAAATGGTCATACATATATCGGAAAAGTTGGTAAAAACTGGAAAATCCCATAAAAAGGGTGGTGCATTCGTACTTCGTTTGTTATCTTTTGTAAATGGGTGGTCTTGCCTCGGACTTCGCCCAATCCCGTTCGTAATTGGATGCGGTCCTAACTCACAATTCGATTAATTATTTATTAATTCAATGAAAGGGTGGTGTTGTCCTGTCCAATTTTCAAGGGGGTCCCATTTTGAAGCACGAAGTCTCCCATTTCTGGGATCCCAAAACGTAAGTGGAGGGATACCTATGACATCGCAAAAGTTGTCCGTCTGTAACCACTATGTATGTATGTATGTATAGATTTATTGCCCATCATAAATGTAAAAATACAACGCTGATGGAGTAATAAAGAAAGAAAAGGAAAAGGAAAAGAGACGAATAACTTCTGACAATACAAACAAAACAGAACGAAAAAAGAAACAAATAGGGGCAATCTCATACACGGACAGACATACGGTTATCGAAGGACCATTTCGAAGGTGCTTACACCAGTAAGCTGCTTCCGATATCTCTCGTTTCTTTTCTGCACCGCAGACGCTGGACTGGCAACTCCGTACCGCGAGGATAGGGAGCTGTTGCTAGTCCAGAGAGGCAGCCGTAGCAAATATTTCGCATACTTGTAAAAACACTTCCGGATGTCCTTAATATCCGAAGCAGTAAAAAGAGACCAAAATGGTGCAAGGGCGAGCAGATGCGGTACAACAAATGCATTATACACGCTTGCTAGGATACAACGGTTAAATTTGAACTTTAGTGCAACCAGTAAACCGTACGCTTTCCTAGATTTACTAGCAAAAAATTCTTTCAGGAGTTGACGCGTGGCGCGAAGATTTGACCCAATCGGTACACCGAGATACGTCAATGTATCTTGTGCTTGAATCAGGTGTTCACCAAACTGAACATTTGTCGGGCAATGTGAGCGGCGATTGAACACCAGGAACTCAGTCTTGCTCTCGTTGAATCGAAGACCAATACATTTATACTCGCTATCGAGGATTCGAAAATTTTCCTCAATTCCGGACGCTGTTCTACTGATATCGAGGATGTCGTCCGCATAATTAGCTAGCGAAACATCAATACCTTTAAATATACATGTAGTTAGAACTTTCTCTTGCGGCTCGGTAACAGTATTATTAAACAGGGGCGGAGAAGTAACAGCACCCTGTCTAATACCTTTTTTTACTGGAATTGGAGCGGTAAGTTCCACTGTACCAGGTGAGATGGTGACCTTTACTCTGCCATTTAGCTTTTTATACATATCGCGCATCGCTTTGACGACGGAGGTATTTACTCCACGCTTATAAGCAGTCAATAAAATATGCGAGTGTATACCCGAATCGAAGGCTCTAGATACGTCTAACCCAGCAAAATATAATACCTCATTATTTTCGTGAGCATGTAGAAGTAAATTGGCAATCAAATGATGAGCATGGTCGCGGCCTACTCCTTTCTTGAAGCCAAATTGGTTATCCGGTGTAGAACATTTATCAGATATCTCATCAATAATTAATAACTCAAAAACTTTGCACAATACCGGTGACACCGTAATTGGCCTAAAAGAAGTGCACTGGTCGGAGGGCTTTCCCTTTTTTAATACCGGCGTTATTACTCCAGTACTAAACAAATCAGGAACTATACCACAACAGAATATCATCTGAAAGAGCAAAGTCAGATGCTCAATCAGGAGAGGAGACCCACACTCGAGATGCTTTGCACAGAGGCCACCAACACCACGCGAAGTCTTCTTTTGTAGCTTAGAAATGCACTCAGCGACCGCAGATCGAGTAACAATAAGACTAATCTCATCACTTGATTCGCCCAAGCAAATCTCAAGCTCCCTTTCATATTGATTTGACAGTGATGGTTCGGGCGCGGAAAACTCACTTTTAAAGTAATCATACCACTGGTCACTGGTAATTTGGACAGCATCATAGACTTTTGATTTCTCTCTTTTGAGCACTTTCCATACGAAATTAGGATCACTTGTGGCTTTACTTGATAGTTCAGCTACTGATCTAGCCTGGTGTTGCCTAAGCACTTTCGCGAAATGCCGCTTTGTTTTCAGACGAATTTCATTTACCAGACCTTGACGCGGCATACCACACTCCTTCCAAACATGAAACCAGAATTTCGATTTAGCACAAGAATCGACGAGGTCAGGATTACTCGACCAGCCATACTTCTCAGTTCCGAGACGTACTCTGCGGACGGGAACACTGGCACGCTCAGCAACGCGTAGAGCGTGTACAATCTCAGCATAGTATATATTCAGCAAGGTTTGCTTCTCTGCAGAGATTAGTGGGGATTTTTGGGAAAGTAGCTGGAACGGAACTCTGATCTTCCCCAAAATAGAGTCACATACAGTCTGGAACGTGAACATATCTACACAGGCCCAGTCAGTGATTTCATGCCATTTGTTACCGTTGCCTGGACCTGGATCGTTCGGCGAAACAAGTTCAACAGGGAATATATTACTGATAGGCATATGGTCTGAGGTTTGGAACGTGGAGATAACTGAAGATCCGGAGTCTGGTTTCACATCCGGGGAGCACATGAAAAAGTCCAGAGAGGAGGTGCTACCGGAATTATGGATATATGTGAAACCTTGGACATTCTCAACCGCCACGAGCTGAGGGCACATGCTACTCAGAATATTTGCACGGCTGCTACTGTCGTCAGATAGGTTACAGTTCATGTCACCAGCAAGGATTACTGCTAGGTTTTGCACTTCACAATCTGACACGAGGGAACTGACTAGACGGCAGGCTTGATCAAATTGTCTTTCTGAGGTAGCATTACGGTAATCGGTGGGTAAATACACTGAGACCACCACAAAGTTCTGAATTTTCACTGCCGTAAAATAGTCACAGTCGCGAAAGAGTTCGGGCACGAGGACACTTCTAGCAAGAATAGCGGTACCTCCACTCGGCCGACCAGCCCCAGAATGTCTAGCGGCACGACTTATTACGACAGTAGAGGCATCTGTGCTCAGCAAACTTAGGCTGTCGACAGTGAGAAGGTGCTCTTGTAGGCAGAGAACGTCATTTGTGTCACATAGAGTCTGGATTATGGGTAGTTTCACTGATACACCTCCATTAATATTCCATGATGTAACTCGCAGACCAATGTTCATTTTGGAGGATTCATAAGTTTCTGTGCAACAGGGCATTTGTAGCTGTAGCACGGGTGGTCAGTCTGGTTGCACAGTGCACACTGCATTTTATTTTGACAAGGGGTGTCCGGCTTATTCGAATGTCCAGTCTGCCCGCAGCACGAACAGCGAGTAGTAGCTTTACAGTTCTGAGCAATGTGCCCGTAAGCTTGGCAGTTGTAGCAGCGAGGAGGGAGAGGGATAAACTCCTCGATGCGGATTCGCTCATACTCGATTATCACTGATGAGGAAATGGCCGCTAATAAGTCTTCTCGACGGGAAAACTGCAGCTTGTAGGACCTGGTTTTGCCGATACGAGAGACTTCGAAACAGTTAGTTATCAAGTTCTGCAACTGGACGTCAGTAACACTGTCAGGAACGAAACGGGCAATTCCGTGATACACTGGAACTTTTAGCTGTGGTCTTAGCGATTGGTCCTTAGCTTTGATAGCATCAGCTACAGCGGTAGCTGCATTCTTATCACTTACGACGAGGCGCCAAGTATCTTTTCCCCGTCTAAGCTCAGTTATCGCCGACTTCGAGTCACCACACAGGTTATCAATAAATGCTTTGCGGTCCTTGGGGTCGTTCAGCTCTTTAGGTGGATTCTTTAATATCACGGCAAAAGAGGGTTTGGATGATTGATTGGGGGCTTGAGACAGAGCGGGTGACGGGTTGCGCTGCGACAGGACGTGGTTGTCGAATTTGACACATAGTTAGTTAACTTTACGAGTAAGGGTGGCACTTGATTCCCCTGCGATAATTGGTACTTCGTCAGGCTCGTACAACACGAATCGCGGCAGCGGTATTTTCTTTTCATCACACTTTTCAAGAATTTTCAGAATGTCCAGACAATTATCTGCAGCTTTCTGTCGGTCACTTGGGCGATTCGTGCAGTTTGCAACAGTCCAGAGTAATTTCTTTGCTTCCATTAACGCGTCGTTGTTGAAAAAGTCCGCACCAGTTTTCGCAATATCCGCGTGAACATTTCCCGCAGCCCGGGCACGGTGTAAAAAGTTCAAGACCGGAGACCATATAAGCTGCTGGCTCTGCATTCTCGACACAAGATGTCTAACGGTCTCTGCCGTCTTGTTTCTTAGGCAAGCACACTTCTGTTTTTGACACTAGATAACTCTGAGTGAGGATTCTTTGGGTCAAGAGTAAGGTCAAGTTCGTAGATGTGCTCTGTAGCCCTACATTTAGGGGTGGGGGAGGGGTTTAAAATAAATTAAGTAGTTCGCCCGGAATCTGCGGCTAAAACCGGAAAGTTTGTTAAAAGTAAAAGTTTTATTTGAAGTTGATTGGATGTTCCATTTAGGGGTAAAAAGACATGCTGAACACGTATGTGAAAAGCATTTTCTACCCGGGCAACTTGTTCGCCCAGAATCCGGCCAAAACCGGAAAAATTTTTAAAGCAAAAGTTTTATTTGAAGTTAATTTGATAACAAATTTAGGGGTAAGAAGAGACCCTGAATCTGCGTATACCAATCGTTTTTATACCCGGACATATAGTTCGTCGGGAATCCGGTTGAAACCGGATTTGTTTTTTATAAGTTAATGTTTTATTTGAAGTTGATTAGATGTTCTTTATTGGGATAAGGAGATGCTCTGAATTAATTTCTGAACTTTCTTTTTTTTTTGCTGGACAAGTAGTTCACTCGGAGTTCGGCCGAAACCGGAAATTTGGCAGAAGTAAAGCAGGAAGTTTCGATCAGTATCGTCAAAATAGATATGGCTTGTAGAGGTATATCTGAACTTGGTTTTCTCAGATGATTAAGCCTGGTGAAGGCAAGACCCAATTGTCTGGATCCAACATTAAATTTTGGGATCCCATCGAAACCTTTGATCTTGTTTTTACTTAACCCTTTCAGTCACTGACTTTTTTTCCGTCGATGGAAAATTCTGAAAAGTTGACTGCATGACACCTTAGGGTACCGAAGCATGATATATTTTTTTCAGATTTTTAAGATAAACCTTTCTGTGTTTTCTGGCATGTCCTCAGATGAGGACAGTGTGACCAGCTATGTAGTTTTTATAACACTTTCCACATTCGGCTCAAGCGACATTTACCGCTCGCTTTTCTGTCAGTCCGTCGGTCCGGTGATCGCGAGTATAGGATTAGGCTGGGAAGGGACGAAGAAACTCGTCAGGTATATTAGGGACCTGACCAGGTCGACATGGAAAGTGTAACTTTCCAGATCCGACCATCCAGCCAGGGGGGGGAGGGGTAGTCGAGAATCTTGTGTTACGCATAAATTTTGAACAAGTTATCCGATCTGGATCAAACTTGATCGTTCGTAAGAGCACTTGCCACAGATGTTTTATTACAGGTCCGGACTACATTCCGTAATTGTTGGGGGAGTTGGAGCCCGTTGGAGGGGAGTACCGGATTTGCTTGTGGCATGTATTGAATGGAAGGATCGGGACAAGACATGACAAGGAAGACAAGCGAGTTGACAAGCAAGCTAGTGTGCTTGCAGATGGGCTAGGATGCTAGAATCATGTCAGGCATATTAGGGACCTGACTAGATTGACTTGGACATTGTAACATCCCACATCCAACCATCCTGGGGGAGTGGAGGGAGGGAGAATCCGGAATCCTTTGGCACGTCTAACTGTCGAACGAGTTAACCGATCTAGATAAACTTTGATAATTGACAAGAGCACACGTTCCTGATGTTCTGTTTCAGGTCCGGACTGGATCCGGAAACTGCGACGGGGACTAGAGAGGCATAGCGAAAATCTTGTGCAGTTCAGAATAGATGAATCGAGTCAGGACTTTGGAGGAAGGACAAACACAAGCCCCAGTGGTATCATTTCTGTAACAGGACCAGATCTGGGCACTTTTGGGGGATCCAGAAATCTTCTAACATGTAAAAATCTCGAACGAGTGATCAGAGGATGTTCAGTTATGCAGCTCCGGACAGGAGTCTCTCCACTGAGGGGGGGGGGGGTCAGAGGGGGTCCCGAAAATCTTGCGACACACTTGGGGTGGCGAGTTGGGGACGGAACTTGGTGGACAGGACGATAAAATGCTTTAGGGGAGCTTGAAGAGGGTTTCGGAAGAGCTATTCGGCCTCCGCAGTGCGAACCTTAGCTGATCTATGGGCTAACTACCCTTGCAAGTGCCATATGAGCTTTTAGCTCTTGATGAAGTTGCAAAACTGCGATATACCTCCCTATTCATATTTTAAATGGTTTAAAATCAAATAGAAACATTTCTGTTACAACATTTGTTTTTTGGCTTGAGGAAATTAGCGAGAAAAGGAACGCAGAATTACACGCCGCTTGCTCAGTTTGTTAGAAGTTGATCACGCTGTACTCGTATGAGGACACGTAGTTTGAAAAAAATCGCCTGCCCTCTAGTGTTTACGTAGGCAATCCATTTTTGACCAACAGATGCCCTGACTTATCTTGACCAATAGTCAGTAGCCAAATAGGGTATCGGTTTCCCCTGTATTCGTACACAGAGGATGAAAGTTTACCTGGTTCTGAAATATTTGGATCTTGATGCATGCCTCAGTTTCAGATTTTTATAGAAAATAGAGTCTTTAAGCTAGGACCTCCAAATTTTTTGGAGATCACTTCTCCGCCAATGGCACTTCTGAAATGCTTGATACAATGTCTAATTACCTGTATCCTACGACACTAGGTGGCAGATAATGGCATGTCCTCAACCGAGGACACAGTGACTGAAAGGGTTAAAACGCGCGAAATTTAGGTACGCTCTTACCGGGCTTTCAAATTTATGCTGCGGACAGGCATCAGGGCCCTTGTTAATCCTGCCAGGATTGTCGACACTATCACCAATTCCATAATGAAAAGTTGAGACTGTTCCATCACTTAATGAAGGTGAAGAAAATCCTGACAGGAAAACCCGATCGTGTATCGCCAGCGCAACGCCGCACAGTGGCCGACTCCGGTCCTGACCTATTTAACTGAGCATCTATGCATGTGACCGCGCCAGCTGTCAAGTTCCATGCGGAAAAGAGTAGCATGTGAAAGATTGAGTGACGTTTTCTCTCTCGAACTGTTAAAGTACAATGGGAGGATCAAACTATCATGATTTCTGTTACAAGCCCTAGCATCCATTGTTACATCAGAAATCAGCCAACTCTAATTTTCGCCAGTGTATGAGGGCCCTTACGAATTCCTGTCACTTTAGGGGAGCTAGAACTTCATTTGTAAGCAAAACCCTCGAGGCGAAAATGATAATGGGCTCATGGGGATCATAAAAATATATATTTTGATTAAAAGTATTTTTCTTACTCCGGTCAAGATTAGTAGGCTAATTTAAGGAATAGTCGGATTTGGGAAGTGGCGAATTTTAAGCCAAAATTGTCGAATCTCTAATATCCGGTTCTGTAAATGATTTATCCAGAGCATCTGTTTGTTATTCCCACGAAGTTCCATCCCAATCTGTCCAGTACCCCGATGAAAAATTCTCTCAAAATAGTAGTATGTAGTAGTACGAAAAAGTAGCATGCAGTATCGACTGTGCTACTACATGCTTCTATGTCAAGACTACCGCGTTACTGCATGCTACTACATACTTCTAGGTCAAGACTACCGTGTAACAGCATGCTACTGCTTAAGATTATCCGACTCTAAATGCTATTGTATGAAAGTAGTTATACTACTACATACTACTGAGCTTGTTGAAGCAGTTGCTTAGAGTAGCACTGATAGTCTTTCATACTCTTGATAAAGTCGCTGCCGTGTTGCACATATGATTCTTTATTACTACATACCATTATGTTTTTCGGAGCTATAGCAGTATGAGTGATATTCCATGGTACTGCATATACTTCGTAAAAATATATGACCTGCGTCTTAGTCAGTAATCGTAACAACCCTGGAGATGCTAGAAATTTATCATTGCCTTCCACTGTTTAGCATATGCCTTTTTTCTGTAAAGTTCGAAATATTTCCTAAACCGCTTGCGCAATTAAACTCTATTATATCATACTAAAGCATTACCACGCAAATCTTGAGGGTCCCTGCCTTTGACCGATCAATTTTTTTAAGAACTAGTCAAGTTTTTATATTAAGAATAATGTAATGCAATAATTAGCTAAAGTCAGATATACAACTGAACATGGTTTGGAACAGAAGGTGAAGGTAGTAAAACAGTAAACCATGAAGGTGTGATTTTAAAACAATTTCCCCAGTTACTGGAGAAATGCGACGCTAGCCCACCGAGCTTCTAGACAGTTCCAGGACTGCCCTCTCCAATTCGCACAGAACTGACCTGATCCGATTTTGAACAATGAAAAAAATCCGCACGGTAGGTCACCGGTGAATTATTTTTATTACTATATTTAGCTACTTTAAGAAGTAGGTCGAAATGTAATGAGAACAATACCATGGAATCCTATGCAGTGGTATGGAGTACAGACGCAGCGATAGCATGGAATCGCACGTAGTGGTATGGAGTACAGACACAGCGATAGCATGGAATCATATGCAGTGGTATGGGGTACAAACGCAGCGAGTTCGGAATAGATTTCCCACGCACCATGTAGTAGCATCGCATAGTACCGTGGCGCTTCATGCTAGTAGTATGCAGGAGCATGAAATACTACCTTCGGACTCAGTAGCATCCGAATACTATGAAGAAGTATAGTAGCATAGAAGTCTACGAAAAAGTTGCATTACTACTACATACTACTACGGGGGTAGTAGTATCATGCTACTACAGGCCCGAGAAATTTTTCATCGGGACGTCCGATTCGGTCACGCATTTTACCCCCCCCCCCCCAATTGTTGTCGGATCCGGTCGGGACATGAAAAAGATCACCACAGACATTTCTCTGTTAAATTATTAAATTTCTCTCGAATCCCATCACCGGTTCCAAATTTACGCCTGACTCAATATTCTGGATTCCCCTCCACTCGCCACACGAGTATCGGATCGAGTAAATTTTACTAAGTCAGTTTGATCGGGTTCCTGATACGCCTCCCAAGTTTCGTCGTGAAAACCCCTAAACCGCCACCACCGGAATTCTGGGAAACTCCACTCCACCCACACCCCCCCCAAGTGTCAGGATCCAGTCCAATTGTGTAAACAATTTATCTGGAGCAGATGTATGTTCTTCCCAGCAAGTTCACTCCGATCCCTCCATTCTAACCGTTTCTCGAGATTTCCAGTCTTCCCCCGCCAACTCCCCCATAGCTGTCGAATCCGATTCGGACTTTAATAGGACATCAGAGATATGGAATTTAAGTTTCATTCCAATCTCATCACCCGTTCGAAAGTTACACACTACTCACTTTACTCATAACAAACACCCTCCACCCCCCCCCAGATGGTCGGATCGGGAAACTGATTATTTCCAAGTTAGTTTGGTCGGGTCTCTGATACACCTGCCAAGTTTCATCGTCCTAGCACATCTGGAAGTACCCCAACTCGAAAAAGTGTCATAAAAAACTCGGACCGACCGACAGACGGAATTGCGATCGGACCGACCGATCGGACCGACAGACCGACCGATCGACAGACGGACGGAAAAGTGGTCCGTATATGGCACTTGAATGAAGCTGCAAGTGCCATATAAACTAAGAGAAAACCAAAGTGCTCGCAACACAAAAATGAGAAGAGCGAGTGGCAAACTAAAATGGCAATGTATAGATAGATAGATAGATAGATAGTTTATTGCTATAAGCAGCCCGAGGGCCATGGCAAAAATTTAACATACAAAAAAAAAAAACACAAACACAAACACTGACATATAATTGTTTTACTTGTTCCAAAAATCTACTTCTGTGTTCCATCGCTAGCCTCAAAAATCGCCCCATTTTCTTTATACCAGCAAAACACCACTCTTCTTCAAATACGCACACATCATACTCTTCTTTTCTCCAGTCACTCAGCTCAATACAATCGCAAAGCATGTGAATCACACTCTCATCCACGCACCCACACATCGGACAGAAGTAAGGACCGAACTTCTGCTTACAATTACCAATATAACGTCTTCTACCCCCAATTGGTAGACAATCTGCCAACAGTTCAATAATTATCTTTAACTCGTCCCGTCTAAGACCCGCTTTAAACATTATATTCTCACCCCATGTCTCCCTTACCGTTGCCCCCTTACCATGTCTCCCTTATATCGTTCCCCTATCTGGGAATCGGTACTCAACACGCTGTTGTTCCCGTTTGTCTGGGAATCGTTGTGTCAGGAGCTGATGTTTCCCGACAGATCAGAGAATCTACTTGTCCAGGGCTAACATTCCCCGAGTACTCGGAGAATCGAAGTGTCCAGAGCTAATGTTCTCTCATAATCAAATAATCGATTTAGAGATCGGGGAATCGAAGTGGGAGGGGATAATGCTCTCCATATGCAAATATTGATTTTGTTGGGAATCCAAATGCCAGGGGCTAATGCTTCCCGATAAGCAATAACGGTTTTTGAGCTCGGGGAATCAAAGTTTCCAGAGCTAATGTACCCTCATAATTAAATAATCGATTTTGAGGTCGGGGAATTAAAGTTTCCAGAGCTAATGTTCCCTCATAACTAAATAATTGATTTTGAGAGCGGGGAATCGAAGTATGAGGGTCTAATGTTCCCCGACATGCAGTAATGATTTATTGAGTTGAGGTCGGAGAATACAAATGCCAGGGGCTAATGTTCCCACATAATCACATAATCGATTTTGAGATCGAGGAACCGAAGTGTGGGGGGCTAATGTTCCCCGACATGCAAATGTTGATTTTGTTGAGTTGAGATCGGAGAATCCAACTGCCAGGGGCTAATGTTTCCTGATAAGCAATGTTTTTTTAGGTCGGGGAATCGGACCATCCAGAGCTCCGATTCCCCGAGCTCTTCTAGAGTTCCCGCATAATCAAATAGCCAGGCACTTGGATTCCCCCACCTCAACTCAGCGAAAATCCGTGTTTGTATGTCGGGGAACGTTAGACGCTGGCACCTGGGTTTCCAGACTCAAAATCGATCATTTGATTATGAAGGAACATTAGCCCCTCACACTTCAATTCCTCGATCTCAAAATCGATTATTTGATTATGAGGAAATATTAGCTCTGGACACTTCGATTCCTCAACCTCAAAAACCGTAATTGCTTCTCGGGGAACATTAGCCCCTGGGGTTTGGATTCCACAACCTCAACTCAGCAAAATAAATATTTGCATGGCAGGTAACATTAGCCCCCCACACTTCGGTTCCTCGATCTTCGATTCCCTTGAGTACTCGGGGAATGTTAGCCCAGGGCACATCGATTCCCCGACTTAGCGGGGAAGATTAGCCGTGGACAAGTAGATTCCCCGATCTGTCGGGGAACATTAGCTCCTGACATATCGATTCCCCGAAAAACGGGGAACAACAGCGTGTGGTGTGCCGATTCCCAGATATGGAACGATAGACACTGCCAACTAAAATCAGTCTAACTGAAGCAAGTGAATGAAGTGTTACAGTCCAAAGTTGAGTAGCTGTTCAAATAACAGTTAGTTAGTAGCGTGCCATTACTGTACACGTAAGGTTGTCTATCTTACTTTCAGCAGACACTTGTAATCAAGATATTTCTTTTACAGCCTCGTCGGACTGGCCACGTAAAACTTGATGCTCTCAACGCAGTTTATTAAACATTTTTTATAACTTTGGACGGATTGTCCGCACAAAATCCGCTTCAAAAAAATGAAATATTTTCTTAAGCTTCAGAATTAAAAGCGAAGGAGGAAATTTTCACCTGACTGCGAAAATTGGACACGCACCTTAAAGCCGATATTGCCGAAGTTGCATATTCAGGCTAATCCTTCTAATCTGGAAATTAAGAACTTGGGGAAGATATTTTTCATTTGGTTGGTAGTTGCGTTGAATTAAAAGAGCTGCGAATAGAGATGTTTGGGAAAGAAAGGATGGAGGAAGAGGATTTGGTCAAGATTACGGGGAAGAAAAATTTTGGGGACCTTCGTCGGCTGGGGAGGTTCCTCAAGCAGTCTATGGAGCATCGGGAGCGTTTTAGGGGGTAAGTCGTTCTATCTTCTTGGTGTATATATTGAGTTTTCGTGTTATTTTGTGTTTATTTTGTCTTCCCGCCATGGCCCCACGGGCTTTTTTGGGATTAAATTCATTCATTCAAATTCATATAATGGAGAGTAATTTTGAAAATTTTGTTCTGGTATGGTAGGTATGACTCTTCATGCATAGAGTCGAGCGTTCCATGCGTTAAGGCTGCGCTTTATTTGAGATCGTTTTGAGGTGGTGAATTTGTTCTTAACTGTCACGCGTGAAGAATGACTTATATTATTTTAATTTCTGGATTTAAGAGATGATATACGCAACCTGTCAGGTGTCAATATGTACTGCAAATTTTGAGTTCAAATGACGTAGCCGAATCTTGATTTGTGCAGCTAATATGAACAAAGATGTATACTTTACTGTTACAGTGAACCCTCACTTTCGTTTGGGATTCCACAACCGACAGCTTTTATTATAGAAAAAGAATACCCGACAGGTTGAAATTAAATTTGCATATCGGGCAATGGCCCCTAGCTAAAGTATCACATTGCTTATTTATTTTGAGCCTCTGGGTAAAGGTTGACTGTTGTCCGCAGGAGAACCAAGTTATATATAAAACCTGTTACTTTTTTATAGCGTCTCAGTAACTGTATAACACCAGTTGAGAGAGAACCTTCGAGAAAACTAGAGATGAAAACGGTACGTGTCTATCAAAGCTATTGCAACTTTATTTTTATTATTTCTTTTGCTTGTAGCACCAGGAGGTCGTGGGCTCATCCAGAAAAGCAATATGTATTTCAGAAAACGGCACTGTCTCTTTTCTTTGGTTTTCTTGTGATGAAATCATATTTCATTCACTATATTTATTTGTTATTTTCATTAATATTCATAAAAAGGATTAATTCGGGCCCAATTGTACCGGATTGACGTGCCAATTCGGCGATTGAGGGGAGTTCTACGTCCGTACATGTGGTTTCGAGTTAATTATTCCTTGGTGGCAGCATTATTATAGAAACCGAAACTCCAGTTTTTCGGTTTCATTTAACTAACGGTGTTTCACATTCCAGGCACTAATCTTCGTTTGTGTACTCGGGTTTGCCCTGGCCCTGGGACCTCAGTACCGGGTCAACGCTGATGCCCCAGTTGCCGCTTCCCCTGATGCCAGTTCTGAAGGTAAGAATTTTGTTCCTTCTCTCGAATGTTGGCTGTCATGTTACCCTCCCCCCCCCCCCCCTCACCATGATGCTCTGGTTTGAGAGGTTATAGATTGTTGACAATTTTTGGTTAATCAAGTTTGAAGTTTGTAATCCAGTATATTCTTGGAAGAATAGATTATGGAACAAAACAGAAGAATCTAGAGTGGAAAGAAAACTTGAAAGCACGAAATACTTTATTTTTTTTTTGCATTCTCGTACCTGACAGCAGTCGGCCATGTCTTCTCCTATGGAAATGACGGAACAACCTGTTTAAAAAAATTGGCTTCCTTGGATACTCTGAAGAAGAATTTTTTTGGTCGATTCTTGAATACCAACACCGATTTCTTGAAGACACTTGACGAATTTTCGAAGATATTTTAGACGTTACATTTTCATTGTTAAACAATGCAAAAACTTGTCTATTATGTGCACTTGATGGTCTTTCTCAAACCCCCTGTCGCAGCGTGGCTATAGGAAGTCCACTTGTTCGTCCAAAAGAGTTGTTACTGATTGGAACATATTGCATATAACAAGTGGACACGAAATGTACTAATGATCAACTGATTCTTGGTTGCTGGCGGGCTGCATCACATCCGCATATACTTTATGAGCATCAGTGACCACGACGGTGTTTTGGTTTCGCTTTATGTTCGAGTTTTCAACACGGTACAGTTAATCCATTGATTGTCCTAATGCACTTGTGGTCAAAAAGTTCGGCCTAACTGTCACAGAAATATTTTTTTTTTTTTTTGCAAATTCATGCTGCCACTAAGCCGCCCCCAAATTTATCGAAACGTGCAAACATCTGAAGTAAGCTTTACTGCGCATAGTTGTCAGACGCGCAGTATTTGGATTCGAAGATTTAAACATTTTTTCTTCTAATATTTCCCTGCACAATCTGTATATTGACCAAGGTCATAATATTTTTCTATCCCATCGCCGCAAAGCCTCAGAGCAATAAAATTAGCAGATTGAGTCCTATAACGACAACAATAAAAAGAAGAATGGGTTGCTGCTTTCTTTCATCTATCCACTTACTTTCAATACAGTCGAAAGTTGGGCTGGCCTTAATATGTTGGAATAAGCTTAATAGTTATCTTCAACACGTAGAAATTTGGGATTAGCGTAGTTGTCGACTGTGTTGACTTGTAACACTTATCGTTAAGGAATGGGCACTTCTGATCAACTGGAAAAACTTGAGTAGAGAACAATTCAGTACAACATTATAAAGAAATATACACACTATTTTTGAGCCATTTTTGTTCAGATTTCTATTATTGCTCGCTGACAACCTGATTTGAAACAAGGATTGTATTTGCAGGGTTGCCGGCGAAACGTCCCCACTCAAAGTTTTCCTTGACGAAACGTCCCATGACAAAACGTCGTCCCCTAGCTAAACGTCCACAACCAAAACGTCCCCATGGCGAAACGTCCCCGGCTTCAATAGATCAATAAGGAAAATATGATTAAGTTTTTTTGCGGCCGGTGCTTTAGGTGACCTAGAAAAATAATTCTACACTTTTCCGCAATTCTGCAATTATTTTCAGTTATATCTTACGACAAAACAGGGGGCACTGTATATTTTTGGGGAAACGGTACATATCCCGAGAAACTTGTCCCCCATCAGCTCTTTTCTGCGCAATGAACTTACTTAGAAACTGTCTCATGTCGTATCATGTTCCTGAAGACCAAGGCGAACTTCAAAATCTATGCTTGGGGACGTTTTTCCATAGGGAAGTTTTTCCATGGGGACGTTTTGTCGTGTGGACGTTTCGCCATGGGAACATTTTGTCGCGGGAATGTTTCGCCATGGGGACGTCTTACCACGAGACGTTTCACTGGGGACATTTCGCCGGGGACGTTTTACCATGGGGATGTTTCGTCTGTAAGCCGTACTTCCACGTAGTTTTAACGTTGAGTAAAAGACGACTTCACGATGGGTGTTGTGGGAGTCGTACCTGTTAGCGGGACTTCATAGGAGAGGGCATTGATCCTTGGCGGTTTTATAACTTGTTCCTGAACGTATGGCATAATATTCAGCAAAAAAAAACCTGTCTAGTTAAGCTCGAAAACAAGTTTTTCTTTTTCGTCGTATATGTGATAATGGAACTGGTATGTGTGATGAGAATGCCGGTTAAGGAGCGCAACCGTTAGAGCTCTTTTATTGTGGGTCACGCTTGTAGAACAAAGAACGGTACGTTGCAAAAAGCCAATTGGCCATAGCAACAACACGAAGGAAAACAAACACAGTTTGCAACATTGCTCATAAAGTAAAAAAGATTCTCATCAGAGAGAGGTAGAGGACTGCACTTGCATGATCAAAGGCCAATATGAGTTTACTCTTCACCTTTATTGGTTTCAATGTGTTAAAGACCAACAGTAGCCGAACAGTTATGCTTCGTCAGTGTGAGTTGCTTACGGAGTCAAGAGTTAGCTCGTCATCGTACACATCAGCATAAGTCCTTACGTGGTGATCTAGTTGCAATTATAAGGGGGTAAAAAATCAAATATTTACTTGTGAACATTTTTTGGTTTAAAGACCAAGTAGATCTAATCATATCAACATACAAAAAAACACACACAAAACAAACAAAGTGTGAGTGTTTTTAAAGTGTCTTTATCGATCTGTGCCAAGTTTCTGTGGATTTGTGGGGTATTTACCATATATGGACGTGTGATATGTGTATTATTTTTGTTTGCATTTATATATCAAACTGTTTTGTTTTTTCATTATTATTATATCGGTTTGATTTAAAAACCAATACATCTCCTTTTTTGCTCGATTTTGTTGCTATTCTTCCACTTAGACGTACTAACTCGAGTAAGACAGTAAGACCTAGGAGCTCCTGAAGGTTTACCAGAACGCTATGAATTGTGTAGGTGGTGATGTATGTTCCAGTCCAGGACGACCCCACAGCAGCCTCAGTATGATATCGGAACCCGAACGGCCTCGTTGAAAAACACTGCGTGCAGAATGGTGACTAATTCTGTCTCTGAATACCCCCCCAAGTAAGGAACATATCCTAACGTCCTTCTTTTCTTGCAGATCAAAGTGTATCTCTCAGCATCGTTACTGTCGACGCTCAAGGCAGAGTCCTGAAGGAAGAGCCAATCAGCGAAGACGAATTGAAACAGATCGAGGAGCAACTGGAAAAGAATGCAAAGCCCTCTAAGGCATCATCTGAGGCTCGTAACCCGCAGTTCCATCGCCCAGGCTTTGCCCCTCCGGCTCAGAACCAGCAAGCCTCCCAGCAGGACTCTTTCGCTGGCTACCAACAACAGCCTTTCTTCTACAGACAGAACTACCAGGCCCCAGCTGTGAAAGCCATTCCAGACTCTTTCGCTGGCTACCAACAACAGCCTTTCTTCTACGGACAGAACTACCAGGCCCCAGCTATGAAAGCCGGTCCAGTGTTCATCGTTCCTCAGCAGTCGTACCAGCAGCAGCCATACGCTCAATACTCCCAGTACCAGCGCTTCCAGCCGGTTTACGTGTTGAACGCTGGAGACTATCAGGATTATCAAGGAGCTTACGAGCAGCCTCAGTTCACCGCAATCCCTCAGCAGGCTCAGTACTTACGAAACTTCCCATTCAATATTAACTTCGCCACCACATCAACCGTAAATGGCCAGACCGTCATCAACCCAAACGGTGGAAAAGCCATCTGCAAGAACATCTTCGGACAGAACATTTGTGCCGATTCGAACAACTTCCAAGGATAGGAAAAAACGCTAGAAATCGTTTTGGGGGTTATGGAAGTGTTCTTAAGTTTTTGAATTTTGTACGGAATTAAAACGAACGTTCAGTCAGCTAATCGAGAGCCGGTGAAAACAGGTCGATCAGCAATAACAATAAGGTTACAAGTTGCAAAACCTCAGATCAGCCTGTTCCTAGGACTGTATCGTGTAACGGTGCAAATCACTCTTCCTCTCATCCCTGTTATAACGAAAATATTTCATTTCCTAAATTCCAATTTTGCAAACCGTTAATTTTTCAAATTTCGTATCGCAAATTCCCAATTCCTAGACTCATTCCTTGGCCAACTCCTTCTTCGCAACCCTCCCAGTTCACAAACTTCCGTGTGTCAAACTGTCCACTGAAATTCCCAAACCCTAACTTTCGAGGGTTTGAGTGTAAGTGAACGTGATTTTCGTGAGTGGATTCCAATTCTCGTCAGGAAGCGCCTATTTGGTTAACGCATCGCTTACAAGTACAGGAAAACCTGAGCAGAATCCGGTCGTGGTGACAAGATTATGTTTACACGCAGAGGGACAAAAATAATTCTTCAAACCAGAAAATCTGACAAAAATAAATTCACAAATTTCTTTGATAGCATTTATGACATCAGTACTGATGACTGCTGCTCTCAAAAGCTAGCTAGATTTTTTTTTTTGTATTTTTGCCAGCGCCGCCGACGAGATTCCTTTCAAGTAGACCGGAATTCCTTTCATCATGAAAGGAATTCCCGTCCCACTAGTCTTTTTTTCTAGTCGTCTTCACGAACTGAATCCCTTGAAGTCGACCGGAATTCCTTTCTACTCGACGATACTTCTTATTTTATTCCCAGTTTACGACTAAACTACATAAACAGACATTGTGAAACACTGTACCTCTGATTGCAGGAAAGCTCGAACTAAAGCAAATATGAAATCAAAAGCAAAACGTGGCCGAAATACGGGCAAGACCAGAACTTTTTGCACCTAAATATGCTGATCTTTAATTTTTGTTCGCTGTCTCATCCGACTTGGTGATACAGAGGAAATAAGATATGTTAAAGTATACTGATCTTCAGCCGGATTCCGGCATTTTCATCAGTTTAGAATTCACCTCACCTGCATCGAAGCGTAAGTGATCTCGAAGTGAAAAATACGATTAGATGAGGAATTCCCTACCTAAGCTCTCAAACGACATTACTTCTATATTTTTGCTAACCGCGATTTGACCATTCAGCTATATAATTTAAAATTATCGCTGAACGAAATATGGATCCGAGCGAAAATTGCTCAAGTAGCTTAAACACGCGTTCCATTTTAGTTCCATCGGAACAAGACAAAGTTTAGCCTTTGGAAGATTGTATCTCCAAAGGTGTCGTCGGAACGCTGGACGCCTACTCACCGTCCGTTCGAACCTACCCCAAAGGCAAAAATCCAACACACAACAGATGAAAGGTTTGCAAAACTGAGGAAGAGGAGAAAGAAGCCATGGTCAATGACCGTTGCGATGACTCTCATGATCGTGAAATACTTGTGAAACAGGTTGGTCACGACGCTGAAAAGCAGCACGTTCAAAGTATGGAAGTCAAGTTCCGTTGGAATGCTTCACATTTACTGCCACGGAATGTACAATGCTGCTGTGGCCTGGGATTCAAAGATCTATTCCTATTTTTTGAAGCTAGCTTATAGCCTGAATTATTTCGCTTTCACTAGCACTCGCAAAGGCTATGAGGAATTCCAACTCTTCGTCAGAGAAGGACGAGAAATTTTAAGCGGATCAGTTACTTTATTTGTGGAGTGTTCAGTGATGAAAAATCCACTCTCTAAAGTTGTTCGGTATTTTTTTCGATAGCAGAACTGTTCAGTATATTTACGGGGATTCGGTAGTTATACAGAATCCCGAATAGGCTATCGGTACAAATCTGTTCGGTATAATGATAGGGATTTGGTATAATTGCCAGTATTCGGTAGTTATCACGAATTCGGTGAGTGAATTTACTGAAATTATTTGGTAATTTTTTGATGCCAGAATTGTTCGGTATACTTAGTTACACAGACCCATCGTAGCTTTCAAAACGGTATGTCCAAGAAAGACAAAACCCGCAATAAGATGATCAAAGGCTATTTCTCATCGAAAAAAAAAACATCAGAATATCGGAAAAAGGGACTAAATTGACTTTCAGCCTGTATCCTTGTCAATCATGGACACCGTGACGGATGAAAACTTGGAACATTATCTCAAATAACTTTTTTCGAACAGGCAGCCAATTGTTGCTTACAAGTTCCCTACATGCTTTCATTTCCGGCCTATTTTTGGTTTGTGTGTAGGCTACCTTACTACTAAACTTGTCAACCCCTTAAAATTTGTATCATGAAGGGATTTTTTTTTTTACCAAAAACGCGTGACATATACTTTTGGTTGGCTCATCAAGCTCTATCCACTACCGTTGAAAACAAAATTATGTCTGTATATTAAGTTCCAAAGTTTAACTTTTTTGCCTTAGGCCAGATTCTAATATCGCCACTAAGGTAGGAGCCAAGGACAGTCTTATTTCTTTAGCAATGAGAGAACTTATAAAGTTTAAGAGGTACATCTGATGCCATTTCTTTTCCTCAATCCGAAGTGTAAAAAATGTAACAACAAAATTAGCGGAAATCACGAACAGAAATGGGTAGAAACAATAGATAGCAGCACTTTCGGACCCGTGGGAAAATGCCACTTATTTTTTTCTGTAAATTTTTAAATTTATCGCTTAAAGAAGATATTGTGGCGGTGGAGCCGGGGAACTGCTGCACATATTTAGCACTTATAGATTTTCTCCATCCTTAATTTGAAACTGGCGCCTGTCTGCTTGCCTGCTAGAACGGAGCTTTCCAGTCGAAAGCAGAACCATGGTTTGATGAAACGAAAGCTTGGCTGCATAACTTCGGATGGTCCTTTCTGACATAGGCTGTACAACTTCACTTCACACACCGTAGGCTCTGGCTCGAGTACAAGCAAAAACCATCCTTTTTGGCCCCAGGCAAGAATAACTCTACGGGGCTTTCCAAAGCGTAATGTCATATTCATCGCTCCGGCCAGAGGTCCACACTTTCCGTGAAAACTGCACAAGACCCTTACCGTCTTCTAGTAATAAGACGAAATCGGACGACTAGAAAAAAAAAACACGACAAAACCTAAGTGTTGTTCTCGCAACACAATACGACTGTTTCTTTGAGAGAACACCGATCCGATAGTAAAGGTTAATAAGAGGTTACCTTTATCACTTGGACACTTGTTTTCTCATGGATCAGCCTTTTCATTCCAGACTGAATATAGATACGGCAGATCGACCGTCACTTCGGTCTTGGTTGAACAGAATTCAACTTTTTTTTGGAAAAGTATGGGCGACCAGCGGCATCTATTTTCTTTTCGTTGTTGAAATCAAGAACAGCAGTGTCACAGTGTGGCAGCAGCTTCGCTACTTTTTTCGTTATAGACGATGAAAGAAAAACCCGGAGCTCGTGCAATAGGAAAATAAATTCTTTTGAGCGTCCTGATGGCGTTCTTTACTTTTGCTGAGTTGAAGAACCTTCCATTAACTGCTTCAGTGAAGGTACTAATGTTAAAAAAAAAAAAATTGTGTCAGTACACGTTCGCAATCGACACCACCAAGGCACTGATAATGGAAGCCTAGCTATGGCCTACAGAAACCTGTTAAATGGTTGTGAGACTTGTTAATTGAAATCGAGTAATTGAAGAACCATGTACATTGTGGTATGCATTCTAGTCGCTGCTTCGTCGCACACGTTTCCAACCCCTTACAAATATCTACAAACGTTATTGAACCAGCGAAAATGAAATATAGCACATGTCTTCTAACGAGTCCAAACACTAAGAAGTAAACTCTCTCGGTTAGATTCAGTCTCCGGTAAATTCAGGAGTGGCTTTGTGGCTGCTCGATATCGGATGACCCCCCTACACAATCAACAACGGATTTACTTCACGATTCCTGATTTGTTTTAATGAAGAATGTCTCTTACAGTTTTTCATGGGAAGAGGATCGGAAGTTGGAAATATAAATCCGAAAGGCCTTAGCCGAAACAGACCTGGTGCGACATCTAGGAACACAGAGATACACCGCACTTTAACTTGCAAACGTGCCAGATCCATACATGAGGAAGTAAAGACAACATACATGGGGCTATCTAGTGTTAGTTTGTTTATCTCCTGCAGAACCACACTCAATTCCGGTAGAGAGCGGGTGGAGCAGTTTACGTATCACACATGACAACTCATATTTGACAATGCCAAACGGATATGTTAGCTGAATCTTATTAGAGCTATATTTCGGCCCTTCTTGGCAAGGATCCTCTTCCGTTCAAGCTTGAAGATGGACTTGTTGAAAACAACGTGTGGTTCATTTTCCAGCTTGAGCGGCTTGATGCTGAAGAGGACCCTTGCCAAGAAGGGCTGAAATATAGCTCCAAAAAAATTAAGCTGACGTATCTTTATGTACTGTCAAACATGATTCGCAGTCAGCTTGGGCTAAAGGAATTTTCATGTAGAAATCGCTTTTGTTCGTATTTTGCTTTTCCCTTTTCGCCCTTGGTCTTTAGCTTTTGAAGCATTTTTCGCAGTTTTTACAAGCACTCTAGGCTTGTTTTTGTTAAATCAGAATTTTGACGAAGTCCTTTTTACTTGTGTTTTACTTTACAGCTTTAAAGTGTCCAATTGCAATCCGCGACAGTCAACACACCCTGCTTCTCAGATTGATTCAAATCCATCTTTTACTGGGTTTTGGAGTAAACTGTTAAAAGTGGGATGCAAAAGACAAAAGGAAGGAGAGCATAACTTTGTCACCTACACTGTCAGAAGTTTCATAACAGATTGCGCATAACACTTTCAAGAATAACACCTTTTCACTTAGAAATAAAGTGTTATGACCAATAAAGTTTACACTATTTCGTACCTAGATCTTCAACAACACCTTCAACTGGTAAAAATACTACACTGTCAGAAGCTACATAACGACAACAGAAGGATGCCCGGATTCAACAGATAACACTTTGGGATGTTATCTGTTGTGTTTCTTTCGTTCCCGTTAGTATTTTTACCAATTGAAGGTGTTGTTGGAGATCTAGGCACGAAGTAGTGTAAACTTAATTGGTCATAACACTTTATTTCTAAGTGAAAAGGTGTTATTCTTGAAAGTGTTATGCACTATCTGTTATGAAACTTCTGACAGTGTAGTAAGTTTGTCTTTTTGGAAAAGGGACAGAGAAAGGCGGAAGTCGGCGATTGCCTTATTGTAAAAACGGGAATTATCTAACAGCGCTTAGACCAGTTCACAACAAGTGCGCAAGCGCTCAAACGTGGAGTGTAAAAGTAAAACAAAAGCAGGACACATCACGCTAAGGATAACTATTCTCCTACTTTAATTAGCGAACGAAAAGCCATTTTACAGCCATTGTAATAACCTAGTCTCGTTTAAAAGCCAGGCTTCACCTTCCAGATTCCCGGACGTCCGGGTCTTCCGTATAGTCAAGCCAACCCTTCCAAATTTTCATGATAATGATGACAGATTAAATTTGCTGTTCTTCAACCTGTCCCAGATGTCCCCTTCGCCTTTCGTATACCTCTTGCATCCCAATCACAGCAGCTGTCAATCACTTTCCCTTTTCTTCCTTCATTTGCATAATTTTCGTGTGTCTCGAACAGCTTGCCTCTATGTCACCTTCCAGACGTCCGGAATCTGGGGTGTCCAACACCCCGGACTTCCAGACGTTTTTGGCCTGGCTTCACCTTCCAGATCCGTCTCGACGAAAACGGCTGTCTGGGATCCGGAAGAAAAATCTGGAAGGTGAAGCCTGGCTTTAATAGTCCTTTCAGTATGTTCTTGTAATAAGTTAACATATTTAGTTTGTCAATGGAGTTGTTCAGGTTCAGGTTCTTTAATTCCAAAAAAACCTTCATAACAATATAAATCGATCGCTGGGGGCCGGCAGGGATACTAGGTCGTTAGCTCGGCCCTATTTTACAGTGTGCCTATATGTTGATAATATAAATTAATATCCAAGTTTAAAGTTTAACCGAAAGGGACTGGGATAGGACAATCTAGTTACCTATCATTTATTCACTTAAATTGGCTTGAAGAACCGCTGGAAATGCGTTCTTTCGTTGTTCCGCTATTCACGAATAATCAATTTTCAAATAGTGGAATTTCCGTGTTATTTGTGGTACCTCTAATTTGTTGTATGCCTTACAAGAAAGATTTATGACTTTTTTTTGTTCAGGCACTAAACAATCTTCACCAATATCGCCACTGCCCACTGAAAAGCCGCGTTTGTGTTGAGATAAAAATTTCCCGCGTCATAGTAGAATTTTCGATGTGGGGCCGGCCGCAGGTATTCTGAACGTCATGACTACAGCAGATAGTGGAAAATAAAAAATCCCTTTGCAGAATCCAAATAATTCAGTGTATTCAACTGAATGACACAAAAATAAGTTGGCTTTTAAGTCCAAGTTTTGCAAGGTTAATGTCAATATTCATTAGTGTCCACAGTTTTTATAATGTGTAAATGTAAAGAAGTATTGGCCTGGAAAAACAGGGCCATACCTTTGGAACATATCGCCACCGAGAAAGGTTCTGACGAAGTTTGGTGAATCACACGGTTCGGAGCAAACGAGATAAGATAAGATAAGATAAGATAAGATTTATTCCACTAAAAGCACAGAGGCCATGGGAAAAAAATGAAAAAAAAAAAAAAAAAAAAAAAATAAAGAACAAAAACCAAACAAGTGATAACTATTTTACATATTCCTTTACAAGAACCTTTCTCTGTGGTTCATCGAAACCGAAAGGAATCTTCCCAACTTTTCAATATCACCAAATAATTTACTTCCCATTACTTTTACCAACCAATCCTCCCCCCAATAACTAACACCAAAAATGTCCACACGAAGATCTGAAAGCTCAGGGCATACACACATTAAGTGAAAAATATTTTCATCCAGTTGCCCGCACATTGGGCAAAAATAAGGACCAGACAACACTCTTACCTTACCCAAATATCTTCTACGCATTCCTAATGGTAGACAATCACCCCGTAAACTCATTAACAACCTCAAATGATCTGCTGGAATCCCCACCTTAAAATAAATTTCCTCTCCCCATGTCTCTTTGGCCCTCGCGTACAACAACAATGAACCAGAATCAGCCACCGCACACTGCCACAATTGTATTTCCTGGTCGTGTAACCTAACCTCCACCTCCTTAGCAATACTCACACCATTTCCTGCTCTAGGTCCTTTTCCTTCACACCAAAAATGAGACAAACCGCTACTATCCAAAATATTTTTTACCTGTTTTGACCACGATTCCTTTGCACCATCCTGAAGGGATTCCAAATATGCAGCCTTTAGCGGTCTTACTCTCGGCAACGCTATTATTTTTTGCCAAAACCGTATCATACTAACAAGACGCCTACTCCTTAATGAAAATAAACCTAAATCTCCTCTTATCACTAATGTGTTGATCTTACTACTAAGGCCTAGAACTCTTTTGAAATAGCCTAATTGCACTTGTTCTAGCTTAATACCCGGACTATACCCCCAAATTTCCGCGGCGTAATGCATTACTGGAACTAACTTAGACGAAAACACCTGTTTATGCATTTTTAAATTATTTATCTCTCTCAACTCGCTTTTCAACAACATATTCAGGCACCTCTTCCCCTTCCCTAAACTATAGAATCAACATGTTTCCCGTATTTCCCCTTTGACGACAAATTAAATCCCAAATAAATAAAATCTTCTTTATATTCAATTTCTTCTCCTTGAAACTTTATTTTAATATTATCTAATTTTCCCCCTTTCCTAAAACACATTACTGCCGTTTTACTAACATTTAATGTCAACTCTTTCTTTTTCAAAAAATCGGCCGTAATATCCATCAAAACCTGCAAATCTTCTTTTGAATCAGCGAGAAGTGCCACGTCATCTGCGAACAATAATAAACACAACTTAACTAGATCAACGGATAACATGGGTGCCATTCTCACATTCATGTACTCTTGCCATCATTTATGTACAAAGAAAATAACTTTGGAGAAAGACTACATCCTTGCTTTAATCCAATTTTTGACAAAAACTCCCTAGAACATTTCCCTGCAACCCGAACCACCAGTTTAACTACATTATAAATTTCCATTAAAATAACCACGAAAGGACGTGGGAATCCGATTTCGATTAAAGTTTTCATTAATAATTCCCTTTTAACATTATCGAAAGCCCCCTTTAAATCAAGGAAAGCTACGTACAACCTCCCCCCTTTCCTTTTAGTATATTTACGTATCAAAACATTCAAAATAAATATCTGGTCTAGGGTACTATATCCCTCCCTGAATCCGGCCTGTAGCGAAGACATTTTCTCATTATCATTCAACCACACTTTCATTCTTAGGTCTAGCACTTTACAAAAAATCTTACTTAATACACTGCCCAAATGGATCGCTCGGTAATTATCATGTATAGTCCTAATTCCTTTCTTATATATAGGGATAACAATTGACGTCCTCCATTGGTCCGGCCAAGTAGCTGTATTAATTATACAAGAAAATATAACCGCCAACACTTGCACTAACGCATCTTTACCCCATCGCCACACAATTGCCGGTATACCATCCTTTCCGGGGGCCGATCTTCCCCTCATTTTCCGTAATACATCCCAGACTTCCATGTTTGTAACCGGGTTTAACAGACCGTAGTCTGCTTCCATTAATGGGTAGCAAGCCTGGTTTCGCATCTCTTCTTTAAAATTTGTAGAAAAAATTTCTTCTTTCTCTTTCTCCTCCTTTTTCTCAAAAAATTCAGGCCACGAATCAGCCTCTGCTGCGGTATTTCTGGGTACTCCATTCACAGATCGGCGAACATTTTTCCAAAAATTCCTACTATCCTTACATGTAAATGCCCTAATAATAATTTCTCTCGATTCTCTCTCTTTCGATCTTTTCTTCTTTTTCAATAAACCTTTATATTCCTTTCTAACCCTCCTATACAATTCAACATCTCTATCAATATCATTACCCTGGCTATTTTTTACTATTCTCAACGCTTCAACCACACTTTTTTTCTTTTCTTTACACTCACCATAAAAAAACTCATACTTTCTATGACTAATCTTAACACGCCTACTTTTTACTCTTTCTTCAACTGTTAAAGAACTTACTGCTTCATAAACGAAATCAGATATCTCATCTATTGCTTCCTCCACCTGAAACTCCTTCACCAAATTCATACAACGATCAAGCCGTAATTCCCCTTCAGATATCTTAAGTTGCAATCCAAGAGCGATATCACACTCAACATATAGTGGTGTCGTTATCCCACCTCCTTTCTTCCTAAAACTCGTAACGTCCGCCAGGCGCTGTTTACTTGAATGACTACTATAACTACTCCCTATATTTACTACCAATACTATAATACTATTGGGACGTGATCAGACCCAACCACCCCCAAAACCTGGAAATCAACACACGACGGCCATAGAGACACTCCTACTAAACAATAATCAATTAAACTAGGCGACTCCCCCGCAAAACAAGTAAAATTACCGTTCAATTTATCCTCTCCTAGCCTCCCATTACAAATAATCAAATTTTCATTACCGCAAAATTCCAGCAGGTTTAAACCCCATCGGTTTTTCTTACGTGTCTGGTCCTTACTACTCCGCTTCCCCACCTCCATCTCCTCATGACTTCGTGAAGATTCCCTTCGGTTCATCTTTTCCTAAATCAGCTTCCACTACCGTTTCCGTATGGTTACTGGTATATGCGTTAAAATCGCCTGCAATAATAATTTCGTGGTTAGCCAACTTACGAGTAAGTACACTTTTTTCTGTCTCTAAAATTTAAGAAAACATTAAAAAAAATTAAATTTAAAAAATTTAAATAAAATTTAAAGAAAACCATAGAACTGACCTGATTCTACTTATCAAGCTTCTGACCAGGTTTTGTATGCAGTTTAAACACTTTGAACGCGTACAACACCTCGCGGGCACATGTTCTGACCCCTGTTTCCGTGTTTAAAGGAACAGTAAACTTGACTACGCAACTTTCGGCCATCGAATCGCAACGGGGGGCTTGGATAAATATACAGGGTCTTATTGTCGACTTCTTTGTCATCTCGAACTGTCTCGAACGCCCTCTTAGTGTTCCCAAAGCTAGCTGGCAGGCCCTTGCCCCTTATGCACTGTAATTATGCACTCATGTACTGTAAAAGTTCGCCTTTTTACATGTAGACTACAGAGTAACGACCTCCCGACTAGGCGGCCGGGGTTCGATTCCTAGACGCGGCACACAAACCTTTTGCTTTTTGCAAACCTTTTGCTCAAAGTCGAATTCTCGGAAACTGCCGGGAAACTGCAATGGTCGTAACGAGATTTTTTCTTACTCTCAATATCGACTCAGGGTACCTTCTTGATATGTTAGCTAGCTTCCCGTGTCAAGTTTGAGTCAAATTTTCTGTTCCTTTAATGCCTCTTTCCATTCAGTCCGACCCTTTACTCCTCTTTTCAATTAGCAAGCTAACAACAAGTGGAATAAACCTAACCTGAGCAACCTAATGGACTTTACGTCATATGTTCATTATGAACGGCATATCACCGATCATACGACAACAATGTCCTCTTTCCTCCGTTAAATTAAAGAGTACAGTACGTCGTGTTGCTCTTGGTACACGAAATGCACCTCAAGACAAATATTTGCCCAAGTTTATCAAATTCTAATTTGAGACCTATCACGATCTAAACTCATGAGTCGGGACCCGTCGAAACGCGCATCTAGCTAGACACGTATCCACTTAAGTGTACGAAATTTGAACAAGTCACGTATCACAAACTTAACTCGTGGGCAGTGCCGTCTTTACCCTTATGCCGGCTAGGCCAGTGCTGGGGGAGGGGCAGGGGAAACGAGAGGCCAAGCGGCCGGTGTAAATTGTTCAATTAAATCCGAGTGCGACCAATCCGGGTCGGACAATTTCGTCCATTTATATTTTTTACTCAACAAAAGGGGCCAAAAACCCATGGATGGCCTAGGGTCAACCAAACGTAAAAGACGGCACTGCTCATGGGCAATATGGGCCCAGTTGCCCATGAATGGCAAGGGTTGAGTTGGTTTAAGTACAAAAGTATCTTACCAACCCCATCGTCTAAAAGCACAAGGAATTTCACGGTCCTATCTACAGTTGTTGATCCGTTAAGAATAATAATCCCTGGGCAATTGAGCCCAATTGTCCCTGAACCAAGTGGATATGGGGGTTGGGATCCTCAAAAGGCATAAAGAGACCCCAATGCCCACGAGCTTGACAAGTTTCAACTTGAAACCTATCGATACCTCTCACAGGTCACAAACTTTACTCTTGGGCAATCTGGGCGCAGTTGCCCATCTTTTTTACCGTTTTGACATTTTGTTATAGGATGTAAAGCTTGAATGTGGAGGGCAAAGCGAACTGAGGCAAAGGAGGTGGTAACGGTGATCCATTTCTTAACCCGGTGACGCTCGTGACCCGATTTAAGCTGCATAATATATACTATGCGGCCTTTCTCTGAAAGCGATAAACGGCGAGACTTGGGGTGATGAAACTCCAAAAGCATCTACCCAGCCCTAAGATCTAAAAGCACAAGGAATTTCACGTCCTATCTGCAGCTGTTGTCAAGGTGGGAACATCAGTTACATGGTAAATTGGGCCCAATCGCCCCTGAACCAAGTGGGTGTGGGGGATTAGATCCCTAAAGGCACAACTCGACCCCAATGCCCGCAAGTATATCAAATTTCAATTGGTTCACAAAATAGTGGAAACCGGTATCAGAAAACCGGCTACTTCGACCAAAAGAGTGAATTGTTCATAAACGAACACTCAATTCAAAACGCAAAAAAGTAAAAGCCGTAAAAACGGCGAGTCACAAGGCGAAAAAACGTATTTATGATGGGATGACTTGAGCTGTTTGTCGCGCCAAGTTAGATGACTCGGCGAGAATAGGCTATTATTCTTTTGCAGCAGATGGCACATTCAGAACTATACTGGTAAAGACCCTTCTGTATGAAGGTGTATGTTCTGCTTATGCATCGCTAATGCTATGCTTATTAGGGAAGGGCTTTGGCCTTTGGGTACCGGGCTCGTTTTCTCGTCGCCCGGGCCCTGGAGGGGCAGCTCCGGCATTTCTTCTCCTCGTTCTAATCCGGAAGAAACATACCACTGAATGCCACTGCCTGTTATTCATAGCTTTTTAACAGGAGAAATGACGGAGCCGGGATTAAAATATTTCCAGCAAAGCGCAATCGAGATTTTTGCTTGCGTCGATAAACTACAAGACAGGAATTCTTCTAGAAAACAAGGTTACTTCAGTTTACCAACAGAAATATGAAGTTTAAATGAAATTCTTCGACCTACTTACATCCCTGCTTTCTTTATGCAAACTTGTGCATGAGCCAATCCTTCTCTTGGATAATTTCTGAATTAATCTGTGAAGAAGAAACATACTATACTCAAGGATTTCTATCTTTAGATGAAGCTGCCAAGGGCTGTTACGCTACCTAGACTCAGCGCCAGCAGAATCTAACAGACAACATGTCAAGTGTCAAGTGGATAAAGCTTATGATTTCTTCTTGGGGTTGATCTATTTGTTGCACATATGACCTGGGAGGTGATTGTGCGGGGAAATTAAGGATTACTTGAAATGGAATCCGGCGTGGTTATATAACGTGAACCGGACGCCTACGAGGGTGAGACGGATTCAGGGACAGAATGGACAATTCAGGGACATTTCAGTTTAGTCTCATAACTGTAGTCGATGCATGAGACATTTCGTTTAACGTCTAGTATTTTGTTTCGCCCTCTGCATCTCGTATCTTCAGTTTTGCTCGGGGATCGGGCTTTAATAAGACCTTTTCAACTGGGATTTTTTTTTTTTTTTAATGATGCAGTAGGGATAGCGGTACTATTGTGAGCATGACAAATGGTCCTGAAAAGTCACTGCCCTGGAAGATATATTTCTTTGTTTTACTATACTTGTACACTGTCAGAAGTTTCATAACAGATAGCGCATAACACTTTCAAGAATAACACCTTTTCGCTTGGAAATAAAGTGTTATGACCAATTAAGTTTACACTATTTCGTGCCTAGATCCCCAACAACACCTTCAATTGGTAAAGATACTAACGGGAACGAAAGAAACATAACAGATAACATATCAAAGTGTTATCTGTTTAAACCGGGCATCCTTCTATTGTCGTTATGTAACTTCTGACAGTGTAGTATTTTCACCAATTGAAGGTGTTGTTGGAGATCTCGGCACGAAATAGTGTAAACTTAATTGGTCATAACACCTTATTTCTAAGTGAAAAGGTGTTATTCTTGAAAGTGTTATGCGCAATCTGTTATGAAACTTCTGACAGTGTAGTAACTTATTGGATTTCACTTTTGTCGGTGATATTGCCCGTCGTGATCTTTATTCCAAATTTGACTGATTAAGACTTAAAAAGACTTCAGACTAATAAGTTCATGACTACACTGTCAGAAGTTTCATAACAGATCGCGCATAACACTTTCAAGAATAACACCTTTTCATTTAGAAATAAAGTGTTATAACCAATTAAGTTTACACTATTTCGTGTATAGATCTCCAGCAACACCTCCAATTGGTAAAAATACTACACTGTCAGAAGTTACATAACGACAACAGGAGGATGCCCGGTTTCAACAGATAACACTTTGGGATGTTATCTGTTATGTTTCTTTCGTTCCCGTTAGTATTTTTACCAATTGAAGGTGTTGTTGGAGATCTAGGCACGGAATAGTGTAATAACACTTTATTTCTAAGTGAAAAAGTGTTACTCTTGAAAGTGTTACGTGGTATCTGTTATAAAACTTCTGACAGTGTACAACTGATCAAACTCAGACCAGACGAACTGAATAGTTTGTTCTGAAACCCGGGGTCCTAAGTTCATATCCATGAGTAAAGGAATACCTCGGCCTGTTGAAAACCAGTTATTAGCGCATGCACTATCAGAAGCTTGATAACATTTAAGACGTGTAATAAATATTCATTCATTCATTCATATAGGCATCCCTGTGTTAATGAGATAATAGATTTCGAGGTAAGGAGACGTTCGCCCGGAATCCTGCCTATACCGTATATTAGTGTAAAAGTAAAAGTTTGTTTTCTGGATTTGATTTAGAATGATGAATTCGGTTTTGATCTTATTTTCTCGCTGAACAAACATTTCGCCCGGAATCCGGCCAAACTGGCAATTCTTTAGAAGTGAATGTTGCTTATTAGTTATTTATATGAAGTAAATAGTTGCGTTTTTGCAGATACCATGGTATCTGATATACTGTCTAAAGTCGTTTTTGCAGTTATCGTGGTATCTGATACCACGGTCTAAAGGTGTTTTTGCAGTTCTCGAGGTATCTGGCCAGTTACCGTGGTAGCTGATATTCAGATATCACGGTCCGTCCGTGGTATCTGGTCGTGCTACCTGAAAAGTCATCTCACTTTCATCAAATTTTGTCAAACTGGTGAGAAAGAAGTTCAGCACTTAGTGGTGTAACTGGATATCAGTTTTTCTTTTGGGATGACTTCGAAAAGTGCAGTTTCGGCAATAGTGTTTTTTTTGCAGTAGACCGTATATCAGATACCACGGTAACTGCAAAAACGACCAATTGCAGATCCAGTTACCGTGGTAACAGATACCATGGTATCTGCTAAAACGCAACTAATTAGGATATAGATACTCGGTGAATCCAGCCTGTTCTTGGTTTTCCCTGCGGATTAGTGTTTCTTTGCATTTTCAAGCGGTTGATTGGGTGCACATCCCGTGTACCCAAATCCCGATTGTCCGAACGAAGAAGTCCAGTAAGTTTTCTTCTTTGGGATCCAATCGAAACCTTTGGTCTTTTTCGATTCTTGTTTTCAAGTTCTTCCCCTTACCCACTTCCAAGATGGATGTGGATACATTTTTATGTCTGACTCGCCTGGGAGCTGCTCGTGTGAAAGACCTTTTTTTATTCACAAAGGAAAAGCAATGATGCAATTTTCTCAGCCACACCTACCTGACGTAATCTCACCCACAACCGGTCTTCTTTTCCTTCCACCACGGACAGATAGCAAACGGGCACAGCAACACAAAAAGCCAAAAGAAGTGAAAAACGATACTCGAATTAATGTCCCAAATTACTACCCGTCGGTCTGGGTAGTCATTCGGTATAGTTGTCTGACCCAAAGTGCGGGAGTGGCTGAGCAAATTTATGTAAACGTGGACAGGTAAGACAAGTGCTGGTTATTTATCTCACTGCTATTCCTGCTTAAAGTTTAAAGTTTAACTGAAAAGCCAACTTATTTTTGTGTCATTATGTTGAATACACTGAATTATTTGGATTCTGCAAAGGGATTTTTATGTTTTCCACTATCTGCTCTAGTTATGACGTTCAGAATATCTGCGGCCGTCCCCACAGCCAAAATTCTACTATGCTGCGGGAAATTTTTATCTAAACACAAACAAGGCTTTTCAGAGGGCAAGGGCGATATTGGTGAAGATTGCTTAGTGCCTGAACAAAAAAAAGTCATAAATCTTTCTTGTAAGGCATACAACAAATTAAATGTACCACAAATCACACGGAAATTCCACTATTTGAAAATCGATTATTCCTGAATAGCGGAACAACCAAGTAACGCATTTTCAGGGGGTCTTCAAGCCAATTTAAGTGAATAAGTGATGGGTAACTAGATTGTCCTATCCCACTCCTTTTCGGTTAAACTTTAACAGAAAAGGAATATAATAGCAGAATCTAGGTACCCTTGACTTATTCACTTAAAGAGGCTTGAAGATCCGATGAAAATGCGTCACTTCGTTTTTTAGCTATTCGCGAATACACGATTTTCAAATAGTGGAATTACCCTGTGATTTGTGGTACCTCTATCTACTTGTGTCTGTGGTGTATGCTTGACGAAAACGATTTACGAAAAATAAGTGTTCAAGCAGTAAGCCACCTTCCTCGAGCTGATCACTGACCACTGAAAAGCCGCGTGTGTATTGAGATTCGGTTTTTCTGCGTCATAGTAGAATTTTGCGTTGTGAGGACGGCCGTAGATATTCTGATCATCATACTAGAGCAAATAGTGAAAAAAAAAAATCCCTTAACACAATCAAATAACGCAGTGTAGTCAGTTAAATGATACAAAAATAAGTTGGCTTTTCAGTTAAACTTTAAATCCGGTACTTTTGCTACCTGATATGCGTAAAGGTTTTCCTTTCCCCAATGTGTCAAACACTGAATATCACCTACCACGGTAACTGGTCAGATACCAGATACTGACAAACTCGGACCTCTTCAATGTCTTAAAGGGTGTAAGACAGGGAGGTTTAACTTATCCTGCTCTTTTTAACAACTCGGTTCTTCCTGCTCAAAACTCTGTCGAGTGCACGTGTATTTATGGAGGTATCGATGTGTCTCTGTTTACATACGCCGATGATATTCTGAATCTAAGTCGTACTTTTCTGGGAAGCGAAAGTACGTTTTCGAAACTACAAAATGAATATAAGCAGATCAGACTGAGTTTTAATGTTGACAAAACCGTTGCAGTTGCTTTCAATCAGAAGGGTAATTCAGAGAAGCGACTTGAACTTTCTGAAACATCTATTCCGCTTTCTGACAGTCTTGTTTACCTTGGCATGCCCATCGAAAAAACTATCAAAGAAACCATCAAGCTTAACATTCAAAACCTCGCTAAAAAAGATCCGGATCGCTTATGCTTCACTTGTTTCTAATGTCACGCATCTTAGCCGGTTTCATCTTTCTAAACTTTACAACAGTCTAACTGTGCCCCATCTTCTTGCTATGTCCCCCATTTGGCAATTTTTTTCTGCTTCTAATAAAAAAAATGTTCACAGAATTTATTTAGTTTGCCAAGTATCTGCTGCATTTGCCCCCTTGGACCAGTAATTCTTTCTTGGCACAGAAATTTCAGCTGGTTCTTCCTGCTAAGATTATCGATAAAAGAGTGGAAGATTTCAAATCTTCCGCCAGTAAACAGGACCACCAGTGGTCTTCCCTTTTCGTGTAATTTATAGTTGTGTTTGTGTTGTGTATAATGTAAAATATTGATATGTGCGTTGTCTTTCTTCTTTGTTGTTGTTTTTCTTTTTTTTCTTTCTTGTACTCCGTCACTAGAGCTACACGCCCTCCTTGTTTTTGATGGGTTATAAATAAACACTTAATACTTATATAATATACTATATAATATATAATACACTTAGTTGTTTTAATCCTCTCACAAGCCACTCGATCTTCTCCAAGATTTAGTAACTCTTTTGACCTCGGACGGGAGATCAATGAATAGTTAATTAGCAATGGCAGCCTTGTTTTCAAGACGGAATTGTGTTCAAGTAATTTGCGGATAACATTGGCTACCGTGAGGATTTTGAAGAAAGCAAAGGTAACAGTGTGTTCATAAAACTCCGTTCCATCGAAAAGTTATGGTGTCTCCCACATTCTCGGCCCACATGAATCAAAGAATTTAATGATCCGCCACCAAAGAAAATCATGGGCTTGGGGATTTTACTTCGCTTTTCATGTTTAAATTTGGTTCGTTTGGTCTTTCCCGCACACTGTGTTTCTTCTTTCATCGTCTTCGCTAATTTGGCACCTTTTTTTAACCAAATGGTAACGTTTATGGATTTTTCTTTGGCTAAAGTTGCTGATGAAAAACATAAAAAATTTGAAAAATTTGCTTCAGCTGAGAGGGGTCACCTTTTGACCGCGTTTGCTCGGTCATTTTAGCTATGGGAGCTTATTTGCATAGTTTTTGTTCTTAGTGCCACTAAGAATACGAAAGTCAACTTACCGCACGGAATTCTAGGTATATGTTTCCATTTCAATAATTTTTTAACCCATTTATACTATTTATGTAAATGGTTTTTGCCACTGTACGTTAAGGCAGAATCGAATGGCCTACACTGGACAATTTCTATGATCAGTGAGAACCACCCACCATCCATTTTTAACAATTCAGTATAGAGTGGTCTAGACTAGACATTTGTGAGTAGTTCTTTGAATGAATATAGGAAAAATCGACACAAAATACGAGAGGTGCACATACTCTGAACAAATCTTTTGGCATAATTAAAGTAAAGAAAAAATAATCATAAGAAAGCAGTGCAAGGTGGAAAAAGCGATCCACTATAGACCGGTCTCCCCTACCCAATCGGCCAACACAGCCTTGGTATACGCTTCTTCTCAAGATTCTGGCGGCCCCTCCAGTGGATCACCAATCACCGAACAATCGTTAATACTACTGAAATTAAATCCTGGATGCAAACAAATCGATCTCAAACTTTCCGAACAATTTGCTTAATATATTAAAAAAAAACGAGCTCAGATTCCACTCCATGTCTGTGTCTCAAACTTACTAGAACAGACATTGAATTCCGCAGAAATCCAAGCTTCTTTTAGAATATTATTTCGTACGGATGTTGGCCACTAGGGATCGAATCCATTTTTTGTACTTGGACTTGAACCGCTTCAGCTGTATGTGAGCTGAAAATCGGCAATTCATGGGGAAACTTCAGCTCTCATCACGGAAGGGGCGAGTGGTGACCTTTGTAAGTTAGTTCAAATTTTAGCAGGCTCTTCTAATGATATAATTCAGATAGATAGAGTGAACAATCTATACTAAGCGACATCCATGCTTTAGAAGGTTTAAAAACAATTTATTTGTTGAAAATAATCCTTCTTTTTCTTGGCAACATGGTCGTGTCCAAGATCTAATTGCCCGCAAAGCAGTCTGAAAAGTTAATTGGAAACGGAAAAAAATTAAATAGACCACACATTGGATGATGAGCCCCAACCGGAGATTATAATTCCCGTACGGAAAATCTCCACGTCGAATGCCATTTTACACCTCGAATCGAGGCCGAAACGGAATTTTTGGTAGCTAAATGCGGTCGAAAGTATAGCGAGGACGAATATTGATGGCGAATTCTACTTCGACCCAAATTTCGCTGCGAATATGAAGGCGAAGGAGAGGGAGATCTCGCGTTCGCTATCGTGTTTAGTAAAGGGCGAAGGCGGATTTCCCTTCGACCTTAGTTTTCGCTGCGAAAAAGGTGGCGAAGGACAGGGCAATTCTCCCCCGCCTCATCTTTGGCGAAGGGCGAGGCGAGGGGCGAGGGTGTATTCGACTTCGGCTTTGTTTTCGCTGCGAAGATGGTAGCGAAAGATCAGGGAGATTTCATCTCCGACTCGTATCTGGTGAAGTGCGAAGGCGACCTTATAGCTTCACTGCGAAGTTGCCGTCAGGTGATGGCGAAAGACCTATCCTATAATACTTCGACTTGTTTCAGCTGGCAATGTAATTGACGAGATGCAGACTATGGCAGAGGCAGTTCTTTGTTTTTCTCGCTTGCAGGCATTTGGTGAGCAATGAGAAAGAAACTACTTTCGAGCTTTACGTTTGCCAGAAACCTAGGGGCAAAGAGCCATTTAGTTCGATTTTATGTATCACTATATTAATCAAATCCAATATACGCAGTACATGGTACCTTATTCCCTAATTGCTTTTTTCAAGACAGGGAAAAATTTAATTGTAAGAGCCACGGAAATGCTTTAATTTAAGCCCTGCCGTCTATAGTTTTGAAAATTGCTATACTGTGAAGTTCAAAAAATTTCAGAAGCAGCTTGCGTGTTTAAACCTGGTTCGATGGTGCAAAAGCATCACCCGACAAATTTCGAGAGTTACTAGTCCTAAATCAATAATCTGGGGAAACATAGTTTTGTCTTCTTTATTAAGTATGAATTTGAGTCCATTAGAAATCGTATAGATTCAAGAAAAGGATTCGGCCCTACTTTGGATTCGCTACCAAGTGAGGTCCATCCGCTGAGTCGAGGCGAGGTCGCGTTCGCTGTCCAGACTCCAGGGACAGCGAGAGAGAAAACGAGGTAGTTTCTGTTTCAAATGTACGAGGTCGTTTTGACCCAGATTTGAGGAGCAAATAGGCAGCGAAAACGGCCTTGTTTTTGTTTCAAATGTACGAGGCCGTTTTGACCTAGATTCGAGGTGGAGATTTTCCGTGCAGGAAGACGACCCGACGTAGGCCCGTAAGACAAGTTTTTTTAATTGTTCAAGTATGCTAATAAAAGTGGAGGCATTACCTGTTCTTCTGTCAGTCGTAACCAGAAGTCCAGGACTTCATACTGAGATTAAGATGAAGGTATGTTTAAGTTATATTTACGCTGCCAATTAATGTTGCTTAGAGCCCTTTAACCACAAAAAAGGCATGAGAGTTTTAAAAGAGTGACTTTGTATCTTGACACAGTTGATCAACAGCCTCCTTTTGGAAGGCACCTTGCTCATTCAAAAGGCTTTGAAGTTCGAACAAAAATTGTGGTCGTTCCTTTTCTCACAAGTCGTGTTCTCTGAGAAGTCAATAAACATGGATATTATAAAATCTTTCACTTCGTCATTGTCCATTCGTCAGTTAACAACATAGCTTTCGAGGGGTGGGTGATATTTTGTTCCTACTTGGTGCGAGAATCAATTCAGTTGGGTCAAAGTAAAGGTCATGTTCGTAGATAGATGGGCCTAGTAGCCTTTTCTTTAGGGGTGGAGATCAGGTTAAGGGATGACAAGAAATTTCGTCAAGCTGATTTGACAGTCGAATTAGAAATAAGTAGACAAGCTGTATCCACATCTAATTTTCCTCTATTGTATCACCGAATTTTCACACAAAAGTTTCTCACCGTATGCGTATCTGAATTTAATTTTTCCACCGGACAAGTAGACTGCTCTGGCAAAAATCGGAAATTGTGTGGAAGTAAATGTTTATCCTGAAGTCAGTTGGCACATCACCATAGGGGCAAGAGTGCATGGTGAACGTATACCTCGCTGGGTAAGTAGTTCGGTAGGAAGTGAAAGTTATAGGGGTAAGAATGCATGCTACACCCATATATTAACTATTTTCTTACCGGAACAGGTAGGTGACCGGAGTATTTCAGTCCGGAAGACTTTTTTGTCCGATGTCAACAGAATCGACCAGAAAAAAATATCGGAGATTAGAGGAAATACTATTTATTCTCACTTGGAATGGATTGTCCGGTCGGGATCCGATCGAAACCGGATATTTTAGAATTAACTTGAATGTTAGCTTTTTTTCTATAAACTATTACCTAGTGGATATGATGAACTGGTCTCGTGAACTGGCAAATTTGACGAACTGATCTATTAGGGCTATAAGGACATCTAATGTTTACGTGTTCGACAACATCTGAGGATCCGTGTAGTAAAAAGATCAATAAATATTCCCGCTTGGGATCCCATAGAAACCTGTTGTCTTGTTTTTCTTGTCACGTCATCAAAATCGTTAATTAGAAACAATTAATAGTCATAAAGGAATTTTATAATAGGAAATAATAACTCTTTTATGCAAAAAAAAAACAACAACAGGTAGTTCATTTCTATTTTCTCTTGTTTCATTATTTTCCTAGGACTAGAGCTTGAAAATGAGTTAACATTGCATGTTTTTATTATATTATAGATTATGGTTGTGTTTTTTCAGCTTTTTATATTGTAAGAGCTGGAGGTCTGTGAATTATTATTTTTTAGTTTACTTACTTGGAGCGGCAAAGCCAAGCTGTTATAAATTGGGATACTATAACCCCTGAAATAATAGTTTAATTTCCTTCAGGTCGTCGTTTTTGCTTGCGTTCTCGCCATCGCCTATGCGAACGCCATTGACAAATCTGAGTCCGATGCTCCCATGCAGGAAGACTCGGAGCCAGCACCAGTAGATGACTTAAAATCAGTAAGACAAGGGAAGCAGTATTATACCAAGTTTATACCAAGCTACCAGCCACAGTTCTACGCTGCACCTCACCCATACGCTGAAATTCCTCAAATGCAACACCCACAAGACGTGCAGTCCCGCAGCAATGTAGAGGCTGCCTCTGTGTTGGCTGGCACCCCTCAGCTCCCGTCCGTCGAAGGAGTACCAGCAGTCAATGAAAACAAAGCTGCCGGCTCTCAGGGACGATTCTTCCTGTGGAATTTCGGATCAAGCTTACCCGGTGTCACACTCGATGGCACAACCATTCCCAGGATTTGCACATACAACGTTTTTGGTGGAGGCTACATCTGCATTGGAGGATAAACGTTGTTACCTGATTTCTTAGCCTAATTTATTTATTTTATTCGTCTTCATTAAAGTTTAACCGAAAAGGAATGTAATAACACAATCTAGGTACCCATGACTTATTCACTTAAAGAGGCTCGAAGACCCGATGAAAATGCTTTACTTCGTTTTTTAGCTATTCATGAATAATCGATTTTCAAATAGTGGAATTTCCTTGTGATTTGAAGTACCTCTATCTGCTTGTGTCTGTGTTGTATGCTTGACGAAAACGATTTACGAAAAATAAGTGTTCACGCTGTGAGCCCCCTTCCTCGAGCTGATCACTGACCACTGAAAAGCCGTGTTTGTACTGAGATTCAGTTTTTCTGCGACATAGTAGAATTTTGCGTTGTGAGGACGGCCGTAGATGTTCTGAACATCATACTAGAGCAAATAGTGGAAATAAAAAAAAAATCCCTTAACACAATCAAAATAATGCAATGTTGTCAGTTAAATGATACAAAAATAAATTGGCTTTTCAGTTGAACTTTAAAGAATCTTTGAATTCTCAACCACTCCGGGGATGAAAGCGAGGACTTGACGTCAAAGAGCAAACGAGGGGGCGAAAGCAAACAGATTGAAATAAATTAAAAAAGACGGCAGGAAACAAAAGTGTTAAAGGTCCTGTAGTATCGCCTTCCTCCCGTTTGAAGCGACAGTAGTATGCCAGTCGATTTATTCTTCTTCAAATGTCATAACTCCATCAGCGTGAACATATTTCAACAGATGCTTTATTTCAAACTTGAAGTTGATCCTTCCAGATAAATCCACAGTTCTTGTGTCAACGACAAAGGTTTCGATTGATCCTAAATGGGGAATATTGGCTTTGGAGTATTGGGGAGTATTGAGATGTAAATTGGCCCCACAGCCAATACATCTTCTTTGAGTGATAAATAGAAAATTTACAGAAACAAAAAAGTGGCATTTTCTCACGGGTCCGAAAGTGCTGCTATCTATTGTTTCTACTAATTTCTGTTCGTGATTTCAGCTAAGTTTATCATTCCGTTTTTGCTCATTGCTAAGGAAATTAGAGTTTACCCTTCGCTCCTTTCTAAGTGGTGACGATAGAAAGTTGGCCTACGGCAAAAAAGTCAACTTTTGAACGAGGACAGATAGAATTTTTTTTTCAACGGCATCCGATAGCCCTTGATGAGCTGATCAAAGTACATGCCATCCATTGTTCGGTACAAAAATTCCTTCATGAGATACACCAGTTTGAAAGTTTCAAGGGGTTGACAACTTGAGTAGTAAGGTACACACTGAAACCAAAAAAAGGCCGATACCAATTGTGAGACATGTAGGGGACTTGTAAGCAACAGTCGGAGGCTGGTTCATAATCATCTTCGGCAATGAGGGGCTTGCAACTTTTGCTAGTTGGTGTACCTATTATTTGTTTCCGGTGTATTTCATGGTAAGATAAATTTGGTTCCCAATTGTAAGACATTTAGGGGATTTGTAAGTACTAATCAGCTGTTAGGCCACAATCGTCTTCAGCGATGAGGGGTTTGCAACTTTTGCTAGTTGGTGTTTGGTTGTTTCCGGTGAACTTGATGTTTATATATGAAGTTTTGGAAAGGGGGAAAAGTTAGAACAATTACAGTTAAGTTATTTCAAAAGAACATTACGGGTTAGTGAAAAAATGAATTCGTTAGTGGTTAAGGGGGATTTAGGTTTGGCAAGTAAGCGTAGATTGGTAGCTACGATAGGTTTTTGGGAAAAGATTTGATGCTGCCGAGAGTAAGGATCCTCAAGGCGGCTTATAAAGAGAGTATTTTAGATACTAGAATAGATTCTTGGTCTTCCCAAATAAAATGTATTTTAGATGGTTGCGGACTGTCCATGTGGTGGAATGATGGTGTAGGTCCTGGTTTGCAACTGGGGAAAATAAAAAAAGAAGTGGAGGCTAGGCTTTTATACCAAGAAATTCAGAGTTGGCAGGCTGCAAAGGATCTGTCACATTCATTGAGATATTATGCAAAGGCTAAAGAGGTGTGGGGGTAGGAAATATTTTTCAAGGTGGGTTTAAAAAGGGAGGAAGTAAAGTTGGTGTGGTGCCTTAGGGCAGATTTTACCGCTTGGGAGAAGAAGAAAGTATATTGGAAGTTCTTCCGAACGTTCTGGTCAGTATTTCTCCTGTCCAATGTGTGGAGATGATAATGAAAGTGTGGTGCATGTCATGTGTGAATGTGGAGAGTTAAGAGAGCTGAGAAATGAAGAGTTTGGAGAATGCTTGAGGGTGTTTGATGAGAAATGGATGTGTAGTATGATTGGTAGCCGTCAGTTTGATGATGTGAGGAGGCTGGCAAGATTCCTCAGGGTCCCTTTTCAACACCGAAAATTATGCTTAAAGTAGGTTATTGTTTAGATCGTTGCATTTTTGTTTTGTTTGTTTTGTTGTCATGGCCTTATGCTTTTTTGTGCAATTAAATCTTATCTTATCTTATCACGGGAGAGGGGCTTGTAAGTAAGAATCGATTCACGGGGGGCTAGAAATTGGTGCAAATTGGTGCAAATTGTATTTGATTTCTATAAATCTGGCGGTAAGAAAGTTCGTATCGATGATTTATCACTGTAACCTAGAATTATAAGTGTTTACGCAACGGGTACAAACGAAAATGTAAAACAATTAGGTACTTTCGTAATAATTAATAGAGTGTCATCTATGGTATTCTGATCCTGAAAATTTACGTGATAGCTTTATAACACCAACTAGATTATATAATTTTTTGTTCCAAGCTTTCATCCGTCAGGATGTCTACGATTGAAAAGATAAAGTTCAACTGGCTGGCAATTAAATCTTATCTTATCTTATCACGGGAGAGGGGCTTGTAAGTAAGAACCGGTTCACGGGGGGCTAGAAATTGGTGCAAATTGGTGCAAATTGTATTTGATTTCTATAAATCTGGCGGTAAGAAAGTTCGTATCGATGATTTATCGCTGTAAACTAGAATTACAATTGTTTACGCAACGGGTACAAACGAAAATGTAAAACAATTAGGTACTTTCGTAATAATTAATAGAGTGTCATCTATGGTATTTTGATCCTGAAAAGTTACGGATAGCTTTATAACACCAACTGGATTATATAATTTTTTGTTCCAAGCTTTCATCCGTCAGGATGTCTACGATTGAAAAGATAAAGTTCAACTGGCTGCAAAGTCAATTTAGTCCCTTCTTCCGATATTCTTTTGCTGTTGTTTTATCAACGCTGAGGAATAGCCTGTGACCATGTATGTGATTACTGACAATTATTGATTTAACCGATAGCGAAGAAACAACCAAAGTGTTGCTCTTGCAACACCTTAGTCGGCGAAGCCGGACAAAGGTTGCCGCAACACTTCAAGTTGCCCAGGCAACGTAAGTCTAGTTTCATCCTAGAACAGGCGCATCAACCAGAAATGTTTAAAAGACTCTACAGAGATAAATGTCAGACAGTCGGGTCAATTCGTAAGCTTCCTGTTTTGACGGGATTTAGATCGGACGAGCCATCTGAGATGAGAAAAAATAGTATTGATGATCCTCGCTGGAGACGTCCGTCCAAAATTCGTCCAAAACTGGATATTTCAAGTAGCGCTAACGTAGGCGATTTGAAAGCGTTTAGTGGAAACTTTTCACCTCTTGCCGTTGAAGCTCAATTTTGAATAATTTGAGTATTTGATAGGCAACATAAAATACTGCAAAAACTTCCATATATCTCTTAAGAGACCACTAACCATAATTTCGACTGATTATAATTTTAGTAGCTAGTGGACAGGCTACTAGGTTCCATACCCACCACGATTTTTGTTCGTCGAATTCTGTTCTTTGTTTTCTTCGTTTTAAAAATGAAACATGTTGAGAACTTCGTTGCAGATCTCCTTCCAAGTTCAAAGCGGTGGGGGGGGGTAGCACTCAACCAAACTTTTATAATCTTTCTTCCAGCCCAAGCTTACTGCGAATCATAGTTGACCACGCTAAACGGATATGTCAGCTGATCTTATTGGACCGTTATTTCGGCCATTCGCCTCATTCCTTTACTATCTACATCATCACGGCTCACCGATTTTTTTGAAGTAGCTTATTGGGAAAAATAAACAGCTGTGTGAATGAGGCTCCCCCCCCCCTTCCCCCTCAAAAAAAGAAAGAGTGACTTGCCACCTTTGGACAACCAACATTTTCGAAAGTAATTCCCTCTTTGCAACAATAATATATTCGTAGAATAACTTTTTGTGATTTGGTGAGAAATGTTCTTTTCTCGAAGTTAAATCTTATTTTGTTGACCACGGTCGTGTCGAAGATTTAAGTGTCCGCAAAGCACTCAGAAGAGCAATTTGGGAATCCCCAAACTAGACCACATATTAGGATGACTGAGCACCAACGGGACAAAATAAGGCAATCTGTCACAAGTCCGTAAGACATTGTGTTTTTTGGTTTATGTCATGAACATATAAAAGCTAAGGCATAATCATGTGATTTAGTCACAACCAGGAGGCCAGCAGTGTCTATTGAGATTAAGATGAAGGTATGTTTCACTTTGATCTTACTTTTATACGTTATTTCGAGTTCTCGAAAACCTGAATTGGGATTTTGAAAAAAGTAGGCTTTTGCCGAGAGTAACTTTACATTTTGACATTAGAAAAAAAGTACGTAACGACGAAATTTTGTACAAGGGACTGGTACCATGACAGAAATTTCTTGTCTTTGTTTTTCTCAATGAAAACCCGCCATGGGGGCTCTGACCTGTCTACGAGGCCCTGAAATTATGGTCCTAGACGTTTAAGTTCAACTCAGATTTACTTCTAAGATATTTGTCATGTTCAAGTCTCTTTTATAAAATTCCATCTTTCCTTAACATTATCGAGTCCCGTGGCATGGGGGTGTGAACTGCTTAGACGGCATCGCTATTCCCATAGCCCGCTTCTATCTGACTGTAGACGTTCATGAACTATGGTCAAAGGCCCCTGTGTATGTCAGTAGTAGTGCAGTGGCCTTGTGAGTAAAAGATCGTGGGTTTGAATAACGCCTGAGCAACACTTGTGTCTTTTTAGTTCACTACTTATAACGATAAAAGAGTGTCGCGCCAATTTCAAGTGGACTCGGAAGTTCTAGGTTTGAATAACGTTTTTTTTTATTGTAGTTTCGCTGCAGAAACACTGACGCCGAAACATGTATGCAGGTTGAATTACTTTATCTGTTCCACCCACGTAGCATATATTCTAATTTCCTTAGTCTTTCTTACATTCTGGCGGACGAATCCCCCTCCACTTGGCCAGACTAACTTTTTACATCCTCTAACGTCATATGCTTTTTCCAGAATATAAAAAAATAGATCCTAATTCAAAAAATTTCTGCAAATACATGTAACTTAAAAAATCAAAAGGTAATGCCCACTATATTTAAACTCCACTTTGCATCAGTCAATGTTTTCAGTTTGTTTTACTACTAGTTTTTATGGCACTTGAGCTTACTCAAGTGCCATATAGCGATCGTAATGTCTGTCGGTCTGTCGGTATGTCGGTCTGTCGGTCTGTCCGCATTTTGCTAGTTTGGGCACTTCCACATGACCTAGGACGTTAAAACTTGGCACGCGTATCAGGGACCCGACCAGATTAACTTGAAAATAATCACTTCCCCGATCCCACCATCAGTGGGGGAGTGGCGGGATGGGGAATCCGGAAATTAGCAACATCCATAACTTTGGAACGGATAATCGGGCGTGCATTAAACTTGACAGGTATCAAGAACAAGCGTCTTGGATGTTCACTGTCAAAGTCGGATCGGATTCGATAATTGGGGGGGAGCTGGAGGTGGACACCGGAAATCTCTTGAAACGCTTTTTCTAGTTTGTGTCAAACCCCTACCCCACTAGTAAAGCTCTGTGCATGGATGCGTCATTGTTTGCTCAAATCTTTTGGGTGTTCGGAGAGAGCTTGTCTAATAAGATGGGTCGAAGGGGTTGGGATATGTAGTTGAATGTTGGTAGGGGTTGTTATAGATTAGGGGGCGCTAGGAAGATAAAACTTGGCAGGCATATCAGGGACCCGACCAAACCATCCTGGAAATAATCAGTTTCCCGATCCTACCGGGAATCCGCACAATCTCTTGAAACGCTTTTTCTAGTTCTTGTCAAATCCCTACCCCTTCTTCACACAAGTAATAACTCTACGCATGATTGAGCCATTCTTCGTACGAACGTCGAAGAATCGAACGTCGAAGGAGTTGGTACGTGTTGTTGAAGCGTAGTAGGAGTTGATATAGATTAGGGGGAGCTAGGACGATGAAACTTGGCAGGCGTATCAGGGACCCGACCGTGTCCTAGACCACTAGGCTAATCGTATTTGTGATTCGACCGACTGCGGGAACAGGTACAATTTAAGGATTAAAATAAGACCTGCTCTAATAGAGATTATTTGAATTGCAGTTCCGTGAAATTTACTTGTTTTAAAGAATCTTTTGGTATAATTAGTCTTTGAATTACGCGTCTTCGACAATTCCACTTATACTTGACTTCTTCGAGGAATAAAAAAAGAGATGGTCGTTACTTTTTAAGTTACTCCCGTTTGAAGATTTCCTCTAGTTGCCGTCTTTTATGACACTTGAGCTTTCAAGTGCCATATAGCGATCGTAATGTCTGTCGGTCTGTCCGGGTTTTGCTACTGTTGTCACATCCACATAAGGTAGGACGATGGAACTTGGCAGGCGTATCAGGGACCCAACCAAATTAGCTTAGCAATAATCACTTCCACGATTCGGCCATCATGGGGGAGCAGAGGGATGCGGAGTCGGGAAACTACTAACATACATAACTCTGGAACGGGTAATCGGACATGCATGGAACTTGACAAGTTGCAAGGACAGGTGTTTCAGATGTTCAGTTTCAACTCCGGACCGGATCCGATAACTGGTGGAGGGGGGGCTGGAGGGGGAACCGAAAATCTCGTGAAATGCTTCCACATAAGCTAGGACGAGGAAAATTGACAGGCGTATCAGGGACCCCACCAGATTGACTTGGATATGATCATTTCAGGGTTGCCACTGTACTAAAATAAATTCACTGGGCAAAAGGAAAAAAGTAATACCAAACAAGAAAAGTACTCAGAACGTGTTGCTGGGTCATAGTCACCTTGGAAATAAAACCTGACAACTACCTTTTTCTTAAAATCTGCTGCCAAAGTAAAAATAAAGTTCTATTGTGGGCACAATTGTACTACCGGTGGCAACCCTGGATCCTTTCCCCGATTCAGCCACTGTGATTGGGGTGGAGGGATGCGGAATCCGGAAACTAGTAACATGAATAACTTTGGAACCGGTAATCGGACATGCATGAAACTTGACAAGTGTCAAGAACAAGTGTCTCAGATGTTCAGTTTAAAATCCGGGGGGACCTAGAGGTTCGAACCTTCCCAGGAAGAAGAGCAGTTGTAGACCTGCCTTTTTAACTTCTTTTTACTTCAACAAGTGTAAAATAAAATGATATTCGGCTGTGTATATAACTCTCAAGCAAAAAACTCCCGCCTACAGTTCGCTTATTCTTACAAGTGCCATATGAGCTTTCAGCTCTTGTTATGCTTCCAAGTATCAATTATCATAAGGTTTAATCAATTTCGAATTACTGAACCGTTTTTTGTGTCTTCTATCCACCAAAAGAATCATAACCACACACAAGAATTCCATGAAAACTACGAATACATCTCAATTTTAAAATTTCAAAAAAATCTCCAAACATTCACTGGGCCTTTTGTTCTTGGGAATTTCATAAGCAAAATTTTTGCAGTAAATTCTGTTAAAAACAAAACAAAAAACAGTTAAAGATACGTTTTACGAAACCAATGCTTACTTCTCTGCCACAAACTTACATGTTTTCTCTTTTACAAAAAGAAGAACAGATGATGGAATGGGTTCTTCGTGACAGAACCCCTCCACACACAAAAAACCTATTTGAAGATATTAACGACGAGACTGCTTTAAGAATAGGCTAGTGCTATAGGACTACAGGTTTCGGATTATTGCATCTACGATACAATCGATACCGTGAAACTCGAAGATAGACTGGAATTCCTTCTTATTCTATTATTATTTGTCTAGCCACGGCCTGTCAGGTTTTTCTGGAGACAGGAGAGTCGACTCCTTTTCAAAAAAATCGTATTGTACCCATGTCTGTTTACATTCAACCTGTTCCCCTTAGATCAAAAGTATCGATTTTTCAACCTTTATCACCTCGGACTTGGAAACATAGAGGGATATGTTTGAGTGTTATCCCTGAACGGAAAGCGCTTAGCTGCATCATGGCACTTGTAAGATTCGGGTCGGGTGCTTTCCCATCAGTCTGTTGGTTGTCAGGCCATTGCGACGAAACTAGCCATGCATTTTAGGACCCTTTGATTCACTTGAAGCTTGTTCTTCCCAAAACAGAATCAACCATAGGGATGTTTCCGTTTTCTAAGAACATCCTTTCACTTACTGTGGAAGCCTTCACGGTTCAGAAATTTGTTTGATGCTACAAGAGGAATCCATTGTTGTTGTTTTCCTACGAGAAGAACTGTAGGATATATGACCTGACTCGGATCTCGGGTCACAGATACTGTTTTGAGTTTATTTTAAAACTGAGTAGCCTATACCAAGCCCTCGAGATTAAAGTTAATTTCTTTCAGGTCGTTGTTTTTGCTTGCATTCTTGCCATCGCCTATGCTAACACCATCGATAAACCCGAGTCTGAAGCTCCCATGCATGAAGACTCGGAGCCAGCGCCAGTCGAAGCCACACAATTTGTAAGACAAGGGAAGCAGTATGCGTTCACGTACGCCCAGCCCAACATCCACCCTGCTTATGCCCAATTTGTGCCAAGCTACCAGCCACAGTACTACGCTGCACCCCAGGCTTACCGGTTCGTTGCGCCTTACCCCTACGCTCAAGTTCCGCATGTACAGCATCCACAATACCTGCAGTCCAGCGGAAACTTTCAGGCTGCCTCCATTCTGGCTGACACCCCCCAGCTTCCGTCCATTGAAAGAATGCCACAAGTCAATGAAAATAATCCTGCCGACTCCCAGGGACGCTTCCTGTGGAATTTCGGATCAAGCACAGTCCTCTCTGGCACAACAACCACAGCCTCGTATGGGGGATCATCTAGTCTTTGCAAATACAACTATTTTGGTGGAGGATATATCTGCCTTGGCAGATAAATATCGCCGTCGTGATTGTTAACTTATTTTATTTATTTTGTCCGAATCAAATAAAGATTCTTTTAGTTCGCAACCACGGTGTGTACACGATGCGAAGACTCGAAAATCAAGCAAGGAGAAGAGAAAGCAAACTAAAAAAAAAAAAGAACTAAGTGCACTGCAGTATAATTCAATTCAATTCAATACTTTATTCCGGTGACAAAGACCATAATTAATCACTAACAGATCGTTCAGTCGCCCAATCCCGTCTAAACAGGTCAGCCAATTCGTTCGTTTTCAAGGACAACAACTCTCAAAGCATCAAGATGTTTCGACAGATGCTTACTACAGACTTGAACTTTATTCTTCCAGATTTATTCACTTAAACAGGACCAAAGGTTTCGACGGGATCCCACAAAGGAGAATGAGCTTTTTAATGTAGGCAATCGGGTATTGTAGAAGTTTGACATTTGCTTAAATACGTAAACATGTGCCGTCGTTGTAAGGCCCCTTAACCAGATCCTTTAGGCAATACTTCCCAACAAAAATCACATCAAACAATCAGGTTCACTCGCAAACATCCGGCTTAGACCAGATTCCGACTGGACTATCAAAGACAGAGGCGTCCCAAGGGGGGGGGGGTCTTCTACCGAACGGTGGAAATGGGCATCGTGGCGAAGCACAATGCTGTTTTATAAAATCTAGTTTTCCGACTATTTCCAAACTCTGAATTTAAAATATTTATCGTTTCCCACTGGTTACCGTATTTTTTAATTCACCTAACTTTTGTTTAGTCCGCATCTATTTCACCATATTCGGTGATTCATCAGATTCACTTGCTTCAGTAATTCGGGATCGATTAAAAGCAGGAAAGGAAAGGAAAGAGAAAAGGAGGCAAAGTACTAAAACCAGGAAAGGCAAGGAAAAAACGGGGAAACAGTTACTAGCTGCTCCTTGCCTTTCCTCTGTTTAGTATCTCGTGAGGGGTTGGCAACTTACATTTTGTATAAGCACACCTTTTCCTCCTATAAGTATCCTGTCGGTAGGCGACTAAAATAATCCGAGCCCAGGGCTGGCAACTAACATAGTTCAACTAGACTTTTTCCTGCTTTTACTGTTCTGTCGGTAGGCGACTAAAATCATCCGAGTCCAGCGAGGGGTCAGAAACTAAGATATTTCAAGTCCACCGTTTCTTTCCTCGTTTTAGTAACTTGTCACGGATAGCTCCTTGGAGTAATAAAACGAGGAAAGAAATTAAGAATTCCAAATTATTCTTCTTTGAGGGGTCGGAAACTATCAAAATTCATAGTTCACCGTTCCTTACCTCGTTTCAGTAGCTTGTCACGGATAGTACTAAAACGAGGAAAGAAATTGTTCATTCTAAATTCTTTTAGGGGTCGGCAACTATCAAACTTTAAGGTCCACCATTTCTTTCTTCGTTTTAGTAGCTTGTCACCATAAGCACCTTGGAGTGCCAAAACGAGGAAAAAAAATTGTGAGTTCTAAATTCTTGGAAGGGTTGGCAACTATTGAAATTTAAGGTTTACCATTTCTTTACTCGTTTTAGTAGCTTTTCACGGGTAGTACTAAATCAAGGAAAGAAATTGTGACTTCTAGAATGTTTGAGGGGCCAACCATTTCTTTCCTCGTTTTAGTAGCCTGTAACGGGTATTACCTTAGAAGTATCATGAGAGGAATAGGAAACTAACACGCTTAACGTTCACCATTCCTTTTTTAAGAAGTATTCCTTTTTTTAGAAGTATCATGTGAGGAATAGGAAACTAACACGCTTAACGTTCACCATTCCCTTTTTTATTCTTCTTCCTATGAGTGACGTAATTTGGCGATTCTGGCAAGTAGAATCGCCTGGCGAGCAGAATGGAAAAAGAGGTGACGTTAGTTGCATACACACCACAGGATACTAAGGTTAGTTGCCGACCCCTCACTTGACTGAGAATTATATTTGCCGACCCCTCAAAGTTACTAAAATGAGGAAGGAAATGGTGAACTATGAATTTTGATAGTTGCCGAATTTGCCCAATTTCTTTTCTCGTTTTAGTACTCCAAGGAGCTACCCCTGACAAGTTTACTAAAACGAGGAAAGAAATGAAATATCTTAGTTGCCGACCCCTCGGTGGATTTGGATGATTTTAGTTTCCTACCGACAGGATACTAAAAGGAGCAAAAGATGTACATGAACTATGTTACTTGCCGAACCCTCACTGGATTCAAATGATTTTAGTCGCGTACTGACAGGATACTAAAAGGAGGACAAGGTGTACTTGAACAATGTTAGTTGCCGACCCCTCGCTGGACTCGGGATGATAGTCGCCTACCGACAGGATAGGTTGTCTGCAAAACGTCCCCATTTGAAACGTTCCCTGAGGAAACTTCCCTGGCGAAACGTCCCCGCGACAAAGCGTCGGATGATCTTAGTCGCCTAAAAGCAGAATAAGATGTACTTGAAAAATGTTAGCTGCCAAAACCTTGCTGGACTCGGATGATTTTAGTCGCCTACCAACAGGATGGGTTGTCGGCAAAACGTCCCCACTTGAAACGTTGCCTGCGGAAACTTCTACGGCGAAACGTCCCCGTGACAAAGCGTCGGATGATCTTACTCGCCTAAAGGCAGGATAAGGTGTACTTGAAAAATGTTAGTTGCCAAAACCTCGCTGGACTCGGATGATTTTAGTGGCCTACCGACAGGATGGGGTTGTCGGCAAAACTTCCCCATTCGAAACGTCCCCGGCGAAACGTCCCCGTTACAAAGCGTCCCCATGACAAAACGTCCCAACGACAAAACGTCCTCTTGGCGAAACGTCCCCGATCGAAACATACCCTGGCGAAACGTCCCAATGGCAAAACGTCCCCAGTTATTAGATTTTTTTTTTCATCGCTGGGGGATAGCTAAGTCTATGAGATTCTGATTGCGTCATCAGTTCAGACAAAAAATGTTTTGGAAATTTACTTTTGAAAACGACGATGGGTCGACTACTTAAGCATTTAACCGATAGTCAAGAAACAAACCAAAGTGTTGAGAGCTAAATTCGGTTTTTATACTGGCCACGATCTGTTCCATATTTATTTTGTTTTATCTCGGCCGTTTTTTTGTCAATCATGAAATTCGGTAGTACTGTTCATTTATTTGGTTCACCTCGATACTGAATTCGGTAATTTAGTGGCATGTATCTAGCTCCCGGTCTTTGCCAATTATCGGTAGTTTCAGCTGGTTCCCATTCATTAGTTGGTGTAGTTCAGCGATTATAATCGGCACTTATGTTTCTCCCATCAACTTCGGACATTCGAGCATTTTCTCGGGCGTACTAACTAGTCAACCAAATTTTATCGGATAACTTTGCCCGTACATTTTCTAAGCCCCTTCTTTTCATCGATATGTCAAAGTGTCTCCTCCGCAACGCAAGCTCATTCAATGAGCTGCCCTGGCACGCTACGAGTCCTCGGGTTGTATCCAGAGCAGTTCATTATGGCTACATTCCAAAAACCTACTGAAATGGTGTTTGAGGCGGATTCTGGCGAAAATACTGTTCCAGTTGGAACACTTGAAAAGGAAAATTCGAGCAGACATGGATTCATCGTGCCTCCATCTCAAAGCCCTAGTCGACTCAATACGTTTTTTGCGGATTAAAGACAAAGATACACAACCGAAACAGAAAATAAAGTTCATTTCTGCATTCAGCATGTATTCTTACCCCTTGTATCGATGCTCTGATCGACTTAACAAAAAGCTTTTACTTTTACCAGATTTTCGTTTTAGCCGGATTCCGGTGAACTACTTGTCCAGCGAAAAAGTTCATGTCTGGTTTCAGCACAAATTATTACCACTGTTTGAATGCTCTGATCGACTTCACAATAAACTTTAAACTCACCTTCTACAAAATTTCCGGTTTGAGCCGGATTCTGGTCAAACTACTTGTCTGGCAAAAAAAGAAAGTTCGTCTTCGTCTTCGGCCTGTATTATATCTCTATACTGATGCTCTAATCAACCTCAGAAAAAAATACTTCTACCGAATTCTGTTTTTTTGCCGAAGCCCGGGCGAACCCACAGTTTGTCTCCTGCTAGAAAACAAATATGAGTTTCATCCCGGAACCGTAGTCGACTCTCACATTAGCGTATAAAAAAATTGTTCCATCCCTTAATCTAAAACCCCCTCTCCCACCCCGAAATGTAGCGAGCACGAATTAACCTGTGATCTGACCCAAAGGATCATCAGGCTAAATACGGACAATCTCAACCCCTTTAACACTTTTCGTGCTAACAGACGGACAGACAAACAGACGGATGGAAGGACAGAATTTATGAAGTCATAGATATCCCGTCAATAAACTTTTGGGACTACGAAAAGTTTGCGTTTGCTTGTAGGATGGCTTTATGAATCGAGAAAATAAAAAATGTGTCCTCTTTACGTGTTATGTTCACTATTATTAATATTATTATTTTGAGTGTGGCCTTGACGGCAGAGGGGGGCTGACGCAACATATCCACCTTTCTGGAATTCCAAAATGTTGGTGAAGGACAGATTTTTTTTTAATTTTGACCGTCCGTCCGTCTTTTGTCTATCAATCTCGAATCGAACTCTCGAAGTGGTTTGAGATATTTTGTTCAAACTTTGTGAGGACCTTTTGGGCCATGTTGAAGTATTTTTTTTAAGCCGATATGACTGTCGGTTTAGGGGTTGAGACATGCTGATCCGTATCTGAAACTGGTTTTCTTGTCGGTTTCGTCGGAGTCAGGTCAAAACCTAAAGTTCGTTTAAAATGTATTCTTATGTTGGTTAGAGAGTCGAAACTGGGCAGGACAACATGGCAGATCAGAATACTTCCCTTTTATATCGTGCCAGACTTTATTCGACGGGAATCCTGTAAACATCGGCATTTCGGTAGTGTTTTGATTGTTTGACCAAGCGAACTGAATCCATAGTAAACCGGAAATTTGGCAGGCACCGTGTTCTGTTTTACCGGATGCCGAAGTTCTGAACTGGTGACGAGAAAGTCATCCACGCTCATTTGTTTTCTACTAAGTTTTACAGTTTAACCGGATTCTTTGGAATCAAGTAACAAGAGCTGGAAGCTCATATGGCACTTGCAAGGTTTGGGTCAGAGGATGAAAGTAGGAATTCGTCAATTCGTGGGTTTGTTGTGATCATCTGTAATAAAAAACGATTGAAGCAAAAAAGATGATGAACTCATCGGGAGCAATATATTTTACTCAAAAGTATTGTTCGTACTTTATGGAACCCAGTTGTAAGCAAAACCCTTGAGGCAAAAATGATCATGGGCTCATAGGGAGTTAAAAGTATTTTTTGTACCTTGCAGTTAGGTCGGATGGTCGGATCTGGGAACTGACAATTTCTAACCTAATCTTGTTAGATGGAAAGAATTGCCAAATGGATCGGGTTATAGGTTTGAAGATGAAACAACATGGGGAATTGTGACAATACAGGAAATATGCAAGAAATAATTGTCCAATTTCTATACCAATCAGTAGGCTGGATTGAGCGAAATAATTTTCTAAACGATTCAAGTGTCAAAGAAGGCTATTGCCTTGCGCGCCTGGGCTTTTGAAAAATAAATATTAGCTTGAACAGAAGCTGCATTAAACAAACTACTTCAGTTCAATCCTAAAAGAAAAAGTCATGAAATATGACCAATTCCGTTAGTTCATCCGCTCATATGTTAACCCGTAGCCGTAAGGTAATCCGTCAGTTATTAAAGCTGTGATATAAGTATTTGTTTTTATTCAAAACCGCCAGTTGCACGGTAGTTCGTCTAAGCAGTTAATCATGATGAAACAGGTGAGTAATTTCTTATCTATGCTTATATCGGACTATAAAATGTTGAGCGTCCCGACTGCATGTTGGACCTACCAGTTGGCAGAAACAGCTGAACAAAGAGACACTACACGAGCAGAAAACAAAATATAACTAAGTCTTTGTTTGTCTACCTTCCACCCAAATATCTGCATTCCAATGACGGTCCTGCAAAATCTATATTCCATAAATATACAGTCTTACTGATGTCAAGACTTTTCTTTTCTGTTCGTATTGTATTAGTGTTTTAGACCCCCCGCTTGTCCATAGTTACACTAACAAGAGCTGGAAGCTCATACGGCACTTGCAAGGCTGGGTAAGAGGATAAAAGTAGGAATTCGTTAATTCGGGGGTTTGTTGTAATCATTTGTAAGCAAAACCATTGAGATAAGAATGATCATGGGTCTGGAAATCACGAGAATGTATCGCTTGGTAATGCAATTGGCTGTGCGCACTTACAGGGCGCTGGAAATTCATCTGTAATCACAACTCTTGAAGCAAAAATTATGATGAGCTCATGCGGAGTACGAAAATATATATTTTACTCAAAAGTATCGTTTATACTTTAAGGAGTTCAGTTGTAAGCAAAACCCTTGAGGCAAAAATGATCATGGACTCATTGAGATCACAAAAATTTATATTTCGCTTAAAAGTATTTTTTGTAGCCTACTTGGCGGTCAGGATAGGTTAAGTAAGGGGTGGTCAGATCTGGGAACTGACAATTTCTAAGCCAATCTTGTCAAGCGTTTAATTTCCAAGCCAAGTTTCATTGTCCTAGCACATTTGGAAGTACCTTGATTCGCGATCACCGGAATTCCGGACCCCCCTCCAACTCCCCCCACAGCAGTGCTCGAACCCGCTCCGGTTCTGTCACTGATATATCTACGGCTTGTGCTTGTTCTTCTAACCAAGTCTCATCCCAATCGACTCACTCTCAGCGTGTCACAAGATTTCCGGTTCTCCTCTCTACCCCCCCCCACCCAACCTTCGTCAGATTACATCCGGACTTTAAATAGGACTATTGAGACATGAGGTCTTTCCAAATATCAAGTTACATCAAGATCCGGTCACCAGTTCAAAAGTTATATATACCTCAAGATTCAGGATTCTCCCTCCCTCCACTCCCCCCAAGATGGTCGGATCAGGGATCTGACTATTTCTAAGCCAATGGTGTCAATTCTCAAATTTTCAAGCCAATTAACTTTCATAGTCCTAGCACGTCTTGAAGCATACTTAACTTGCGATGAATTCCGGACCCTCCTCTATCCCACCCAACAGTGCCGGAATCAAGTCCGGTTCTGTCACTGATGTATATAGGGCTTGAGCTTGTTCTTACCACCAAGTTTCATTCCAATCGCTCCATTCCAAGTGTGTCACAAGGTTTCCGGTCCCCCCCCCTCCAACCCCCACCTTCATGGGATCCGGTCCGGACTTGAAACGGGAAATCCGAGACATACCCGATGAAAAATTTCCGAGAGTTAGTCGTATGAAGTACTATGAAACAGTAGTAATTGTTGCTACTACATGCTACTACTAGCAAACTTGGTGCTATCGGATACTACTACATAAGATTAACCCAGTCGGAGGCATGTTTATCTAAGTATTCCATACCACTACATTACACCAATCAAACTATTCCGTACCATTACATATCATTCCATGCAACTTTTTCGCACAACTACCATGCAACTACACCGACAAATAATTTTTCATCGGGTGTGGTCTTTCTGCATATCACGTTTCATTATGACCCGATCACACTCGTTACACATACCTCAAGATCCGGGATCCTTCCTCCCTCCAGTCCCCCCACGATGGTCGGATCGGGAAGTTAATCTGGTCGGGTCCCTGATTTGCCTGCCAAGTTTCATTGTCCTAGCCACCTGGAAGAACATAACTCAGTATCATCGGAATTCGGGAACCCCCCTACTGTGCACAAATCCGGTCCGGTTCTGTCAGTGATGTACCTAGGGCTTGTGCTTGTTCCTCCCACCAAGTTTCATAACGATCGCTCCACTCCAAACGTGTGAAACGTGTCACACAATTTCCGGTTCCCCCCTCCGACTCCCCTCCACATTCATCGGATTTGGTCCGATCTTGACATGGGACATCTGAGACATGACGTCGTTCCAAATATCAAGTTTCATTAAGATCCGATCACCCGTTCGAAAGTTAAGCATGCCATGAAATTCCGGATTCTGGGCAAGATCGGGCAAGTGACTATTTCCAAGTTAGTTTGGTCGGGTCCCCAATACGCCTGCTCATTTTCATCGTCCTAGCAATAATTTATTTTTTTTATTTCAACAGACGATGCGTAAAAGATAACACTTGGGATGTTATCTGTTGTGTTTGAAAACGTTATGCATGAAATGTTATGCATAACAAGGTTTGCTAAGAAGAGCCAAAAAACAGCCAAAATGCACCTACTGACTTTAGTGTTTATCGTCATGATGTCGGGAAACTCAGCAGATGCTTTTTGGCGGTTTTCGGCTCTTCCTGGTGGTAACGCTTATTATGCATAACATTTTAAAACACAAACACTTTGAGAATTACCAACCTTACAATAAATAATTCAGCAGTTGATTTAACAATTTGACTTTCGAGTTTACCAAATTTCTGGGTCACTTGTCTGAAAAAAAAAATCGTGTTCAGAATTACGTTCATAGCGTTCTCTTACCTCGACGGGAACCTCTAATCAACTTGTTTACAATTATTTCAATATAACTTTTATAATATAACTGAAATGTTACTTTTATTTTTACCAAATTTTTGGCTTTTGCTGGATTCCGAGCGAAGTAAGATCTTCGATCAATATGTCCCCTCACCCTAAATCGACCATCTCATCGGGTTTTAAAACTTTCTGCCTTACTTCTGCCAAAATTCCGGTTCTGGCCGGATTCCAGGTGAACTACTTGTCCGGCAAGAAACTAAAACTAAAAAACGAACCCAGCATGTCTCCTTACCCCTACACTGAACCTCTCTCTAATCAACTTCAGAAAAAAACTTTTACCTTTAACAAATTTTCCGGTTCTGACTTCCTGGCGACTATTTGTCCGGCCAGACAATTATTTTCATTCAGGTATTTATCATGTCTCCTTCATTACCCGTAAATCTCATTAGCTTTCAAAGAATATTTTCTTCACCCCTTAATTTCCCACCCCAAATATAGGGCTACGTATAGCCAATTTACGAACTCAACTTGTCCTTTGACCCAAAGAATCCGTACACCAAGTTTAAAATATATCATTCCTTTCGAGAATTACCGTGCTGACAGTCGGTCGGACAGACAGTCAAACGGACAACTTATACGAAGTCATAGGTATACCTCCACTTACGTTATTGGGATCCCAAAATTACTGGATACATTAATCACCTTAAAATTACATTAAATCGCATTGTCCAGCGACAAAGGTGCCAATGCTCCTGTAGAGTCGCTGGTTGAGTGATAATTTTTAACATTGGTTGGTTTATGGACAAGTAGTTTCTGGTTGCTGACTCCGCTGCATCCCATTCGTATTTCCAGGGTTTTGATGACCATTCCTTGTCCAGCGTGGCTTTGAAGGCATCTAATGTTTCTGCCTTGACAGTATCCTCGGACAACGAGTTCGAGTTGTTGATAACTCGAGTTGTGAAGAACTGGTTTCTTGCTTGGGTACTGGTGGACGGCTTGACTATCTTCTTTGAGTGACCTCTGTTCCTTGCTGATGTACTGAAGTTGAAGAGTTGAGGCATTACTTGCTTGTCGACAATTATGAATGTCTGAATTGCATCTCCTCTTCTTCTTCTGTGTAAGGCTTGGCAGGTTGAGCTCTTGGAGTCTCTCACTGTAGGACTTGTCTGTTAGGCCGTGAACTAATTTTGTGGCTCTTCTCTGCACCTTTTCAAGTACTTCACAGTCCTTTTTCAGATCTGGACTGCACTGTCAGAAGTTTCATAACAGATCGCGCATAGCACTTTCAAGAATAACACCTTTTCACTTAGAAATAAAGTGTTATGACCGATTAAGTTTACACTATTTCGTGCCTAGATCTCCAACAACACCTTCAGTTGGTAAAAATACTACACTGTCAGAAGTTACATAACGACAACAGAAGGATGCCCGGTTTCAACAGATAACACTTTGGGATGTTATCTTTTATGTTTCTTTCGTTCCCTTTAGTATTTTTACCAATTGAAGGTGTTGTTGGAGATCTGGCACGAAATAGTGTAAACTTAATTGGTCATAACACTTTATTTCTAAGTGAAAAGGTGTTAATCCTGAAAGTGTTACGCGCTATCTGTTCTGAAACTTCTGACAGTGTGGCAACCGACATACCAACCTCCAGCTTTGGTCTAACTAGACTTTTATAAAGCTTTGTCACTACCAGTTTGGATCGACTAGTGAATGTGCGTTTGATTATGCCAAGTGTCTGGTTAGCTTTGGCTGCTAGTTTTTTCGCATCCAAGGGGTTCTTGCCTTCATTATAGTTTTTATTAAAGAACATAAACTTATTTGCATATCCATTAAAAATGTCGCGTACCCCAGCTGTTAGAAAGTTATGAATGCGAGCAAGAAAGATATGTTGATTTTCCTCAGATTTTAGCTAACTCCCTATTTCAGGTGTTGGCTGTCGCGCTCATTGCTGTGTGTGTTAGCGCAAACGCCATTGAGAGTGTGGAGAAGCACGATGCAGATTCTCAAAAAGGTAAAAAAAAATTTAAAAAAAAAGACTGTCTTACTGTAATACGACAGCGACTGTAGGCTATCCACTTCACTCCCGAGAGTGTTAGCATACCGCCCTCTCTCCGTGTTCTTTAGCTGTAGCCCAAGCCGGAAAGATAGTGCACAGAACAAATACAGTGCACCTGACGACAGCCATGTCCCACATTTAGCAAATTAGCTGACGCAGAATAGAAGAGCTTCCAGTCAATAAGAAATAATTCTCACGATAAAAGTTAATGGTAATAGCCGTTCATTTTTTTCTTTCTTTTCTAGTCATCACGTCAGAGGCCGGGGATAGCCAAAGACAGGGAAAGCAGTTCTACGGATTCCCATACCCACAACAGAATATTCATCCTGGTTATGTCCCACTTGCCTACAACTACTACCAAAATCCACACGTTCGCTCTGCTTACATGACACCATACGCAAGGATGGCCTACCCTTATGCCGCAGCGGTTGAACCAAGTGCCTACTACCACTCTATTTCTCTTCAGCAGACACCACAACTGCCATCTAATAGTGCTTCGAAAGTTAATGGCGTTGCCGAACTAGACCAAGATATAAGCCCACAAGAGCGTTTTCTTTTTGGCTTCGGAACAACAACTGTTATAAGCAGCGGTACAACAACGACAACGATCATCAATGGTTCCAGCAGCAGCTCTACCAGTTCCACTTTTTGTAAGCTTGGAATTTGCTACAGTCTTGGTTAATGTGCAAGAAAATCGATTGTATTCATAGTTCTAAACGAAATAAACATGTCAAGCGATCATCCAGCTTTCTCTCACGAATTAAAACATGTATTAGAACAGTAAACTGAACACAACAGCTATAGTGTGTACCTAACTATTATGATCTTGAAAGTCCGGCAATGTATTACAATCGCTCGCATTGTTGAATGGTTTTCCTTATTTGTTATCACTGTAAACTAAATATTATAATAGCTTACATCACTTTCGACCACGTAAATCTGGCCACTCGTAAGATGCGAATCGCAGCAGTTTACGATTCACCTCACCTGGGCAAACAGACACTCCCTTTAACCTGAAAGGAAGCTTTCGCTACCCGTGGCTCCAGCCAGAAGAAAGTTCCAGTGCAGAGGGAACTAAGGTGGGCTTCTTCAACTGCTTCCATTGGGCGGAGTTTTGCAACAGCGGTCGAGGCTTCGAGCCGCGAGCGTCAAATGTTTGACCTCGCTCCATCTGGTGGGCGGCGCTCTGCCTCTTTGGCATCAACATCCGGTTTACTGGTTTAATGGCTGGTAGGATAAGCGTTTGATCGTGCCAGGGGAGGGACCTCAAGCCGGATTTGTGTATTGATGGGGTTGTTAAAGTTTAACTGAAAAGCCGATTTAGTTTTGTGTCATCCAATTGAATACACGGAATTATTTGGATTCTGCAAAGGGATTTTTTTTTTTTCCCACTATCTGCTCTAGTTATGACGTTCAGAATATCTGCGGCCGTCCCCACAGTGAAAATTCTACTATGACGCGGGAAATTTTAATCTCAACACAAACATAGCTTTTCAGTGGGCAGTGGTGAGACTGGTGAAGATTGCTTAGTGCCTGAACAAAAAAATGTCATAAATCTCTCTCGCAAAGCATACAACAAAAATTCAGTAACATAAATCAGAAGGAAATTCCACTATTTGAAAATCGATTATTCGTGGACAGCGGAACAACGAAGTAACGCATTTTCAGCGGGTCTTCAAGCCAATTTAAGGGAATAAGTGATCGATAACTAGATTGTCCTATCCCAGCCCTTTTCGGTTAAACTTTAAACGCTCTTCGCAATTCTTACCCGGATGTAGCATTTAATGCGGTAGATTTTTCGATGGTAGTCTGGACAGAGCCGATCTTCGTTTCCTGTGACTTCGTAGTTGCAGAAGTAAAGATTGATGCTGAAATTGTGATATGCATTCTGGTTCAGCGGTTAATCTGCGGCTAGTGCCACATCGCTTTCGCTAGTTGCCTTTTGGACAAGTGCCATGTAGCGATCGCAGTTTCTTTCCGGCCCGGGTCTTACTAGTTCGGGCACTTCCGCATAACTTAGGACGATGAAACTTGGCACACATGTACAGGACCGACTAAATGCTCTTTAAATAATCACTTGCCCGATCCAATCATCGTGGAGGGAGTGGAGGGAGAACGGGAATCCGGAATCTTGAGACATGTATAACTTTCGAATGGGTAGTCGGATCTTAATGAAACCTGATATTCGAAAAGGCCTCGTGTCTCAGATGTCCCACTTCATGTCCGGACCGGATACGATGACTGTGGGGGAGTTGGGGGGGCGGAAATCGTGTAACACGCTTAGGGTGGAAGTACCGAGATGAAATTTGGCTGGAATAACAAGCACAAGCTCCAGATACATCATTGGCAGAACCGGCCTGGATCCGGGAACCGTGGGGAGGGGATTTGGAAGGGATGGGGTCCGGAATTCCGGTGATCCGAAGTAAAGGTACTTCCAGATGAGCTAGGTCTTGGAAGGCATATCAGGGACCCGACCAGATTGACTTAGAAATAGTCACTTCCTCGATCCGACAGTCGTGGAGGGAGGGGAATCCGGAATGTCGTATCATGCAAAACCTTCGAACGAGCGATCGGATCTGAATGTCAGATGTTTCAGGAACGAATCCGGTAACTCTGGGGGGAGTTCGAAGGGGAAGCTTAGAGTGGAGGGATTACTACGAAAATTGGTGAAAGGAGCGAGCACAAGTCCTAAAAAGATATCGCCAGGCGCGGCGAAATTCACTATCTATTTGAACTGGGCTTCAGTCATAATATTGCCGAGTACAAAACATCACTCTAACATTTCTAAATCATAGCGGGAAACTGCGGAAAATAATTTACTGGAGAAATAAATAACAATAAATAAAATCAGCCACTTAACCAGAGTTACAGATTTGACCAAAGATGGTGTTCTTGCAGACCTTGGTGCTGGAAGTGCCACCAGAGGAGATGACGGTGGTAGCATGGAGCCACCATCTGTTTGAGGGGGAGGAAGCGAAGATGGCGGGGTTCTCCTGAACAAGAGCGTTCATTTCCGGGCTGTAAACCTGCTGGAGAGCTGGGGTGTTCTGGACTGCAGCATTAGCGAACTGAGCACTGGGATGAATCATATAGTATGCCTGGGGAATAAACTGCTGCTGTCCCTGAGAGGCAGCATAAGGATATTGGGCAGCGTATTGGTATCCCTGTGGGGCCTGGTAGATTGCTTGCTTGGCACCGGGGTAGTTGTAACCATATGGGATCGCTTGGATGAACTGTCTGCCCTCTCTGGCAGGTGCTGCTGAAAAGGACATGAGCCGATTAGGAAAGGTTTCACTATTTGATGTCTGAGTGAAAGTAACCCAAGTCAAACAAGTGAAAATCAGAGGGGTTTAATTTCAAGGTATAAGTGGCTCTGATGAATGTTTACAAGTCAGGAAACGAGAGCACTCATCGAAGTGTCAAAACAACAAGCCTGGAACGTATTTTCAATCAATCATTCAATCAGTTGAACAACAAATTTAATACCAAATAGCTTAAAGCTAGAAGAGGTAAACACCGAAATATTTACAAAAACACTAAAACGGTTTGTACGTTGCTATTTGTACTCGACTGAATCACGAAGAGTGATGGTATAGTATCAGCAAGAACCCAGTTCGCCCTCCCCAGTTCGAGCTCGGCCTGTTAGAGCAGTGGCACAGCCAATACCCGTAATACAACCAGTTGCGAGCTCTCACACCCGGTATCAGCGTAGCTTCGTGCCCTCGTTTGTGAGCCGGATCAACAACGAAGCGGTTAAAGACCAACATTGATATTCCCGTTGGAATTTTCGTTTTTATTTTTCACTTTTATAAAATTTCGTTGTATATGTATACCCACGTATCCTTCAGATTTTATCACCGTTTCGGTTCGTATTTTGACTGCTGTTGGCGTTTTTCGTTTTGAAGTATTTTTGTGACCTGACGAAACGTATGTATTATATTTTTGTTATATCCGTGGTTGACAAGAGACCGAAAATTCGGCAAGTCCGTAAATGGTTTTGAGAATAAATTGAATTGATTGATTGATTGATTGAAACAAAAACAATTCAAAGGAACCTTTACTCATTCCTTTCCGTTGGCTAAAGTTCCAGATATGACCATGAGGTTTATCTTTTTTTTTTTTTTGTTTTTTTTTAGGATCCCAAAACGTAAGTGGAGGGATACCTATGACATCGCAAAAGTTATCCGTCTGCCTGTCCGTCCGTCTGTCAGCACGATAGTTCAACTTGGTATGAGGATCCGTTGGGTCAAAGTACAGGTCAAGTTCGTAGATGAGCCCTGTACCCACATACTTAGGGGGGGGGGAGGGGTTTCAAATAAAGGGACGAAAAAAATGTTTTAAAAAGCCAATGAGATAGTCGATATAGGGGTAAGTAGACATGCTGAATCCATATCTGAAGCTTATTTTCTCACCGGACAATTAGTTCGTCCGGAATCCGGCCAAAACCGTAAAATATGTTAAAAGTAAAAGTTTTATTTGAAGTTGATTGAATGGTAGATTTAGGGATATGAAGACATGCGGTATATGACAATTGTTTTCTACACGGACAGGTAGTTAGCCCGGAATCCGGCCAAAACCAGAAAATTTGTTAAAAGCAAAAGTTGTGTTCTAGTTGAATAGATGTCCGATTTAGGGGTAAGGAGAGATGCTGAATCCGTATATGACAATCATTTTCTAGCCGCACACATAGTTCGTCCGGAATCCAGCTGAAACCGGAATATTTGTTATAAGTTAAATTTTTATTTGAAGTTGATTAGATGTTGGATGCAGGGGTAAGGAGATACGCTGAATTCATTTTTGAGCTTTATTTTTTCGCCGGACGAGTAGTTCCGAAATTTCACCGAAACTGGAAAACTGGCAGATGTAAGGCAGGATCATTTCGATCGGTTTCGTCAAAATAGATATGACTTATATTGGAATTTCACCGAAACTAGAAAACTGGCAGATGTAAGGCAGGATCGTGTCGATCGGTTTCGCGTGGTAAACACACATGCTGAATCCATATCCGAACTTGGTTATCTCAGATGATTAGCTATTTGGCCTTAACCTGGTTCTGGCGAAGACTGGATCTGGCGAAGACAAAACTTAATTGTCTTCATCAGAAATTGAATTTTTGGGACACCATCGAAACCTTCGGCCTTGTTTTCAATAGATTTACTCCCTTTTCTCAGAATTATTTTTGGGATTCTCCTTCACCAGTAGCGAATAGCATTGGATCAGACGGTATTTTAGAGGTAATACAAAATGCAGCGAATTCTCCTTCTGGTTAGGACGAAAAACTGTAATAATTACCTTCTTGTGCTACAACTTCATCAGAGGCTTCACTTGTGGGTAGGACGTTGGCAAATGCCACGGAGACGAGGCAGAAAAAAACGACTACCTGAAATAGTCGATCACTTAGGAAAGAAAGAAGGCAAACTTAGTTTTGCTATTTGGTTAGTAAGATTCTCGTTCTAGTTGTAAGCTATAGAAATCGCACCTTTGGGAGAAATCTCAAATATGAGTGACTTAAAATTTTACTTCAGCGAGTTGAGTCATTTCACTTATATAGCCTAGTCCCATCTCTACCTTCTGTTTCATACAAGTCTACCCTCTCAATCTACCCTCATCAAAAAACAGCCAAGATTTTAAGATGTCCTTCATAGCAACACTGTTCGAGCAAGAAAAGAAATGACAATGAAAGGAGATATCCAAATTACTCGTAAGAATGAACCTACTACATGTTGATATTTAAGACTCTCAAGTATGATATCACTAAGTTTACATTTATGATTTATTATGCACATAGAATTAAGTTAAGTGTCCTGGCGTCGCCTAACTGCATCAAGGTGATGAGCAAAAGGGCTATACATTTGCAAGTAGCAACCCGAAGGAAATTAATGCACGTGGAGTATATGTGACTATAGTCACTTTTGTGATAACTTACGTGAAAGGAAAAGGTTAAATGTATCTCGAAAGACAGAGAAGAGGTTGTTTTAAGCAGAAACAGAACAGCTTGAGGCTGTCTTCAAGTGTTTTTCCCTTGCATTAAATTGCTCTCTTGGGATAGTTGTCTTCTGATTTATATCTATACTTTCAAAAACACTGATAGGCCTACTTCAAAACTAGTTTGCATCATGCACGGTACATTCACAACCAATGAAACGAATATCTAAGAGAGCGAAAAATAAAATTACCAACGAAGCCCAAGATACTATTTACGATTTTGAAAAAGAAAGTTGAAAAGCAGTAAGAGAGTTTGATTGTAAACAAAAATAGAATGTGCTTACTGCTTTCATTCTTGGTTTCTTGTTGAGGTCGCTACCGTAATCTTCACTCACTATAGACTCACTGTTTGAAAGATGTACACCTTCTTTCATATAAATACTCTTTCTGCGCCTTAGGTTTTACACACGTCAAGAACAAATCAGGTTTTTGAGGAAAAGAGCTATAGTCCGTTTTGCAAAGAACCATCAGGGCAGATACCGTTGTTCGCCTTGTATTGCTAGTCCTTTTAAACGGGATGTAGGGCAACGTAACTTAACGTTCAGATGCGAGACAAGAGGACTTACGTACTTCGGGACAACGTTCTAAAAACAGAAAATAATTTGTTCCGTCAATATAAGGATACTTAGAAACAGTTCAAAAACGAAAAATTCTGTTCCGTCAACAAATAGGATTATTAGATTTTGTTCAATGTAGTTATTCTCTTTAATTTTAAAAAATAGATCCATAAAAGAGTGACTGAATAATGAAGTGTTATCTTTGTATTAAAAAATGCACAAATATTCTTTCAGCCCAAGCTGACTGCGGACCATAGTTGATTGTGATAAACGGAAACGTCAGCTGAACTTTATTAGAACGATATTTAAGCCCTTCTTGGGAAGGATCTCGTTCAAGCTCAAGCCGCTCAAGCGAAGTTCCCTTCCCAGCTTCACTTTTATATTAAAAAAAAAAAAATAAGAAATCACAATGTTTTGTTTTTTGTGGCTACTTCTCTCAGTGACTTTAGGTTTAATGTATACCCACTTTCAACTGTTCATGCCACCTATCCTCTAAAAATAAACTCATCTTCATTTTACAAAACTAATTTACCGTACATAATATGTTGTTAACTCATTTACGGTACAAAAAGACATCATAAAAACACTAATAAGAATAGTGAAGTTGATTGCAAAAAAGGAAGGAAAAACCAGACATGGAACATCACCAACAAAATCTTTACAGTTCAAAAAGAAATAAAGCACAGGTTCCAACTTCATCTAGATTGGTGGAAAAGGGTATGTAAAAAAAAGTAATTACGCCAAGAGTAATTATGAAGCATCCCCCTTAGGCTAATCCTTTCGATTATTATTCTGTGGGGTAAGCCAAAAACCCTCGCCTAAACTCTGGCCACACAGCCCATTTTGTCAATCCCCAACTACACAATAGATGGTAAACCATCCCGCTAATTAATCAGAATTGACGAAAACATCACTCTTTTTGGGGGGATATTCTCTCGAAGATATTCATTGCTTAATTTGCAGGATCTTCCTGCATCGTTTAGACAATACCAACTTGCTGGGTTTCAGCCAGGGGCGGGACGACTGAGGCGAGACGCCCCCTCCAATGTTGTCGGCCAGCGGGTAAAAAAAAATTAAAAAATAACCCGAGTTGGCGCGAAGCACCGCGATTTCTCGTAAAAACAGTCAATATTTTCTCGGAAAAAATCTTTTTTTTCCAAAAGCAGTCGAAAAAATTTACCCCCCCCCCCAATTTTTTTGGCTAGTAATACTTCTGGTTCCAGCTCAATCTCGTCAATGAACTGACTCGCCACTGATGGATTCTAATTGCCTTGGATCTGAGAGACTTTAGCCTACAGGCACTTATGTCAATTTCAGCTGACAGAGCTATTTGGAGCCAACATTGACGTGGATTCAAACACCCTTGCAGGGAACTGTTTCTGTCATTGATGACTAACTCAAGAGGCACAAATCGTGGAGACATCCAAGCAGCCAAAAGCTGTCAGAATGGCTTACAGCACCTCCTGGGGGGGGGGGGGTAAGTTTAAGTTTGCCATGGGTCACTGGTGACCTCACGTTCCTTTCCAGGGGTGCTAGACCTTAGTGCAAACCATGCGACTAAATGCAAGTGAACTGGAGCAAAGAGAACACAACAAAAAGCAAAAGCCAAACATACCAAGTACAACTCCCAACCCCCCAAGAGCACGATGAGGACGTCACATCGCACGCCCCCTTAGGCCTTGAAGCGAACTAGAGTTCTGGTATGGATTTTCGGCACCATCATCTGTTCCATATTGAAAAGATTGAGATTTTTTTTCAAATCTGGCCGGGAAACCTATTCGTGTGTTCACAATTTAAATGTGACACGCCCTGGAAACTGAATTCATGTATGACAGTTTTTGGGATCCCAAAACGTAAGTGGAGGGATACCTATGACATCGCAAAAGTTGTCGGTCTGTCCGTCCGTCCGTCTGTAAGCACGATAACTCTCGAAGGGAATGAGATATTTTGATGAAAATTGGTGGGAGGATCCTTTGAGTCAAGGGAAAGGTCGAGTTCGTAGAAGGGCTCTGTAGTCCTACATTTAGGGGCGGGGGAGGGGGTCAAAGTAAGGGACAAACACAAAAATTGAAACAGCTAATGAGATAGTCGATCATGGGGTAAGAAGACATGCCGAGCATGAATATGAAAACCATTTTCTCGCCGGACCAGTAGTTCGCCCGGAATCCGGCCCAAACCGGAAAGTTTGTTAAAAGGAAAAGCTTTATTTGAAATTGATTAGATATTTGATTTAGGTGTAAGAAGGCATGCTGAACACTTCTGTGACCATCATTTTCTACCCGAACAAGTACTTCGACCGGAATCCGGCCCAAACCGGAAAATTTGTTAAAAGCAGAAGTTGTATTTATAGTTGATTAGATGTCCGATTCAGGGGTAAGAAGAGATGCTGAATCCGTATAAGACAACATTTTTTTAGCTGGACAAATAGTTCGTCCGGAATCCGTCTTAAACTGGAAAAGTTGTTATAAGTTAAATTTTTATTTGAAGTTAGATGTTGGATATAGAGGTTACGCTGAATTCGTTTGTGAGCTTTATTTTTTCGTCAGACAAGTAGTTCCGGAATTTCGCCGAAACCGGAAAAATCGCAGAAGTAAGGCAGGATCGTTTCGATCGGCCCATAACGGTAAACACACACGCTGAATCCATATCTGAACTTGGTTTTCTTAGATGATTAGCTATTTGGCCTTAATCTGTTTCTAAATTTAAGAGTAAAAATTCTCAAGGATTCTGGCGAAGACGAAACCTAAATGTCTTAATCAAAACAGTCTAACTGTTCCCCATCTTCTTGCTATGTTCCCCATTTAACAATTTTTTCTGCTTTTAATAAGAAAAATGTTCACAGAATTTATTTCAAAGTTGCCAAGTATCTGCTGCATTTGCCCCCTTGGACCAGTAATTCTTTCTTGGCAAAGAAATTTCAACTGGTTCTGCCTGCTAAGATTATCGATAAAAGAGTGGAAGATTTCTAATCTTTCGCCAGTAAACAGAACCACCAGTGGTCTTCCCTTTTCGTGTAATAATTTATAGTTGTGTTTGTGTTGTGTATAATGTAAAAGATTGATATGTGCGTTGTCTTTTTCTTTGTTGTTGTTTTTCTTTTTTCTTTCTTGTACCCCGTCACTAGGGCTACACGCCCTCTTTGTTTTTGAAGGGTTATAAATAATCTGAACTGAATAGAATATTGGATTTTTGGGATCCCAACGGAACCTTGGTCTTGTTTGACCCGATGCCAAAGCAGTTTGGCTCTCTCAATCGAAGGACGACTATATTGCCTTTTTTCAGACCATCAGGGTCGGATGAATTAATTTTTTCTTTACGAAACTCAAGAAAAATCCGGCCTGGAAATCCTGATCGCATGTTCGCACTATACTTGCCTAGTTTCAACCTTCTTACTAGCGCGAATTTGTGAAAGAAGTGTGGTGGATTCAATTAATGACAGTTTACAAACCCAACCGCAAGATAAATTGGCTCTATTCCCTTCTCGGAGGCGCACAGGAGAAGAAATACAAATTACTAAACGCGCTATTTGGGATCCCCGATGAAAAAATATCTCAAAATTAAGAATATGAAGTTGTACGAAAAAGGAATATGCAGCACGAACTGAAAATACTACATGCTTCTATGTCAGGGCTATCGTATTACTGCATTTTACTGCATGCTACGTTTAGCAAGACTGCAGGCTACTCTAGCAAGGTAGGATGCTACTGGATACTACTGCTTAAGACTGTCTCAGTATGAGGCACATTAAATGATAGTATTCGTAGCTATTACATTTCAATCCATGCAACTTTTTCGTAAAACCATCATTGCAACTACGCAGGATACAAATTTGTTGTCGGGTTCCAATTGACGGGATCCCTATGACTTCGTTTTGTCCGTCTGTTCGTCTGTCTGTCCGTCTGTCATCACGATAACTCTCGAATGGCTTGAGATATGAACATTGGATCAAAGTACAGGTCAAGTTCGTAGATGAGCCCCGTAGCCCTACACTTCTTAAATTAAGGGATAAAAAATATGTTTTCAATTTTGTAAAAGTAAAAGTTCTATCTAAAGTTGAAGAGAAGTTTAGTACGGGGGTACAGAGACATTTTGCCGGACAAGCGTTTTGCCCGGAATCCGGCGAAAACCGGAAAAATCTAGGAGTTAAAGTTTTATCTAAGTTGGTTAGAGGTTAAACGCTGGTAGACTCGAGAATCGATTTAGAGGTTCGAAGAAATCCTGAACTCATAACAGGGTACGTGTTGGCCCTTATTTCTGCCCTATGTGTGGTAAAAATGATGAGAATCTGCTACATTTTATGTGTGAATGTGGTGAGTTGGGGGGATTAAGGGAGGAAATGTTTGGGAGGAGTACTTTAGGGGAGGAAGGGTTAATAGATTTGATTGGAGACAGGTTTTGCAGTAATGAGAAATTTGGCGGTGTTCGTCCGGTTGGCAGCGAAGCATTGGGAGGATCTAATGTAAGTGTTATGAAGTTATATCTATTTCTCTTTTCATTTTTGTTGTTTTGCTTTTTTGTAAGTGATTTAATTTGTGGTAGTTGCTATGGCCAGTTGGCTTTTTGTAATCAATATCATATCATATCATATCATATTTAGACTTAATGCTCCCGCCGGACAATTAGACTGACCAGAATCTAGCGGAAACCGAAAATCCGGCAGGAGTTAAGTTTATTCTGATGTCGATCGGAACATAAAAGCAAGAATACAAACGGGATCACCATGTGAACCTTAATTTAAGTTCATCCGGAATCCAGCAAAATCAAAAAAATGTATAGAAGTTAAAAAGAATTTAAGTTGATTGAGGCATCAATAAAGGCGTAAGAATATATGTTGAATTCAAATATGAGCTTTATTTTCTCATCGGACAAGTAGTTTGACCGGAGTTCGGCACCGGAAATTTCAAGGTAGTAAAGTAAGCTTCTGATGTCGATAAAAATTGTTTGGAGAAGGTAAGTGTACCTGAATATCTGCACTAAAAAGATCGAAAAATATTCCCCCTTGGGATCCCATCGAAACCGTTGACCTTGTTCCCGAAGAAATGATAACGGCCTTCTGGCAGTTGCAGAGTTCTAAAACCTTGTACTTGCAGAAAAATGAGAGCGACTAACATAATTGCACCTTTCATCAAAACTAGTATTTTTCCATATCCTTACTGGCGAGGCTTTGCGAAGGAGAGAAAACCAACTTTCAGGATTAATCATTTGATTTCAATCGCTAAAAAAATTGTCTCGAAGGGAGCAGACCCGAAATTGGGGACTCACCTTGACAACAGAACACAAGAACTGCAGTGAAAAGAATGGCTTGGCCACGGCAATTTTCCAACCTAATCACCATAGTAAAGTCCGCTGTATCAGTCAAAGGAAGAGCATAAGCTCGTCTACATTATCTATGTAGAAAACTTGATATCGGATAATAATTATCTATCTATGGTCGAGGTAACTCCTGTCCATACGCATCGTTTCAGCAACATTTCCTTATCGAGCGTCAGAGATGACATCCTGGAAAAATTTCCGGCAATCCTCCATCCCTCCAAACGAGATCGGATTCGACCCGGACCCCTAGATGGCACAGATAATCCATGGTCCCTCGCTTTCCAGTCCCTTATTTAATATGTACCCTCATTATTCTTTCTCGCAGGTTAAGCAATAAAATTTCCTAACGGCACAGTAAAAAGAGACACAGCCGATTCCTTTACTCATGTCATTTAGGAAACCAGTTTTTTACAACAATTTTCTCTACTCATAGTGTTAGTGGTACGGACAGAATACATATGCATCAATGTCACCTGGAGTGATACTCGGTGATTTTGCCTAACGCGGAGCCACCAACGGTCCAGCAGGCCTTTCTAGGACCCACTGGTATATAAAGGACCCGAGGAGTAGTATTGTCATCAGTTTCTTAACTAGCTCTGAAGGGATCACAAGAAAAAATATGAAATCGGTGAGTTGTCTTTTGTTTCTAAGCCTCTTAAAAGCGATTTAATTTAGTTATGCGTTATTATTGAATGGCAAGCTTGTCGATTAGTTCCAAGTTTTCTCCAAGTTGAGTAACATTTCGCTCTGGAAAAAAATATCGTGAAAAGATTATTTAAAAAACAATCCGAATTAGAAGTTGAAGACTTTAGGTCCTCAGAATTTACTCCTATTCAGAACGTCAGCAGTATTACAGGCAGCCTAGAACAAAGAAACTGAGGATGCGACACCACCCCTATTACACATACAATTTTTCTTTCGCTTGATTTTGCATATTTTCTTTCAGATCGTTGTTTTCGTTTGCGTTGTCGCAGTGGCTCTGTCCAACCCAGTTGCCGAGGACAACCTCCCTGAGGTAGCACCCGAAAATGCAGGTAAGGATATAGTTCTTATTTGCCAGCCTCTCTCCCAATTCTTTTACAGCTTCCCAATTTCTTTACATCCAACCCACCAAACTACCTTTCTTCTGATACCATAGCGGGTACGATAGTGTGGTGTACCGAAACCCACTTCAGTCTGCCGTTCCCGTGTATACACAAGACGATTGGCGTTATTGTTCCTTATCCTTACCTTTTCCTTTTTCAGCACCAGCATCGGCCAGAGAGGGTCGCCAGTTCATTGTCTATCCATACAACCCAGCATACCAGTACTATGGTGCCCCATCTATGAGGTTCGCAGCCCCCCAGCAGGCTTTCTTCGCTCCCCAGACCTTCCCCCAGCAGGCTTTCGTCGCCCCCCAGTACTTCGACGTTCAAGCTAGCAGCCAATACCAAGATGCTTCAGTCCAGCAAGCCACCCCCCAGCTAGACCAGTACTTCACCCCAGAGCTGAACCAGCTCGAGACCCGACCGGAGCTCAACCCAACCCCCCAGAACAGATTCTTCTTTCCTACCCAGTCCGTCACCACCATCATTTCAGGCACTACCACCTCCGTCGTCACCTCCTGGTGCAAGAGCTTCTTTGGAAACACCAAATGCTTCTAGGTAAACAATACTAAATTATTTATTGCTATTTATCAGTGAAATAAAATTTAAAAGTATTAGCAATTATTCTTCGACATCCTCATACGGAATGATCCCGTCCTCCTTAGCTTCCCGGTTCCGAATGTTCAATCAAACGGGTTTTTAAGAAGATATTCCCAAGGGACATCACACGACACTGTCACGCTATCACAAGACACTGTCACGCTATCACAAGACGCTGTCACGCTAGCTCACACAAGCTAAACACTACGTGTTCTTGCTGCAAGAAGCCTGTCGTCAAGACAAAACTATGAGTTTCATGCACGCAGCATCACGGTGACGAAGAGTGTCAAGCAGCAAAGAACGACTATAGTAGCCAAGCGCACATTTCGTACTAGAACCTCATTGTGTAACAAGACCAAAGGTTTCGATGGGATACCAGAGGAGAATATTCGTCGATCTTTTTAATACAAATAATCAGGTCTTGCAGATGTTCAGTCTTTGCCGAACCCCTACACATTTCATCTCGTTCCAATAGACCACTGAATATTACCATACTTTCCAGTCAGATTTACTTTCCAGCGAAAAGCATAACAAACAATCAGGTTGACATAACAAACAATCAGGTTGAATAAAAAAACATCCGGTTTGAGTAGATTCCGACCGGACTATTCGTCCGTAGCGAGAACAAATAGTATATCCTGATTCACCGTGTCTTTTTTGGGTACACTTACATTTTCCAACCACTTTTTATCGACATCAGAACTGATTTTACCTCTTTGAAATTTCCCGTTTTGGATGAACTCCGGCCAAACTACTTGTCCGTTGACTAACTAAAGCTCATATTTGGATTCAACATGTATCAACCGACTTATCGATGCTCCAATCGACTTAAAAAAAGGAAAATTGCTTCTATCAAATTTCGGATTCTGCCGGATTTTCGATGAAATAATTATCCAGCGAGAAAAAAAAAAATAAGGATCATTCATGGTTTCAGCCAGGACCTAGTTAGTATTATAAAGCTAAGCTATCCGCAACTTTTCAGGACCAAATAATGCGTATACACTTAATTTAATTCTAAGCTACAGTGATACACCATGGAGACTTTGGTTACCCTTAGATTTATAGAGATCAAATAAAATGTGCAGCCAATTGAACTTTCCCCTACATGTTCTCACAATTGGGGTCGGACTATTTTGGGTTTCGGTGTTTACCTTATTACTGAAGTTGTCAACCCCTCTAAACTTTCAAACTGTTGTATCTCATGAAGGAATTTTTCTGCCAAAAAACGGATAACATCTGCTTTGATCAGCTCATCAAGATCTATCAATTGACGTTGAAAAAAAAAAAATTCTATCTGTATTAGTTCAAAAGTTAACTTTTTTGCCGTAGACCAACTTTCTAATATCACCACTTAGAAAGTAAAGGATAAGCTGTAATTTCTTTAGCAGTGAGAGAACTTTTGAAGTTGAAGAGGTATGTGTGACACCATTTCTCGTCCTCAATCCCAAGTGTAAGAAATGGAATGATAAACTCAGCAGAAATCACGAACCGAAATATGTACAAACAATAGATGACAGCACTTTCGGACCCGTGGGAAAATGCCACTTTTTCTGTTCTGTAATTTTTTATATTTATCACTCAAAGAAGATATATTGGCTGTGGGGCCGGGGAACTGCCACATATTCAGCACTTATAGATTTTAGTCCATCTTTAATTTAAAACTGGTGCCTGCCTGCTTCCCTGCTAGAACGCAGCTTTCCACTCGAAAGCAGAAACATGGTTTGATGAAACGAAAGCTTGGCTGCACAACTTCAGATACTCCTCTCTGACATAGGCTACGCAACTCCACTTCACTTCGCACACCATAGGCTCTGGCTCAAGGACAGGCAAAAACCATCCTTTTTAGCCCCAGGCAAGAGTTCTACGGAGCTTTCCAAAATTATCAATCCGGCCTGAAGTCCACACTTTCCGTAAAACCGCACAGGTTAGACTCTTAACAGTTTCCAGGAATAAGCTGAAATCGGGGTGCTAGGAAAAAAAGGTCTACGTTGCCTGAGCAACGTGGCGTGTTGTGGCAACCTTCGTTCGGCTTCGGCGACTCAAGTGTTGCGAGAGCAACACCTTGGTTTTGTTTCGTCGCCATCGCGGTTAAATGCTGAAGTTGTCAACCCATCGAAGATTTCAAAACGGTATGTTCCAAGAAGAACACAATCAGTAATCACACGGATTCACTTGGATGAAAACTTGTAACATTAGCCTATATTATATAACCCTGTTGATATTATAAAGCTATCCGTAACTTTTCAGGATACAAATACCATAGATGACACTCTATCCATTATTGCGAAACTACCTCATTGTTTTACATTATCATTTGTACCCGTTGCGTAAAAGCTTAATTCTAGGTTACAGTCTGGTTACACAGATAGACCACGGACACGAATTTTCTTACCCTCAGATTTATAGAGATCAAATAAAATTTGCACCAAGTTGCAAAAATTTCTAGCCCCTCATGAACCCCTTCTAGCAACCGATTCTTACTTAAAAGTCTTTCTCCCCGTGATAAGACATCAAACACACCGCAAACAAATAATAGGTACACCAACTAGCAAAAGTTGCCAACCCCCCATCACCGAAGAGGATTATAGCCTAATAGCCGATTGTTACTTACAAGTCCCCTACATGTCTCACAATTGGGATCGGCCTATTTTTGGTTTCAGTGTATACCTTACTAATAAAGTAGTCCACGCCTCTAAACTTTCCATCTGGCGTACCTCATGAAAGAAATGAAACGGATGACATATACTTTAATCAGCTCATCAAGGGCTGTCGATTGCCAGAGATAAAAAAAATCCATCTGTAAAAACTCAAAAGTTGATTATTTTTTTGCCGTAGGCCAACTTTCTAATATCACCACTTAGAAAGGAGCAAAGGATAAACTCTAATTACTTTAGCAATGAGAGAACTTTTAAAGTGTAAGAGACACAGCGGATACCATTTCTCTACCGAAATCACAACAAGTGCAAAAAATGGAATGAGAACTCAGCTGAAATCACGGAGAGGTTTGGGTAGAAGCAATAGATTGCAGCACTTTCGGACCAGTGGGAAAAATGCCACTTTTTTGTCTCTGTAAATTTTTCTATTTACCACTCAAAGAAGATATATTGGCTGTGGGGCCGGGCAACGCCCGCACATGTCTAGCACTTGTAGATGTTAGTTGGTCCGTCTTAAATTTCAAATTGGTGTCTGCCTGCTTGCCTTCTAGAACGGAGCTTTGCACTCGAGAGCAGAAACATGGTTTGATGAAACAAAAGCTTGGCTGCACAACTTCAGATAGTCCTCTCTGACATTAGGCTATGCAACTCTACTTGACTTCGCACAACGTAGACTCTGGCTCGAGGACAAGCAAAAACCATCCTTTTTGGCCCCAGGCAAGAGTTCTACGGAGCTTTACAAAGAGTAATGTCATATTCATCAATCCGGCCATAGGTCCACCACTTTCCACCTTTCCAATAATAAGCTGAAATCAGCGGCACAGGAAAAAAAATGGGACAAAAGCAAAGTGTAGCTCTCACAACACAAATAAATAAACCTTCTATATTAATGAATAAACAAACCTTCCCTCTTCACAAAATCTGTGTGTCACATTATTTGATATTTTCGCTTTTCAGTACTTGCCGAGTTTTTCCTGCATTGCCGAGTTTCACCTGTCCGATAAGAGGAAGAAATTGATGTCAACCTTTAGATCCTTGGGGCTAAAACCAGATGTCGCAACAATAAGCCTGTCCGGTAAACTACCAACAGCAGCAGAGACGACGATATACAGAGATGTCCTCGATCTACTAACGAAAGCAGACATCAAAGTCTAGGACACCGTAGACCATTCAACCCCCGTCATTTCCCAGGCAAAAGGACCGTCCCTTGAGCCCAGTCTCTCAATTCCAGCCAAGCTGCATCAAGAAAAAGTCTAGAAGGGTCAGTGGATCCCAAAGACTATACTATAGAAGGAAGGAAGGAAGACACTGTCTTTTGCTTTGCCTTCAGACGTCGAACAAGCGGTGCCAAGTCCGATTTCTCTATTTTTCTTCAGCATTGAGTCATCAAACTTTTAGGGTGCTAGAATTCATCTAAAAACCCTTGAGGCAGAAACCATCTGCCATTCCAACCAGTATGGGTCAAAGGTATGTTGGCACTGTGCGATGTAGAGATACACACTTTAACTACCTCACAAGTGCCTCACAAGAGGAAAGTGACGGTGCGGCTTTGCACTGTTTATTATGTTTGCGTCCTGGTGCAGGTTTCTCCATTTTAGTTTACCTTTCCCGTTGTGTGTACCCTTTCCCGACTTAAGTAGTCTTCGCCCCTTCACCGCGACTTTCCTTTCGTTTCTCGTTTTAATAGATCTCATATTTCGACCCCTCTTGGCAAGGGTGTTCTTCAGGCTGCAGGTTCACTTCGTTCATGAGTGATTCGGCTTAGTTGTAAAACGTGACTTGATCTACTATGACATAAAGAATCTTCAAATTGGTTGTCTCAAGCCCTTCGACAATATCGCGCTAGCAAACGGACAGACAACCTTCTCGTATTCCGTCACTACGTTTAGCGATCTGAAAAACCGAGCCATACAAAAGCAACGACAGTGCAAGAGACGACAGAGAAATGTGAAAAAAGCGAAAAACAGGCGTATGCGATCAAGTTGATATCTTGGACGATCCTTTCTGGCGCTGTGACATGTAAGCGAAAATGTGGATGCCCTACCAGCCGAGAGACCTAAACCGAGTTCGGGTGTTGATGGGGATTGTAGAATGTCATAGTTCTTACCCGGTCGTTCCACTTAATGCGGTCGAATTTATGGAGGTGGGCCTGGAAAATAAGTCAATTTTCGAAGTTCCCACGAGTCTCAACTCTCAGAGCCAGACTGACGTTAGAAATGCATTCTGCAATGCCCCAGGTGATCTGGGGCTAGCGCCATTACCATTTCCCGATCACTTTTCCGTCGGGTCGGTCTGTCTGTCGGTCAGTCCGGCGATACCGAGTTAGGGTACTTTCAGATGTGCTAGGAACGATGAAAGTTGGCAGGCATATTCAGGAACCGACCAAACTAACTTGGAAATAGTCATTTCCCCGATCCGACCATCGTGGGGGGAGTCGATGGAGGGGGAATCCGGAACCTTGAGATATGTATAGCTCTGGAACAGGTGACCGGATTTTAAAGGACCCCTCAGTGAGGGGCCCTCACACTATTTACAGTTCAACTTTCAGTATTTTGAAATAACTTAATAATTTAAAACAAGGATCTGCTTTCAACAAACTACCCACGGCTTTGGCTGTTTTAAGCCTTTTTCGAGACCCGTTGACTTGTAACGAAAACAGGGTAAAATTTACATAACCGGTTTTTCTGATGGAAAAACTTCTCGCAGAAGACCGTCGACAGCGTGATCCGCAGCGACAGTAGCAAAACACGGCAAGTGAGAAATTTAGCGAGGTTTTGTTAGAGGGTTAGAATGTACCGTACGAAGTTCGGGTCTCCGGGTTTGGAAATAGATGGAGTGATTACGGAAGTAGGTTGCATTCGTATTACAGGTAAGACAGGTTCTTTAAGAAACTTGATATTTGGAACAAACTCGTGTCTCAGATATCCCATTTCAAGTCCGGACCGAATCCGATAAATATGGGGGGAAGTCGGAGTGGGGACCTGGAAATCTTGTGACACACTGAGAGTGAAGCGATCAGGATGAAACTCGGTTTGAAGAACAAGAAAGCCCTAGATACATCACTGACAGAACTATAGACCGGTGTGGGAGCGGTTGGGGGAGTTGGTCGAGTTGGTGGCCATAGCTGGCAGATTGCTCTAGTGTTATCTGATGAAGCTTTCTGTTGCTTGTAGGAACGAAAAAAGTTTTGTTTTCTGGATGTAAAGTTACAAAACTGTCAAAAATGTACAAATATAACTGATTTCCTGCAGCTGAATCCAGAGCTTACTAGGAATTCTCAGATAACACCGTTAATATGAATATTTGTAAATAATACAAACAATCCGGAATGCATAATAACGAATGGATAAAAAACGAAACTCAGTTTATATTTGTCGAAGCTAGTACATCGGAGTATGGCAGTCAGCAAAAAACGCCGTAACGACATATTATCGAAAATAATTTGTCTAGGGATCTGCTGATTTCTGATGTAACATTGTATTCTAGGGGGTGGTAATGTGGCATCGTGATTGTTTGATCCGCCCATAGAACTTTAAAGTACAAAAATATACTTTTGAGCAAAATATACATTTTCATGACCCCGATGAACCCATCATCGCTTTTGCCTCAGGGTTTTACTTACAGGTCAGTTTCTAGCGCCCTTAAAGTGCGCATCATCACAGCCAAGTTCAGAAATAAAATACTTTTTACAAATCGATGCATTCCCGTGATTTCCAGGGACCCATGATCATTCTTATCCCAAGGGTTTTGCTCAGAACTGGGAAATTCCTACTTTCATCCTCTGACCCAGCCTTGCAAGTGCCATATGAGCTTCTAGCTCTTGTTTTACCTTGTGAGTGAGCTTTTGTGTACTCAATATACGGCTGGAGTACTATCTACTCGTATGCGAACAGAAGCATCGATGCACATTTTGTCGTTGAACAAAGTGAAATCAAGAAGACGTAATGGTAAATTTGCCTTCATTGATATCATTGGGAATACGGATTGAAATTTGCATACTAGACAGAGAGACGACCAGCATTTCGGTGAAAATAAAACCTAATCAGACCCATGAGACAAAATAAGTGGGACAGATGAAGGAAGTGAATTTCGAAAGCGAATTGCACCCTCGTCATGAACAGAATTCTACTTTTCTTCACAAAAAGAAACGAAAACCGTTTTAGTCGTGAGGTTGGCCAGCAGTAAATATCTTTTAGTTTTTATGGCACTTGCAGCTTCGCTCAAGTGCCATATACCAATCACTTTTCGGTCTGTCAGTCGGTAGGGCAGTCCACTGTTCTCGAGTTAGGGTACTTCCAGAAGTGCTAGGACGATGAAACTTGGCAGGCATATCAGGGACCCGACCAAACTAACTTGCAAATAGTCACTTCCCCGATCCGACCACCGTGGAGGGAGTAGAGGGCGGGGGAATCCTGAGAATTTAGTAGTTTTTGTAAAACCCCTACCCCTGTCTACACACTAGTAGGTCTGCGCGCGGCGTGACGTCACTCTTTGCATCGGATCACTCTGTTAACATTGGAAAGAGCTAGTGCATTCGAGGGTCAAAGGGGTTTGTATATGTGGTGCAGTGCGGGGGAATATGGAAAATTGAGTGTTGTGTAACTTTCGAACGGGTGATCGGATTGGGACGAAACTTAATACCTGAATGAATGACATATCTCTGATGTTCCATTTGAAGTCCGAACCGGATTCGACAGCTATGGGGGAGTTGGAGTGGGGGAAGACCGAGAATCTCGAGAAACGGTTATAATGGAGGGATCGGAGTAAACTTGCTGGGAAGAACAAGAATCTACTCCAGATAAATCGTTTACACGTTTGGACTGGACCCGGACACTTGGGGGGGGGGAGGTGGAGGGGAGTTTCCCGGAATTCTGGTGATGACGGTTTTTGGGATTTTCACGACAAAACTTGGGAGGCGTATCAGGGACCCGATCAAACTGACTTGTAATAAAAATTCACTCGATCCGATAGTCGTGGGGGGATCGGAGGGAGGGAGAATCCGGAATATTTAGCCATGCGTAACTTTGGAACGGGTGATCGGATTCGAGTGAAATTTAATAACTGAACAGAGGGCGTGCATGTGGAGATCTTTTTCATGTCCGGACGGATCCGACAACAATTGGGGGGGGGGGAATACGTGACCGGATTGGACTGGAGAGATCGGGATGGAACTTTGTGGGAATAACAAACAAGTCCAAAACTGAACCGGATTGGCTCCGGCGACTGTGGGGGGAGTTTGAGGGGCGGGTCCGGAATTCCGGTGATCGCGAGTTAAGGTACTTCCAGATGTGCTAGGACGATGAAATTTGGCTGGAATATTAGAAATTCGACAAGATTGGCTTAGAAATCGCCACTTTTCAAATCCGACCATTCCTTAAAGTACCAATCATGACCGCAAATTAAGAAAAATACTTTTAAGCAAAATATGCATTTCCATCATCCAAATGAGCTCATGATCATTTTTGCCTCAAGGGTTTTGCTTACAAATGAAGTTCTAGCTCCCTTAAAGTGTGCATCTTAACCGCAAGGTCGAAAAGTACTTTTTATCAAACGATACATCTCAACCCATGATCAGTTGTCCCACAAGGGTTTTGCAAAAAAAAATAATTTCTTGAACCCTTAAAGTGCGCATTTTTACCCGCATTAGTGGAAAAAAAAAATACTTTTGATCATACGTATATATCAATGATCCCTAAGAGCCTGCTATCGTTTTTGCCTCAAGGGTCTTGCTTACAGATGAATTTCTAGTGCCTTTAAAGTGCGCACCATCACAGCCAAGTTCAACAATAAAATACTTTTTCTCTAGCTCCCTTAAAGTGCGCATGTGAACCGCACAGTCGAAAATTACTTTTGATCAAATAATACATCTCAACCCATGCAAGTGCCATATGAGCTTACAGCTCTTGTTAATCTGTTAGTCAAGCTCAGACGACGTGTAAGAAAATTTACTAGACAAATAAATAACAATAAATATTTAAGTCAATTAACCGGAGTGGCAGACTTGACCAAAAATGGTGTTCTTGCAGATCTGGGTGGAGGAACTGCCACCGGAGGAGATGACGGTGGTAGCATGGAGCCACCATCTGTTTGAGGGGGAGGAAGCGAAGATGGCGGGGTTCTCCTGAACAAGAGCGTTCATTTCCGGGCTGTAAACCTGCTGGAGAGCTGGGGTGTTCTGGACTGCAGCATTAGCGAACTGAGCACTGGGATGAATCATGTAGTATGCCTGGGGAATAAGCTGCTGCTGTCCCTGGGCGGCAGCATAAGGATATTGGGCAGCGTATTGGTATCCCTGTGGGGCCTGGTAGATTGCTTGCTTGGTGCCGGAGTAGTTGTAACCATATGGGATCGCTTGGATGAACTGCCTGCCCTCTCTGGCTGATGCTGCTGAAAAGGATATGAACCAATGAAGTCAAGCTTCTCAGTTTGCTGTTGGAGTGAAAGTAGTGGCGTTAAACGGCTCCGACAGGGGTCTATGAATTAGGAAACGAGAGCATACAGTGAAGGGTCGAAACAACAAGGCGGGGCTGAGATTTGTACTCGACCGTTTCGACTTGATCACGATGAGCACAGAGCCGAAAACAAATCAAAGGGCGCAAAGTTTCACCGCTACGTTACGAACAGTTGAAGAGTTTAGATGTGAAGCTGAATGTGGCGAATGTTCCAATCGGTTAGGACGAAAAAAGGTAAAAATTACCCTCTTGCGCCACTTCTTCCCTGGCTTCACTTGAGGGCAGGACGTTGGCAAATGCCACGGAGACGAGGCAGAAAAGAACGACGACCTGAAATATTTGATTATTGAAGAATTGAATTAAGCAAACACTGTTTAGCTACTTGGTTTGAAAGACTCCCGTCCCGGTTCTTATTTAGCTTATAAATCTATTTCGGCAAGGATCTCAAACTTCAGCGTCTTAGAGCGTGTTCCACCCCTCTACCAATAGTAACTATTGGTTATTTCCGTTCCAGCCTCACGAAAAGTTACTAAATCGAAAAGATACGAAAAGTAACTAATAGTAACTATTTGCTTACCATGCTCGGGAGCGTGGTAAGCGTAGTAACTACGCATCTCTGCAACGTGATTGGTCCGATCAGCCCGCGGCCTGATTTTGGCCGAAATAAAGAAAAAAGCGTTCCAGCCTAGCGTAGTAACTACAGTGACTAGCGTAGTAACTACGGTAAGTAGGGTGGAACACACTCTCAAGCTGTTACTCAAGCAAGTTGTGTCACTCAACTGGTTCAGTATTTTGGGGGGTTGACTTTAAAGTCCGTATCCAAATTTGAACGCACCAGCATTAATCCCACATTCAGCTACGGTTTGATACAAACCAACCATCTCTATGGGCTGCCATCAATACCAGCCGAGATTTCAGACGTTAGATATTCTTATCCATCCTATAGTTTTGAGCAAGAAGAAATAGAAATGAAAAGAAAATTTCCAAATACTCGTAAGAATGAACTTATTACATGCTGATATTTAAGACTCTCGGGTGGTGAACAAATTGGTTAGACACTTGCAAGTAGCAACCTTAAGGAAGTGAATGCATGTGAAGTATTGTCAGTGTTTATGATAACTTACGTGGACGGAAAGGTTGCAGGTACCTCAAAATACGGAAAGGAGCTGGTTTAAGCAGAAACAGAAGAATTTAAGGATCTCTTCTACCTTGTGTTGCCGTCTTGGGATAGTTGCAATCGAAAGAGTCGGGTGTATTCTGGCTTATGTTTAGACTTAAGAATTACTGACACGTCCAAATTAATTTGTATCATGAACGGTACATTCACAGTAAATACCCAAGCCAAGATGGGTAAAAAATATCTTGAGACAGAGACAGTGAAAAGAAATTTACCCAAAGTCCATATTACTAATTACAGATATCCGAAAAAATCTAAAAGTTTAAAGGTTGCTAAAGAATTTGATTGTAAAGCTTACTGCTTTCATAATTGGTATCTTGTTGAAGTCGCTGCCGTACTGTTCACTCACTGTCGATTCACTGTTTGAAGATGTCCAACTTCTCTTATATAAAGACATTTTCAGCGCGTCAGGTTTTACACACTTCAAAAGTTAAATCAGGTTTTTGAGGAAAAGAGCTTTGTGGAGAAGCACCAGGGGAAATGACGTGTTTCGCTTCGCACTGCTAGTCCTTCTAGGCGAACGTAGGCCAACGTAGGCCAACGTAACGAAACATGTACATGCGTGACAATACGGGGTCGAGTCGAGGACGTGGTTTGTACTTCAGACAACGTTTTTCAACGTTTCTCCATCATTAATCAGAGAGTATATATGCCTAATGACCTTGTTGCAATTTCCTTACAAGGGAGCATATCGTCGCTCTCACACGTTAAGGGGTCAGCGACATTTTTCAAAATATTCAGGAGAAAAAAAAACTGTTTAAAAATCTATTTTTCAACCGATCTTGACGATTTGTATATCGAATGATTTTATGTCGCTTAGCTCTTTTCGACCGTTGTCGCTTAAGGCGTATTCTCGCCAGATTCTCGCCGTACCCCGGGGACTCCTCGGGGAATCGAGGGGAACGGCGAAAATAGATGTGGTAACTCCATGCGGACGGAAAAGAACGAGAACACGTGGAATGCCTCCAAAATGAGTGTTGTTCGAAAAAAAAAATTTCAGGTGACGGAATTAGTCTTTAAAGATCCTGGTTCACTTTATTTTCACTTTGTTTATTCTGACTGTTTTTAGTTATTTTTACATTTTATTACTTACAAAAAAAAATTATAACCACAATTAAACATAGATGCCTTTTTCTCAAAGTCAGTTTTCCCCGTCAGTGGCGACTCGCGAGACAACGGGGAGTGAGTCCCTGGGACAAACAAAAACGCGGGGATTCCTCAAAGGGAGTCCTCGGGGAACGGCGAGATCACGCCTTTAGATCTTTTGACCGTTCTTGTGACGGTTAGATCTGTTTAGCAACTCATGTATCTCAGGAAAGGCTTGTCCTCTGGCTCTGAAAATTTACAATGGATGCAGGGGCTCAAATCCATAGCCCTAGTATTAATAACTCGTTTTCACAAGAAATGTCGTTTGACCCCTTAATGCGTGACAATGCGAAGAAGTGCGACGGATTCTAAATAATGGATTTTTACATACCGAACGGCAAAATCAATCGGCTCTTCATCCTTCTTGGAAGGGTTATCGCGTTTTCGCAAAAAAATTGATACCGTAACGACGCTTTAAGGTTATGGTTATGAAGTCTTGCAGAAAACTGATAGCGACTTGCCAAGTCATGGCAGTAAACTACCATAAACTCTATCCAACACTAGTCCATGTGTTTACCTTTTCTATTTAGTCTACTTACTAATGTGGCTTTACTGACAACCGGATTTCAAGGTTATAGCAGCCGATAAACTGAATCGCCTAAAAAAAGGCTCGAAGCCTAAATCGCGGTCTCCCCCTGGAAACGCAACAGGAGAACTACAGGGATAAGAATGCTTGTTTATGGCAATTTTCTAACACAATTGCCAAATAAAGTTTCGCTTCGACTCCGCACGGTCGTATTACAGAGATCGGGAGACTTCCTTGCTTATTTTATTCTTGCTATAATTTATATAATTTTGTCACTTTTATTTTATTTTTGTTACTTTTATTTTCTTTTTGTAGTGTATTGTTTATGCTGAAAGCTGAATATTAAATCTATCTATCTATCTATCTATCTATCTATCTATCTATCTATCTAATTTACACTACCCATGGTGGTAATGCTACTGACCGACCCCTGAGTTTCCCTTAAGTCATTTTGCCAATTGCGGTCCTGCAGGTTTTTATTTTTATTTTGCCAACTGCGGTACTGCAGGTTTTTCTATGACCCACTGGTATATAAAGGTACCAAGGAGTAGTGTTGTCATCACTTGCTTAACTAGACTGAAGTGAACACAAGACAAAAATGAAATCGGTTAGTGGTATTTTATTTATACTTTTCTAAGGTTTTAATGCTAAATAATTTTTTTTGAAAGTCGGCTATCATTTCGTTATGGGATCGACTAAAAAAAGGCACGGCGCAGGCGGCACGAGTAAAAGAAAGAGATTCGCAGGTAGTAGAAGTAGACAAGTGAGTGAGAGTTCGTAAATCCAGAGACTAAAAGTAGGCAAGCTAGTACATTGGTCCTGCCACTCACTCTGAAGCCTGAAAGGGTCCTTTCAGTTTTCGTGCCTCTTTTTAGTACTCGTGCCTCCTACACTCTGTCGTGCCGTGCCATGCCGAAGTTAAGGATTCTGGTCAACAAAATTTCGACTTGAGTTCCATTTTTTTTTTCCTTTTGCTTTAATATACGCAATTACTTTCAGATCTTCGTTTTCGTTTGCGTTGTTGCAGTGGCTCTGACCAACCCAGTTGCCGAGGAAGCTCCAGTTGAGGCAGCGACCAAAAATGCAGGTAAGGATATGGTTCGTATTTGCCAGCCCCCCCCCCCAAATTCCCCCACCGCTTACCAATTTCGAAACCTGTAAACTACCCAAATACTTTTCCTCTCTTGCCACAGCTCGTGTACCGAAAGCCACAATTACGGTCAGCCATTAACAAACATAGGTGTCTTGAAACCACGACGTTTACTTGGGTGTTCTAAACTAGCTGTTATTAGTCCTTATCCTCCCTTTTTCTCTTTCAGCATCAGCCAGAGAGGGTCGCCAGTTCATTGTCTACCCATACAACCCAGCATACCAGTATTATGGTGCCCCATCTATGAGGTTCGCCGCCCCGCAGCAGGCTTTCTTCGCTCCCCAGGCCTTCCCCCAGCAGCCTTTGATCGACCCCCAGTTCTTCGACGTCCAAGCTAGCAGCCAGTACAAGGATGCTTCAGTCCAGCAAGCCACCCCCCAGCTCGGCCAGACCTTTACCGCCGAGTTGAACGAGCTCAAGACCCGGCCAGAGCTCAACCCAACCCCACAGATGAGATTCTTCTTCCCTACTCAGTCCGTCAGAACCGTTGTTTCTGGCACCACTACGTCTCTCATCACTTCCTGGTGCAAGAATTTCTGGGGACTTACTCAGTGCTACTAAGTCAACAATAAGTATTTATTGTTATTTATTCATGAAATAAAATACCAAAAGTATTGGCAATTATTCTTTGACCTCTTTTGATATGTAAAACCATTATATTTCTTTGTCTACAGTGTTATTACAGTTAGGAAAATTGTTTACCTGACTTGCGACCGAGAACTTTATTGATTAAGAAAAGTGCGACCGAGAACTTTATTGATTAAGAAAAAAAAAAAAACTATGGTCTCTTAGTTGAAACTGAAAAAAAAGAGCTTCTCTGTTATCCAGACACCTAGGGTACTATGTTCCCCCTACCTCCCCTACATGTCAATTAACCTATCTCGAAGTGTTCAGTATCGCTGCACAAACCGACGGACGAAAAGGAAAACACGGATACCGTTACAAATAAAGACCTGCCTAGTTGTCTGAATAATGGGCAAGCTTTTTTTCAGTTTCGAAAACGAATTTCCCCAACTTAAAAAAAAACTGTAAAAAAAAGGTATATTGCCGATTTATCAGCCGTATTCCGTAGAAATCTCCTACCTCTCCAACTTCCAAATATTCAATCGGTTTGTATATAAAGAACAAATCCCCAAGGAGCATCATACTAACGAAGAGTACCAGACAGCAAAGAACGACTATTTCGCACAAGATTTTGCGCTACAACCCATTGCGTACAAAACATGTCACGACAATATCTTTGGGAAATCAGAGGAGGAAGATCAAGCAAGTGGCGTGCTTTCAAGCAATGGCTCTGAAACGATGTGCGATGCGCGATTCCAAAGCAATAATGACACCAAATCTGACGATATAATTACTTTCAACAAAAGAGTTTACCGAAACGAGAGAGACATGACGTAAAAACTAGCTTACGATATAATATATTGTAAACGTCCAGAGCGTAGCAAAAGGTGGGGAACTGGATGCTGCAAATAAGGCAATATCCTGGACACAATCGTTGTGTGTATTGTTTTATGTAATGTTTTACACCACAAAACAGATACGTCAGCTACATTTTATTGGAGCTATGCTAATTTTCCAGCTTGAAATATAGCTCCAATAAAATGTAGCTGGCATATCCGTTTTGCAGAGTCAAATGTGATTCGCAGTCAGCTTGGGCTGAAGGAACATTTACCAACGAAGTTTTATGTAATTTTTACCATGCGTTTAAAACTGTTGTAATCCATAACACCCCAACTGTGGGTGCAGAAGGCATGAATGGTGCTATTACCCTTCATTTTCCTGAAAGCATAACTCTTACTAGATATGATCTTTTCACGGTAAAATCGTTCAGAAAAATATCGTTTTTCGCAAATACCAAAACAACCCGTGGAATTAGCGATTTTCTTGTTGGCACGTCTCTACTCTGTGTAGACTTCCCGGTTTTTGAAGCGAAGGACTATTCTGATAATAACATGGAAATTAAGTTTCATTTCATTTTTTTCAGCATTCATTCACCAATGGGCTGTTCTGAAGAAATATACGGCAGCCTGATCCGCCTTGAAAACCGCCAAATATGGCAAATATAGAAATCAGCGCAGTGAAGTTAGGGTAAATATAACTGACATGGCAAGTTCGAAATCTCGGAAATGAGAATGGATTTAAAGTTTAACCGAAAAGGGCTAGGATAGGACAATCTAGTTACCCATCACTTATTCACTTAAATTGGCTTGAAGACCCGCTGAAAATGAGACGAATAATCCAATTTCAAATAGTGGAATTCCCGTGTGGTTTGTGGTGGCTCTATGCGCTTGTATTGTTGCTGTATGCCTTACGAGAAAGATTTATCATTTTTTTTTGTTCAGGCACTAAGCAATCTTCACCGATCTCACCACTGCCCACTGAAAAGCCGCATTTGTGTTGAGATTAAAATTTCCCGCGTCATAGCATAGTAGAGTTTTCGCTGTGGGGACGGCTGGAGATATTATGCGCCTCATAACTAGAGCAGATAGTGGAAATTCAAAAAATCACTTTGTAGAATCCAAATAATTCAGTGTATCCAATTAAATGACACACAAATGAGTTGGCTTTTCAGTTAAACTTTAACAATTGGAGGAACAGAGGGAGGCAGTAATGTAGGTTAAATCCATTATCATTTCCGAGGTTTCGAACTTGCTATGTCAGTTATGTTTACCCTAATTTGATGATTTAAGCTTGACTGAAGTATGCTACAGAAATATTAAAAGCAAAGCTGCAAGCATAATAGAAGACATTAAAGATGAAGCCAGGTTGTTGGACATGCAGGTAAACGAAGAAAAAAGTGCAATTTTAACCTTTTCCTTCCTCAAAACTAACATTTCCTTTGAAGAAACACTGCCTTCTGGTTTACAGGTACAGAAGATAAAGCTCCTTGGTGCAACAATCACGTCTGATGTTAAATGGGAGGACAACACCAACGTAATGCTAAAGCGTGCAAACGCTGGTCTACAGCTGTTAAAACTTCTGGCTAAGTTCCAAGTACCTGATTCCCATCTTGTCCGAATTTACGTTTCTTTCATTCGATCCACCTTGGAATATGCGGCTGCAGTTTGGCACTTTGCCCTTACTGCTGAACAGACACAACAAATAGAAAGAATACAGAAACGTGCACTCCTAATAATAAGTCGTGAGCCCAAAGTTCCCTACTCGGCTCTCCTAAAAAAGTTTAATATGGATACCCTTGAGAGTCGGAGACTACGGCTGAGCTTAGCGGTTGGTCATAAGCTCCTCCACCATCCTGTTTTATCCGATATCCTTCCCCCTCCGTATGAAAACACAAGAAACCGACAGGAGAGGTTCGCAAGTTCAAAGGTTCCAAAGTTATCACCCGTACCTGCAACACATACGCGGTACCAGAAAAGCTTCGTTCCGAGTTTTACAAAAATTTATAATGATGGCGGTAGCTGTCTTTGATACTATTCCAACGTCCGTGTTTTGTTTTTGGTTTTTATTTGTATGCTATAATAGGTCTGTGATGACGAATCGGTGATTAATTGTATATATTATAAAATGTGCATTATACTTGACGTAATACCCAAATTTGGCATTGCCATGATAGTGGTTTTTTGAAATAAATTCGTTACTTACTTACTTACTTACTTACTAATTTCAATTTTCACCACGCTGGCAGCAATGGAGGCAGTAATGTAGGTAGGACGGGTCCTGTAGGCACTTGCACATAAGCTTCCATCTCTTTTCACCTGTCTAAATACACAAATTCTGTGAAGAATCTGCGAAATTGGGGAGAACTGCCCGTATAGGCCTAACCAATCAAAGACGTGACAAATTGTACGAGGGACTAACAATCCGAGTGCAAACTGTTGTGATAGTTATTTTTCGCACATGAACCACACCCTATGTCTCTTGAGTTGTCTGTCCTACTGTACTCGCATCACTACAGCTAAATAATATCTTTATTTCCGTGTCTTAACTCTTTCAAAATAGACTTTATAAACGAAACTGCATCACAACCCAACAACTTTTATAGACAACAGCAAACAGCAGCTACCTGGTACAAAGACACTAACCGCGATAATACTAACTCCCTGGCGAAAATAACTTAGAAGTAAAAAATACGAATCACGTGAACCTAAAACGCGCAGTGATCCCACTTCCGACTACATTTACAAAGTTATTCAGCAACAGTTTTCCAGTCAATAATCAATTGCACTTTCAAACACCCGGAGGGCTTCTGATCACTTTCATTTCTGAAAACCTGAAACGAAACATAATATGAGAATTCAGAGCCAAGTTTTCGACTTTCGCTCAATGAATAGGGTTAGGAGGGATGCAAGAGCTTGGTTAATTTGTTGCTTGTTTTTCGTTAGCCTACCATATTATTTTAAACACTTCTCCGAATTCCTACAGCCCAAGTGATTACGGATCATGTTCCAGATCTTTCGGTTCCGGCACATCTAGGACATAATGAGTTGCATCTAAGTCCACCCGTCGTTCAGCGATTATGTTTTCCACAGGAATTCCGGAATCCCCCTCCGAATTTCTAAGTAGTTCCCAAATCTGGTCCAAGCCCATAAATGGAGGAATTACGAAAACGCCTGAAGTTTCATGCGAGTCGGACAAACCGTTGGGAACTGAGCGTCTCACAAGTCCAATCCCCCCCCAACAAAGAGTGTGATCTGGGAAATGTTCTAGATGAGTCGGGTCGGTTCTATACGTTCCCTCTAAAAGTACCAAAACTAGGATGGTGCGGCAGACATACACATAATCACACAAATGCAAGAAAAGATCTACTTACGTTTCTGGCGATTTTTTTGAAATCTTTTTGTGCTCAAAAAGGGCTTTTTCGATATCGTCTGGGAAACAGGTAGACCAAATCGCTTTGAAAACCAGCCTAGAGAATATCGAAGTCTGAATGGTCTGTCAGAACTTTTGGCTAACTGGTTGTAGGATACGTACGCTGGACGGCACTTAAACAATCACAACAAATAGAAGAAAAAAAATCGGAAGAAAGGATCCAGCATTTACGTACACCCCCCCCCCCCTCTAAAGCTGCAAGTCCAGCTGACTGATAAGCCAAAAAAACATGGACCTCTACCAAATTTTCGGTAAGCCGGAATTTTGTATTTTGATTGGATGAGGCAACGAAGTAAAGATAAAAATTTGACATGTTTTCTTACACACTCTAATTTACTTTATTTATTTACTTCTGCCATAGCCATATATATAGGCAATTAACTAAATAGGAAGAATTTCGTACTGGAAACTAGAGGCGTAGCCTAATACAAAATGCTCTCTAATAGTAATTCCTGATTCGACATGACCGACTGCTCCCTATATCAACCTTTCGATGAACCAGATAAAAAAAAAATGTCCCGTTTTTTATCCCTTATTTCTAAGCCCCTTCCTCACCCGTAAAATGTGCAGGCACCAAGCTCATCTAGTAACACGCCCCCACTACTGACCCGAAGAGTCCATATACCAACTTCACTCACAATGTCTCAATCCGTTCGGGAGTTATCGTGATCACAGACAAACGGATGGACGGACAACTTCACGATGTCATGGGACATTATCATTTGGGATTCATAGTATGTATGCGCATAGTAACAGCTCGAAACAATAGGTATTATCGTCACAGTAGTTACCGACAAACCGCAGACTTTGATAGTTAGGCAACACGTGGTGTGTAACGGTGTTAAAGCTTTCGAGAAGATTGGCTAGGGTGAACGAACAATATTACACACACGCACAAAAGATACAAAATACAGTATAGCTAAGGGCTGAGCTTACGCATGGCCTACCACGGCAAAGCCGAGCTAACTGTTTTGCTGCAACGCCTCAAAGCTTTCGCGACTTCACCCTTTTAGGATTCTGATCCGGCCTAAGGGCGCTCATTAAGACTCGTAATGTGCACGTGTCGCGGGCAACCAAAGCTGTTACCCATGGTTCACACTGCTGCATCGTATGCGACACGATTTTTTCTTTGATGTTCCGACGTGCAACAGAATCGCATGAACGTTCCCACCACCACGCAGATGCAAAAGGAAAAGGAAATTTTTCGTCGAGATTATTCTGCACAAGGACAAAAGCCCTTGCGGAAACGACCTCTGAAGACGTTGGGAGATTACCGATCTCAATACCCACCCACTTATTAAGGAATTTTCAGTCAAACCCTCTATATGTCATCTTGTTCAAAACAGGTTAACAAAAGTCTATTCAGAAGATGTTTTGCATTCAGCCATCGTAGGATTACAGTAAAAACAAGGTAGAGCAATTTTTAGTCTTGAAAATTAACTAATTTTAGTTTTTCTTTTCTTTCCCTAAAAAAATCGCATGCGTTACGTCGGATCAGTCGAAATATTTCAACGCATCCGACACTGCGACAAAACGCAAAGTTCTGCATTGCTTGTCGTACGATTTGTGTCGTATGTCGGATGACGCAGAATTTTGCGCGAAATCGCAGCAGTGTGGACCATGGTTTGGACAGATCATCAGGGTCCGGGTGCTCGCGAACTAGAGGATTTCCCTGCCGGATTTTCTGCACCATCATCAATTCCATATGGCAAAGTTGAGATTTTCAACTTGATGATGGAAGTGCAGGAAATCCGGCAGGGAAATCCTGACCATGAATTCGCAGCATTAGCAAGAAGCCCTTTGGACAAAGATAAGGCTGGAGAGAGTCGAAAATGAGTAATTCTGGAAGCACTTTCGCATTCGAAATGTCAATCATTGAGTTTCAAGACGCTAGCTCAAACCAGGGATGTTCGAGTGTGGAAATTCAGAAGTACACGATCGACATCAACTAGGAGCTCTCAGCAGAAAATCGAAGAGAAAGAACAAATATTCTGCTGGTGTATGAATGAAAAGTAAAAAAGCGAGATATCTGAAAGTTTCAGTAATCTGTTTTGAGGTTGCTGAGCTGAAGGTGCTATTCAGCTTGTCCACTCTGGTCAATGAAATCATTCACTCATACCAACGAGTACTATTTTGGACTATTAGGACTACTAGTGGGTTAGAAAAATGTTTTCGAGAGATATCTAAAAATTACAGTGATATTGGGCTTTCCCTAAATGCTGGAAAATGTGATGTTTGATTTTTAATGAATTAGATGCGACTAGATCTGAGGGTATATCAGTAGACCTGAATGGTACAGCACTAAAGCCTTGTGATAAGTTGACTTATCTTGGCCTTACAATTGGAAAAAATCTGAAGAAAACTAGGCTATTGATGCTAGAAAGTATGGAAACTAAAATTCGTCGTGCATACGGTACAATTGTTAGTTCTCAGTTCCATTTGAACAGAGCCCATCTTGCGAGGATTTACAATATTGTCGTCCTGCCACATATTCTGTATTTAGTACCGTTTTACCCTATATTTAGTGAATCTGACCATCTTAGGATGAAGCGTGTTTTTTTCAGATTCGCTAAGTTTCTGTTACGAGTTCCTCCGTGGACTCGCAACTCGTACTTAATGAAAAAATATAACTTGTCTGACCCGTGTGCTAAGTTAGCTGAGTTGAATGTACATATGTGCAATAAGCCAACCGGCCACGAATGGCAAAATGTTGTCTTTTGATGTGGAATTGTTTTCGTTTGTACTTTAGAACGTAAACGGTATGTTGTTTCTTTCTTTTTTCTTTTTTCCAATGTACTCCATCAATTCATTCTTTTGTATGATGGGTTATAAATACATACATACATACATACATTTACCTTTTAAAAACCTGATATCAAAAAAGTTTCGGAACCAGACCGTAATTTTTGACAGATGTGAATACGGCCTGAGACATTACTTCGGGTCGTGAGAAAACCGAACCGCTTTGTCAATGTGACAGTGATAAACGCCGGAAAGGACAACGGCCCGTAATATAGCAGCATCACCCGGGTGAGGAATACACCCAAGTCCTGTTTTTTCTTTGTTTTGTACACTTCTTTTCTCCTGGTGATTTAGGGTTTTGGTCTCCATTTGAACCGAAGTACAGTTAGAAGGCTGACAAAGATCTTGTACCGTTGTGTCACAATGTGTTAAGTTGTCATTGTCACCAATACCGTTCTCGGACAAACTGACTAGGTTGCTTGCTCCCAGAGGGATATATAATACTCGAAGAATGTTGAGTTAGCGAATTTTTTTGTGACATTTCGCGGTGCCTCTTATCACCTGATACGAGAAATTTCAGCACCGTAAAGACGGGCTCAAATTACGCGGCTTTAAACCAATTTTTACTCTATTCCCTGAGAACTGTAACTTTTCTCACTAAACTGTCACAAGAATGACAAAGCAGTAAATGTATCCCTTCCTTCAGGTTGTGAACTACTGATTCTCTGATCTCCCTGCTCTTTTGGATGGTTCCGCTTCATGATTGTCCCTTTTTTGCATGATTCTGCAATGCCAGAATTACTAAATTCCTTCAATACGAAAAATAAATCATGTATAAAAAATTAGCAGTGAAATATTCGTGAGTTTTGAATATCAATTGTAAACACCCAATTCTTGTAAATATTTGAATATCCTGTTTCATTTTATTTTCAATCAATATTGTATGTATGTATGTATTTATTTATAACCCATCTACAACAGCTACAAAAGCATGAGACGGAGTACAGACAAAGAAAAGAAAAAAGAAGGAACTAATAAACTCTTACCCAAATACAAAAACAACAACAAATTCGATAAATACTAAAATAGAATGCCGCTCCAGGGGTGGTGAGACGGCTTGTCAGCAGTCATTGCTCAAACTGCGTCGCTCTGTAGGGCACGAATGTTTGTATACCTAAATATGAATGTATTGCTTCGTCTCAACGGTGGGCCACGACAGACGGTGGTTTAAACGACGGAATGACTTAAGCTTGGATTAGAATTCAAAAGTAAAGGTTTGGATGCGGCCTCTGGTCCTTTTAAAGAAGTTGAGGCAGCGAACTGCGTTGATCGCACTTACGACCTCCCCTAAAGTCACAAATAGCACAAGCTTCTAAGAGAAAGGGTGTTCAAGTTGCAAAGCTCCCAGAAGCAGTAGCGAGTGTTTTTACCAACCAGTTCTCCGTGTGTCGGTATGTCTGTTGGTCCGCTGATCCCGAGTTGGGATACTTCCAGATGTGCTAGGAAGATGAAACTTGGTATGCGTACTAGGGACCCGACCAGACTGACTCAGCAATTGTCGATTGCCGTCCAGATTGCCTGTCGAGATCCGACCATGCTGGGAGAGTGGAGGGAGGGGGATCCGAAATCTTGGGCCATGCCTAACTTTCGAACGAGTGATCAGATCTGATCCCCCTGGTGCACCCCTTGTGTTACCGACCGGTTACTGACAAGTCAGACAAAAACTTGACGGTGTAATCCCGATAGCAAACAAATAAATGAAGTAGCCTACACTGTACGAGTTTGACCGTGTATTTTTAGTTTGTCCTGCACTCCGCAGGCACTTTACAGAAGAATGGATAAAGTAATTATACTGATCACAGTAACCTATTGGAGAAGCTACTGGAAAATGTCCACGGTTGTCCATAATAGTATAAGCAACTAGGAGGATGAGTTAACTTACTTAATTAGCTTCTAAGAAGTTATGATTTTTATCAGGTTTCAAATAGAAAATTTTAAATAGGTTAATGGCAATGAAGCAACTTTATTCAGAATTTTTAAAAGACTGATGGGTTAAAATTAATATAACAGTAATATCTTTACGAAATTTAGTAAATAACATTTACAATAATATTTTAGATGGCATTAGTAATGAAAGATTAGGTTTAATGTCATCCAGGGAGGAGACGTAGTATCAAGCCTTTTGTCAAATCTAGTTGAAAAATTGCTCAGAACGTAAAACAAACGTTAGTCACGAACAAATTTTCATTTTTCAAGAAATTCTTGTTCAAAACGTGTTACAAGTAGATGAACCAGCTTTATAGTAGACAAACAGGCTTTTCAACAATGTTGGCAGACCGGTATAGCTGAACTTTTGTCCCGGATTATGGTTGTATGTCAACACCGCGAAAGCAAAAACGAAGCAATGCAGGAACAGCGAAAGAGCAGAAATCTCAGTAAGAGTCTAAGAGATCCCCCTACAGATGCCGGATTCAGCCCGGACCTCAAACAGAACATCTGGGACATGCGCTCTTACCAACTCTCACGCAACAATGGATAAAGGAAATATTAGTACGAAACAAAACGATTCCCTTTACTTCTTTCCTCAAATGCTACAGTCAAAATCCCTTCGTTTTATCACACTGAAGTACTGTTGCCAGGCGCGATTTTGACCATTCGTGGTTTTTGGACGTCGCTGTTTTTCCAGCCGACGCTTTTCTTTTCACAATATTTACCGGATACCCAAATTACGAGACGGCGTATTATATGCTTTTTAGTTTTGACAGGTATATCTTAATACTAAATTACAGAAGCAGGTTCTCTCTAATCACTCATTAATTATGTTTGATAGAATATGCAAAATTATGATATTTAAACAAGCGCGTGGTAATCCAGTAACGTAACACATAATTGTTAACGCCTTCTCTTTCTGTAGACTATCTGGCCGAGTAAACTGATTGATTGATCGAATTTTGTGGCAGAATTGGCTGGGTAGAAGATGGAATATATCCGTCATTATTCAGCTGACTGAAAACCGTAGTTGCGTTTTTGCAGATACCATGGTATCTGTTACCACGGTAACTGGATCTGCAATTCGTCGTTTTTGCAGTTACCGTGGTATCTGATACACGGTTGCTCTGCAAAAACGACTATTGCCGAAATTGCACTTTTCGGAGTCATCCCAGAAGAGAAACTGACACCCAGTTACATCACTAAGTGCCAAACTTCTTTCCCACCAATTTGACAAAAACTGATAAAAGTGAGATGAATTTTTCAGATGCCACGATCAGTTACCACGGTCGGACCGTGTTATCTGAATATCAGATACCACGATTACTGCAATAACACCTTTTGACCGTGGTATCAGATACCACGGTAACTAAGAAAACGACTTTAAACCGTGGTATCAGATACCATGGAATCTGCAAAAACGCAACTCGTGATCCCAGAGGAGGTAGTCGAGCGCTTTCTTGGGCAATTCTTCGTGCGGCTGGGACTACGAGACTATCGAGTCCGGTAAAACGTTCCATACTTCAGGAGATCGAGAGATGAGAAAAGGATCTCTATTCGAACCTCTCGGAATCCGCGAATTCAGATTTATGTGCACTATTTCTAAAGAATATTAATAGAATTTTTTTTTCTTTCCTACAGAATTACTTTCAAATCTCGCAAACAAGTTTAGGAAGGTGTCTCCCTGACGCTAGAAAGCATCGAACCCCTCGTTCTTGATACGAGTACTTCGGGCCATACATAGCATCAAAGTGGTCACGTTAACTGATTGGATTGGGTGTTACCTGAGTCGCTAACTGACATCCATCTTTACGAAACGGTCAGCATGCTTGGATGGCGGACAGTTTCGCCACCACTTTGGGGGTCGTGAAATCAGGGCCTCGCAACCAACCACAAAAGTGTACGAGAGTACAAGCCAAGCGCATAGGAGTACAGAGTACGTCCTATCCTTGTACATGGGAGAACTTGTGGGAGTACAGGAGTACACACGGTAAAGCGTACGAGAGTACAGGTGGTTGCGGGGCCCTGTGTGAAATATTCCGATTTATACAAGCCTGCCACATTAGTAATGGAAAATTGTGGTACTGTAGAGAAAACGCGATATGAAATATATTGGGCGACGTTTCAACACTGTTATGTAATTTTGCAGCCATTAAGTGCCTCAAAATGAGGCTGATCGGCAATTCTTTGACCGTAAACTACCCGGAAGATGATGAATAGTTTTTTAAACGGTAAGATTTGTAGGCTACGTTTAACGTATTTTACCAGCCCCCTCTCCTCTCTCCGACCGTAAACTACCCGGAAGATGATGAATAGTTTTTTAAACGGTAAGATTTGTAGGCTACGTTTAACGTATTTTACCAGCCCCCCCCCCCTCCTCTACCAATGTCACTATCATACGCAATTTATATATTATACCAGTAGCATTTCAAGTTGCTAGTTCAATTCTTCAAACCACAACTACGTACGAGTGGGATGACCTGGTGGGGTGATTCGGATAAACACGACTGGGCTTTGTAAAAGAGTCCCATGCAGAACAAGACCAAAGTTTTCGATGGGATCCCAAAAATTTAATATTAACTACGTCTTGTCTTCGCCAAATCCAGTCTTCGCCAGGCTAATCATCTGAGAAAACCAATTTCAGATATACCTGTATAAGCCATATCTATTTGACGATACTGATCGAAACTTCCTGGTGTACTTCTGCCAAATTTCCGGTTTCGGCCGAATTCCGAGCAAACTACTTGCCCAGCAAAAACAAAAAATAGTTCAAAAACGAGTTCAGCGTATCTCCTTATCCCTATAAAGAACATCTAATCAACTTCAAATAAAACTTTAACTTCTAAAAAAAAAATCCGGTTTCAACCGGATTCCGGACGAACTATATGCCCGGTTAAAAAATGATTGTCATATATAGATTCAGCGTTTTTTCTTACCCTTAAATCTATCATCTAATCAACTTCAAATACAAATTTTGCTTTTAACAAATTTTCGGGTTCTGGCCGGATTCCGGACGAACTATTTGTTCGGCAAGAAAATGGTTTTCACCATCGTGTTCAGCACGTTTACTTACCCCTAAATCGAATATCTAATCAACTTCAAATACAAATTTTTCTTTTATCAAATTTTCCGGTTTTCGCCGGATTCCGGGCGAACTACTTGTCAGGGAAGAAAATGGTTTTCACCATCGTATTCAGCATGTCTTCTTACCCCTAAATCAAACATCTAATCAACTTCAAATACAACTTTTACTTTTAACAAACTTTCCGGTTTTGGCCGGATTCCGGGCGAACTACTTGTCCGGCGAGAAAATAACTTTCATATTCGGATTCAGCGTGTCTCCTTACCCCTAAATCCACTATCTAAACAGCTTTCAAAAAATATTTTTTTTGCCCCTTAATTTGAAACCCCTCCCCCACCCTCAAATATAGAACTACAGAGCCCATCTTCGAACTTGACTTGTACTTTGACCCGAAGGATCCTCCCACCAAGTTTCATCAAAATATCTCAATCCCTTCGAGAGTTATCGTGCGCACAGACGGACAGACGGACAGACGGACGGACGGACAGACAGACGGACAACTTTTGCGATGTCATAGGTATCCGTCACTAACGTTTTGGGATCCCAAAAAGTCAAAGATTAAAAAAATTATTTCAAGTGGTGAATGAATATAAAGTAAAAGATCTTTGGTCTATTTTTTCAGTGTTTTATACCCATTCATTTACATAAGCCTGTATCTTATTTCACAAAATATCACCTCATTTTATTAATTTTACCTCATTTTCCTAGGCTAACCGAATCTTTATTTTAAGCTAACCTTACAACACTAAAAAAATAACGGGACCTTGCAAACAGTTTATCTCCATCTCGAGCCTGTGAGGTATAACCGAGAACACCCAACCATTTTCCGACAATTGTTAGCAGACAATCACTTGCTTGCTTACTTACTTACTTGGCAAGGGACCTTTACAATTGTTTTTTCTTAATATAAGTTTTAGTCGTATTTTCGGTGTAAGAAACTATCTAAAAATGGTTCAAAGACTACGTGTAGAATCACTCATGTAGGACTGCATTCGAAAGGGTGTCCCAGCGTTTTTCGCATGCTAGCAAGAAACGTTCTTCTTAGGAGAAACCCTGTCTTCTCATTTGTTGTATGTAACTGTGCGCATCAGTAATGACATCCCAAAATCCCTGACTTCTCTGGTCGCTGATACTAAACCTCATACGCCTATACTGTAACTCCAGCGCAGCGCCCGTAATTTATGCGTGGCCATATGAATTTGCGGCTGCGTAACTGACGCTTCTCACAACAGCAAAGTATCAAATACCAAGTACTTCCAAATATTGCACGCTATGACGACCAATGTACTTAAGTACCTAGTATTTCAGTATTAAGTCGATTTGTACTTAAGTAGTACTTTAATAAAGTACTGCACGTCGAGAAATAGTCTTCGCAGCTTGGAATGAAGCTCCTGTCATCTCATAGTATGCTTACCAAGGCTTCAGTGTACTTCACAGACTGTCCGAGTTTCATCATTTTTTTCGGAAGGCGTGTGATCTGATAAATGCTGCCAAAGAAGCATTTCAATGTGCTAATCAATTTGGTCCAAACAGAATGTGCTTAACATAGGATAATATATTGGCACACGAGGCTTCATCTATTTATTTTACTTAGGTAATACGTATGAAGTACACACAATGAAATTGTACTTCAGGAAAACCCAAGAACTTCGATTTTGCATATTTGACAGTGCGAAACGGATAAGTCATCTGAAAATATATTGGAGCTATATTTCGGCCCTTCTTGGCAGGGGTCCTCTTCAGGCTTAAAGCCGCTCAAGATGAAAAAAAACGAAACTTGTGATAACTGTTATATATTGTATAACTATTATATATATTGGTTATCACAAGTTTCGTTTTAGGGGTCCTCTTCAGGCTTAAAGCCGCTCAAGATGAAAAAAACGAAACTTGTGATAACTATTATATATTGTATAACTATTATATATATTGGTTATCACAAGTTTCGTTTTTTCCATCTTGAGCGGCTTTGAGTCTGAAGAGGACCCTTGCCAAGAAGGGCCGAAATATAGCTCCAATAAATTTTCAGCTGACTTATCCGTTTCGCATTGTCAAATATGATTCGCAGTCAGCTTGGGCTGAAGGAATATTTATTCGATTTTGCACTTAAGTAGTACCTGGAGTACTTTCCAACACTAACAATGACACGGTAGTTACAGTATACGCGACCACAGAAGTCGAGATACTTGCAGTTGCATCGAGATAATGAGAAGACGAATGTAGAGTATCGATTCTTGCTAACATGGTGATACGTAACAACACAGAAGGTAACAAGGCAAAGATAACCCTACCTTGGAAGCAGAGAAAGGATACATGTAAGCACCAGTGTCGTCCAGAACAAAGCTCGACTCATGGCAACATGTGTGACCCAATAGGGGTTAGGCACTCCGTAGCAATCACTGCACACAGCGCTGTAGACAAAGGCGAAAGCGAAGAAGGAAATGATAGAAACGAGGATCGAGCCAAGGTGAACAACCGTCTGAAAAGAAAGCAGAACGTACAATTAACAGAAAACATTAAAAACAAATGTTTTTGGGTAGGCTATAACAGCGCATAGTTTTCCCAAATGTTTTGGGGTAGGCTACAACAGCGAAGAAATTAATTAAGGGACCCCTCTTACTTCTTCTCCCTTTTATGGTATCCCTAGCTACCTTATCGAGCCGAGATTGCAAGTGAAGTAATAAAACCTTCGCCGAAAGATTCAAGATCTACCGACATATCGTTTAAAACTAAAGACCTGAGAGACTTCAAAGATTTGTTTTTTCGTTTCGGAAGACTTTGTATGCCAACAGGTCTGTCTTGTGTTTCAGACTCCTTTTCTTTTGCATTGTTGTTCCCACTTTTAGACCACGGCGCGCATATTCTAATACTTTGCGTCCAACCTCCGCTTCTGAGAGCGGGGAGTCTGGATAGAGTCGACGAGTCCCAACAAGAAAATCGCTAATTTTATGGAACAAGTTGCACTTGACTCTTGCTTTTTATGTACAACTACCTAATTACGACGTATCTGACAAAAACGGCAAGTTCGGCTGTCCAATGCTTCCGTTTACAATAAAGTATCAAAAACTCTTGAAACGAAAAGAATGTTTTTTTTTCTAGTTCCCTTAGCACTATAGCCTTCACCCAATAATAGCATAACCCTAAGCCAATATTTTACGAAAGACTGTTTTCAAATTTTACTCTAAGCTGGTACGATGCAATGGAGTAGGTTAGTTGACCAATAAATTATCCAGCACAATGTTTTTCAACGGTTCTTTTTCTGCTTTTTGTCTCTTCCAGGTTAATCACCACTTAACGTTGTTTTTCGGATCTTGAACCAGAACAGGACCGCCAAAAAATGAGGTGCTGTAGAAAGCAGGGTTCCCGGGTGGCTAAAATACCAGCCGGTTAATACCGGCTAAAAGGTGATTTCTGCCGGTATGGTTAAAATCAAGTGGCATGGACAAAATCAAATAACTGGCTAAAATCAAATTTCTAACTGCTACTATGTGATTTTGGTAGCAATCCGCTATTCTAAGACTGTCATACTTCTTTCAGGTATTATAGAAGCCTAGAAGAACTCAAACAAGCTTAATTAACTGATCCCAGCGATCTTGTATATAGAATAATTTTTATTCGAAAATAATCTGTAAAACTTCTTTGTTGCATTTCTCAAAGAAAAAATTGCCTCATTGCACTGTTATCACTAAAACGAAATCAGCATCGAATATGGCAGAAATAAATTAACCAACTAAGTAAAGTAAATGTCCATTAAGTCACAGTAATCAAATTATAGAGCAGACATTCAACATCTATAGTAAAACAAAACGAAAACTTCCTCGTTAGTTCAGGGGTCTCCCAAGATGATGTCGTCAGCACTTTCCGATTCAGAGTCGGTAACCCCAATGGCTGAACCTGTAGAATGTTCCCCAATCAACCCTGGTTGAAAAATAGTCGGAAAACAACGAAGAAACAACAGTAAAGATTGATACGTAGAAAAGATCTGTACGATTTGATTTTAGCCAGTTTTAGCCGGCAAAAATCGGTTTTTATTAATAAAAGCCGATTAAAACCGCCGGTATGGTAAAAATCAATTTTAGCCGGCAAAAACGGAACCCTGGTAGAAAGTGAGACTATTTTCCCAATTCCGCCATTCGAAATGGTCGAGGCTCCTAGAAGAAACTCTTCCAACTGTACCATAAGAACTAGGCTGCTTTTGCCAAGTTTAAACAAATGTTCTACTGCATTAGCCTAGTATGAAAAAACACGATAGCTTACCCAACTTTTGAAGTCCATGGCAAGATGCAAATTTTGCACAAAAACACAGGCTGTAATCATGTAGGTTCCAAACTCCCAAATGTCAACATCTGAACCCTCGTACGCCTGAAAGGCACAGAGAAAAACTTAATTTCATATTTTCTAATGAACCGTCTTATACTTATAGTCTTCTTCGATAATCATTAGGTGTGAGAGAGAGGCTCCGCGATTAGTCAAATGATGCGAAATATCCCGCAGAGATTCGTCTCAAAACATGAATAATTATTACTATCGATTTTAGTTTATGCCCATGCGACTCATACGAGACGGAGATACGAAAAAAATACGACATAACTGTGAGTAAAAATACCTAATGGGTCAACACCAGCCTACAGAAACTTTAGGTTCGTGTCCAAACCTGAACTTTCTAATCGTAATCGTAATACCATCTTTAGCTTCTTCCACACAAACCCACTTTCTGATGTGGAAGATCTCGGTCAAGATTCACAAGACTTCGGATATTAAAACTGTCGTACGCTAAACAGCAACAAGGTTTGACCAAGAAAGAAAATTAAACGCGAAGACGCATCTCAAAATATTATTGATGATTATCTCTAAAACTCACAAATAATGCCATTGCTTGTGGCACTATTTGTGAGTTTAACACATCAACCAACCAATCAGTAAGTATATTTCACATAATATTTAAGTAGAACAAAAATAACCTTGTACGTCAAAACCAAATGGTTTGAAAAATAAATAAAACAACGGTTAATGTGTGTGTTAACGAACACACACGATGATGTTCGTTATGCTCAGTGAAGGCATTTTGTTTCCGCTGTTCACGACTCTATTCGTGTCCGATAGGATACGTAAAAATAGTTCCAAACAGAAGAAGGTATAAAGGAAAATAAGCCCTTGGTAGCTTGTATGATAGTTATGGGTTTTTTTTCTCTGTTTGCAGTCTTTCTGGAATTTTTGGCATTCTGAGACCAACAGGTTTAAATATTGACAATTTCTTTTATACCTTCCGCAGCATTACAGAACTTCCCGCGTAACTTCAAACTTTTCACCATCTGACCCTTGTGCAAATTTATCGTCCATTACCCAGACTTTCACGTTTGTGCCCTTTCTCATTTTTGTCGCTTTCCATTTGGAAAGAAGATTCTTTAGACCCGATTAGTCCCTTTTTTTTGTGTGTTTGTCTATTTGTTTTTACCTTGAGCATTTACTGCGTTACTGAAAGCTGAGCGTAATCTTTCCTTTTCTTTTTCGTACTGCACCATTTCCCTTTTCTAGTGCGTGAATAAAATTCCATCACCATCATCACTTAAGAGCTTTACAAGACAGTTATAAACTACAGTATTAACAACATGAAGGAAGTAGGTGTATGTGTGGTTTGTCGTCATTTATGACACTTTGATGAACAGAAAAGTTTGCAGGAGTCAGAAAAACGAGATTATTTTTAAATCATTTTGGGGCCGGCATCAAACATTAGGCGGTTTTGAGGATAGCTCAGGCAAATACTATCGCCATGTGAGTCCGTTCGAGACTTGTCGTTTCCTTCATAGATTGACCAGCACAATCTGTTTCTTGTTATAAGCGGACTGACAAAAGGTTTGGGGTTGGACGTTTTAGTTCGAGGCAAGACATGTGGGTCGAGGAGGTTTTTGGTAGTAGAACTTTTTTTCCGGAGAAGTGCCACTAGGAGACATTCTCGAAGTAGAGGTTCTGCAGACAACCCTAGAAGGCACCCATCATGTCGAGTGGGCTTAGTCTAACAAATCTGTCAACGCCCAGGAACAAGGCAAATAACCTGAATAGCCGTTGGAAACGAAACCGGGGCAAGTGAGGATTTGAAAAATCTCAAAAAGAGCTTGGTCATACAATGACTCAAACAAAAATAAAACCTAGTCGCCCACTAAATTCCAAACATGGCCCCATAGTCTTAACGAGGGGTTACAGAGCTTACAAATTTCGCTAGTCATCGTGACTCGTGGTTTCGAACATATTTTCTTTAGTTCGGACAGTATTAAGTTTGCTAAGTCTTCTTTATCGACGTCGGGTGTGTTCCAACATCCTGCCGGTTACGTGTCAAAACTGCGAAAGTGCAACACAACCAATCTAATACACGCTTGAACTGAGAATCCCATGGATCCGGTGGACCGGTCCAAATCCATGTTCTCATCTGGAGATCTGAACAGTCTGAAAATTGTTTGACTGGAAGCGGTTTTAGTACATTTGGTATTCATTTTGATTTTATTACACACTCATCAAAACAACATACGAGCTCGAAGCTCGCATACAAGGCGAAGCTCAGGAAACGTTCAGTTCCAGATTGTAAGGTCACTTCTTAAGAAAGGTCGCTATTGCGTGTGACCAAAAAAGATTTATTTTGTTTTAACAGTGTACTGTGGCAGAAAACATCTCATGCATAGAACTAAAAGAATAAGTTCAGTCCGAAAAAAAAGTTCCTGAGACGAAAATCGATTACCGTATATGAAAAGAGGAGCAAGGAAGTAACACGTTTTCAGCGAGTGAGATGGGGAAGCTAGACCGTCGTATCTCGGGCGTATTCGGTTATGCTTTAAATTTTGTAGTCGATAGTCCCGTCTCACGATACTAGAGACTTTTGGCCTGTGTTGGCCGTCGCAGTTTTGCATGTCGCGGTTTTTATTTAACGGTTTTGACTAAATACCTCTTCTGCCGACATTTGCCAAAATTTACCATCATCGTTTTAACCTGTACGCAGAGTTATGCAAATTGGAACGACTTTACTAGCTTTCAGAACCTGTTAGCAGGGGATTGGAAGGCACCCACCATTTCGAGTTTGCTTGGTCTGACACATTTGTGAATGCCTGGTAACCAGACTAATATTTTGAACAACCGTTTGAAATTAATCTGGGGCAAGTGAGGATTTCAAATATCCCCAAAAGAGCAAGGTAATAGGATGACTTAAAAAGAATACAAAATAAAAGCCAGTCACCCATTAAATTTTCCAAATCCAGCACCATAATATTGGCGACGGGTCATATAACTTCAGAACTTCACTACTCATCGTGACTCTGGCTTTGCACGTATTTTCTCTGGTCTGTAATTCGTCGACAAGTAAAGAGAGTGAGGTAAACAGTTAATGCAAAATGCGCACACAACTACGAGCATGATTTGCAGTGCAAACTGTAATGTTTTCATTTGCTGCTTCTGCATAATCATGTCATGGAAGAAAGTTGGATGAAGATTCCCATTTTTCCGTTCGCCGGAAAAAGAGTGAAGGTATTCGAAGATAACGTAACGCCCCGCTTAACTAGAAAATCGAGTATTTCCAGTTAATGATGGCCTGGTAGCCGAGATGGGTTTCCGGGGCATGTACAGTGCATCGATGGTCCGCGGTAACCCGATAACGAACCTACATAGGCTAGAATCTAGGCTAACATACACTTTTGAATGTCTTACAAGCACAGAATTGGCATGAAAGGTCATTTTTGTACTGAGGATTCGGCAAAAACAGTGAAGGTAACTGAAGGTAAAGTGGATGTGTCGTTGATACAGGACAGAACCGACACACAGCGATAGGTTACCATACCCTTTTAAATGTTCTACAAGCACAGACTTGGCATGAAAGGTCATTCCTGTCCTGGTCTACTGGCAAAAAAATTACGGATTCGAAGATTTGGCTACAGCTTATCTATTCACACGTTACTGGCTGTATGCATATTGTGATTGTATCCTTATTTCTGTCCGATGTCGGATACCATATTTTGGACGAAACGTGGTGGCACATTTCTGACAAATGTAAGGCGGGGAGATGAGAGAAAAAGATCATGCAAACGAGAAAACGAAGAGGACGAGCGAATGACGAATTTTTTTTTCCTATTCTAGCTTTATTTTTGAGCTATTTGGAAATAAATGTGATTGATTGATTGATTGAATGACGAAGGGAGTGTTGAGGGATGAGTGTTTTGCAATTATTAGGAGAGTTGGACGTGGACGATTCTTCTTGCTAGCGTTGGTGCAGAGTGTCTGTTTCTCGGTCTGTCTTATGCAACAGTTAGTTATTCGTATTTTCTTTTGTGTATTTATTTTTCCAAATCCTGTTATGGCAGTTCAAATAGAACAGATTAATCGACTACATCTGAAAGAGTTGGGGGAGGGGGCGGGGTCTGGGTTTTCTGGTGACAGTGTTAGTGGGACGTCTACTGTGTCCGCGCAGGAATTCCTGTTCGGGAGGCTATGTTCGGAGTCACCTCCTGTCGAAGGGATATTCTCTGTGTCGTTTACCGCGCGGGATTCCTTCTGGAAAATAGCAGCTACTTTTACTATATTACTCACATTGCCGAACAAGACGAAGTTTTCGTTTTACCGAGTAAGCTTCCACGATGATACAAAAAAAAACATAAAAAAATGTTAGATCATGACGAACCAACAATCGAAGTGAGGGCAAGACGGCCTTACAAATGCGAAAAGAGTACACCAATAATGAGCATACACTTTAGACCCTGTTCTCTCCTGTGGATCGTCAAAAATCAAGAATACGAAAACGGATTACAAAATCCTTGGACTTCCTGATGTCACGTCGGCATCACGTGATCTCCCACCTCCTTTCATACCAACGGCGTCCACAGCGTTATGCGTTCAGCCGAAAACGCCAAAGTGGAGATCCGACAAAACAGAATAATTGTCAAGGCGCAGCGTGTTGCCGCAAAACTCGGAAGTACGTTTCGGGTTAGCCATGGGAAATGCTGAAAGATCGGCACGCACAGTGACTATCTGATAGCCTGTAACCTCTGCTACTGGTTGTAAAAGTGGGTTTGCTCAGTCATACACAAAGCCTCTACTTCAGGGCACAGTCCTCACAGGTTGGGGCACCATGCCCTGGAGCAATGGGCACAGCACCCCCATACAAATCTGTTGAATTGAAAATATGAAATAAGAATTTGCTCTTCGAACAGTGCTCTTACTCCAGGCCATGGGGCCCCAAAAATCGGGGATTTGTGTATGACTGGGTTCTGCTGGTACTTACAAAGTGAGCGGTGAAGTACATGACGAGAGACTGATAGACAGCATCGGCGAAGTTAATCCAGTAATGTCGACTTTTGTAAGCTCGGCACTCTCTTCCTAGAGAGTAGAGGTCAGGTCGGCTTAGTAACAAGTCCGCAGGGGCGTCTTCATCCAAAATACCTGCAAAACCAAATAAGGGTAACTTACCCCAAATGAATGAATAAATGAATGACGATTTAATCCGTAATATCTTTTGATGTATACAAATATTTTTGGAAATAGCTTTGGAAATATTCCTGGGATGTAGCTGGCAGAAAGTCATTTTTTATATAATGTTCAAGGCCTGCCCAAAAGGGTTTTACAGAAGGAAAAGCTGCACCTGTGTTCACATTGATTATTCCCATCGACTTTCAGCTGTTCCTTCCCCATCTGCGCCATGTCACTTAACTCTTTTCAAGTTTCACAGAAGGGCTGGAACGCGTCAAGTTATCCATCACTCATTCACTTAAATAGGCTTAAAGACCCGATGAAAATGCGTTACTTCGTTACTCCGTTATGCATATTATCAGGTTCAGGTTCATTCAACTTTCTAATCATGAAAACAAATAATTTTACAAAACTTCATGGCAGAGAGCAGGCTCGATGGCCAGAAGACTAAAAAAAAATTAAAAAAATACAACCATCATGGTCATACACAACTGTATACAGTATAACAACCACCATCCGGTCCCGAGAAAGGGGACATCCAGCAAATAACCTCCTCATTAAAAACAAATAAACAAAAAGACGAGACAACCAAGAAACCGTCAATACTCAAAGGACAAACCATCGATCTTCTTACATCACTCAATATTCAATCAGAAGTCTTGCTTTGATTTTATTACGGCACTTGAGCCTACTCAAGTGCCATATAGCGATCGTAATATCTGTCGGTCTGTCCGGGTTTTGCTAGTTTGGGCACTTCCACATAAGCTAGCACGATGAAACTTGGCAGCTTATCGCTGACCCGACCAGATCAACTTACAAATAATGACTTTCCCGATCCGACTTTCCCCGGATCCGGGAGTCCGGAAAACTAATAACAAGGGCAGCGAAAAAGAGCAAAAGAAAACGTCCACAAGTGGGATCGATCCCGCATCGCCAGATTCGAAGTTCAATGCTATATCATTACACCACGGGAGGTTACTCCTGAATCAAACGCACGTACAGTTTAATCAAAATAACGACTGCAATCGAAATTATTTGACGGTCTCCTGGTCTCTCCCGGTTTTGCTAGTTCGGACACATTCACAGAAGCTAGGACGATGAAAGATTAACTAGAAATAATCCTTTCCCCGATCCGGCTATCGTGGAAGGATCGGAGGGATGGGGAATCCGGAAACTAGCAACATGCATAACTTTGGAACAGGTAATCGGACAGGGATGAAACTAGAGAATAATTGTCAACATTTTGTAAAGTAAATTTGGTATAAGTAAAAGCTTTTTTCAAGTTGAGAGATTCGATGTAGTGGTAAGGAAGCATGCTTAATCCATAAAGGTAAACTAATTTTATTTTTGTCGAACCAATAGTTCACTCGGAATCCGGCCAAAACCTGAATAGTTCACTCGGAATCCGGCCAAAACCTGAAAATTCGTTAAAGTTTAACCGAAAAGGAATGTAATAACAGAATCTAGGTACCCATAACTTATTCACTTAAAGAAGCTTGAAGACCCGATGAAAATGCGTCACTTCGCTCTTTAGCTATTCACGAATACTCGATTTGCAAATAGTGGAATTTCCCTCTGATTTGTGGTACCTCTATCTACTTGTGTCTGTGATTTACAAAAAATAAGTGTTCAAGCAGTGAGCCACCTTCCTCGAGCTGATCACTGACCACTGAACTCGCCACTGAAAAGCCGCGTTTGTATTGAGATTCAGTTTTTCTGCGTCATAGTAGAATTTTGCGTTGTGAAGACGGCCGGAGATTCGAACCGCCAGAAGAACAAGAAGAACAGGAGCTGAACGAATGAACTTCTCAAACTTCCTTTTTTATTTAGTATAGTGTATAATAAAATTATATTCGACTTGGTACATAACTCCCAAGCAAACAACTACCGCCAACACTTTCCTTATTCTCGCAAGTGCCATATGAGCTTTCAGCTCTTGTTTTTTAAACATTTGGAGAAAGTTGTAAGGTGTATCCATTTTCATAAACGAAAATTTTCTTTCAGATTTGTGGTAGACTATCTCTATGTACTTTCTATGCTTGAAATTTACAACGGTAAAAAATTGCCGAAAAACAGATTTGTTTTGGGTCACATACAATAAATACCGGGCTTTCTTCAGAAGTGACCTTACAATTTCGTACTGAAAATTCCCTGAGCTTCGTTTCATTACCCATTGAAACGCACGCTTCTGTTGAAATTCAACTTCTCAGCGTCGGGATGAGCCACCAGTGCATTTCTGAATGTCACTAGGCTACAAAAGCCTAAGATTAAAAATAAATCCCTTAGCAGAGTCAAAATTCAGAGCATTCATATCTAAAATATAAACGTAAGCTGGCTTTTCAGTTAAACTTCGAATGGTTTTCTAGAGAAACATTCCCGAACACAACCCTCCCGAACTTTCTCGAAATGGGTAGCAGTGTTTTAACGCCACCGCGGTTTTCCACCACCGTATGTTTTCGCCACCTTTTAATTCAGGTAGCGCAGGTAGCCTGTGCAGGTAGTTTCAGATTAAAAACTTTAAATGCGAAAAGGGTGTTTACCGCCACCCAGGAAATCTTACGTCCCCAAGAGAATTAGTTCCTCCAGAGGGTAGGGTAAATCTTGTCAGACCGAATATTCTGATGGGGTGTCGAGCGCCAACCGGATTAAGTATCACAGCGATTAAGGGATTATCAGTTAGTAACTGGTCTAAAAGTATTTATAAGAGCAATTGTAACTGCAGAACCCGAACTAAGTGACAAGAGAAATAATCATGGAAATAGTTAAGACAAAGAGTGTGGAAGACAATGACATTTACATTGTTGACGGTCTTTAAGAGATTTATTTCTGCGGGCGATTTCTCACCTTTTGAAATCTGAATAGTTTGGGGGCCTTGAATTGTTGAAGTTGTACAGTTTCTTTAGTTGGACTTAAAATAAATAATTATGTGAAACATTAAGGTCAGTCTTCGTCTTAGCTAGGATTAACGTTTAGTTAGCATTGGTGGCGGTAAACACCCTCTTCGCATTTAAGGATTTTGATATGGAATTACATGAACCAGCTACCTGCACTAATGAGTTGGCGGAAAACATACGGTGGCGAAGAACCTACCGAAATATCTGACCCTTTCGTCTGACCCAACTAATCCTCTTGATGATGCAAGATTTCCTGGGTGGCGGAAAACGTACGGTGGCGCTAAACCGCGGTGGCGTTAAGACACCCAATTCTCGAAATGAGTTCCTATGAGTTTTGAAGAGAATTGCAAGATCCATTTAAACTGCAAACGAAAATGCCGTTTCAGCGGACAAGTAGTTTGGATAGAGTAATGTAAATTTTATTTCGAGGCAGGTCTTCGCCCGAAAATGCTCTCCCTTCTAAGCTAAAAGATACCCACTGCCTTTCTCATTACGAGACAAACAAGACCAAAGGTTTCGATGGGATCCCAAAAAATTAACATTTGATCCGGACAACTAGGTCTTGTCTTCGCCAGATCCAGTCTTCGCCAGGCTAATCATCTGAGAAAACCAAGTTCAGATATACCTCTATAAGCCATATCTATTTTGAGGATACTGATCGAAACTTCCTGCTTTGCTTCTGCCAAATTTCCGGTTTCGGCCGAATTCCGAGCGAACTACTTGTCCAGCAAAAAAAAGAAAGTTCAAAACGAATTCAGCGTATCTCCTTATCCCTATAAAGAACATCTGATCAACTTCAAATAAAACTTTAACCAGGGACCCATAAATTTCCTTTACAGGGGGCTTGTCATTTCCTATGCTTTTATATTGCTATGTTGACCGATCCAAATCTAGTTTCCAAAAATCCCCACTTGAGTCGAATCGGCATTCTTGTTTGCCTCATTGGACGTGCCCGCCAAAGAGACTCCTCCCTCAAGGCGCTAGCAGCCAATCCCAAATTTTGTCTATCTGGCCTTTGACGTGATTGGAACGTGGGTGTTTCTCGAACTATCTTCCGACCGGTCAAGAGCGCATCAGAAATCTCTTATTGACAAGCCCCCTGTAAAGGAAATTTATGGGTCCCTGCTTTCAACCGGATTCCGAACGAACTATATGTCCGGGTAAAAAATGATTGTCATATACAGATTCAGTGTCTCTTCTCAAATCTGTCATCTAATCAACTACAAATAAAACTTATGCTTTTAACACATTTTCCGGTTTTGTCCGGATTCCTGGCGAACTACTTGTCCGGCGAGAAAATGGTTTTCACCATCGTCGTTCAGCATGTCTCTTACCCCTATATCTAACATCTAATCAACTTCAAAGAAAACATTTGCTTTTAACAAATTTTCCGGTTTTGGCCGGATTCCGGGCGAACTGCTTGTCCGGCGAGAAAATGGTTTTCACCATCGTGGTCAGCATGTCTTCTTACCCCTAAATCTAACATCTAATCAACTTCAAATAAAACTTTTACTTCTAACAAACTTTCCGGTTCTGGCCGGATTCCGGGCGAACTTATAGTTGTCTGGCGAGAAAATAGTTTTCACTATCATGTTCAGCATGTCTTCTTACCCCATAATCGACTATCACATTGGCTGTTTCAAACTATTTTGTTTGCCCGTTAATTTAAACCCCCTCCCCCACCCCTCAATGTAGGGCTACAGCTGAGCCCATCTACGAACTCGACCTTACTCTTGACCAGAAGAATCCTCACCCCAAGTTTCATCAAAATATCTCATCGTGCTCACAAACGGACGGACGGACAGATGGACAACTTTTACGATGTCATAGGTATCCCTCACTTACGTTTTGGGATCCCAAAAACTATGGGGTCCCAAAAACTATTTAAAGATATGGGACAATGTTATATCACCCTGGTGCAAAAACTTTTTCGTCACCACCCACTACTCACCCCATCATATTACAACCCCCACCATATTACTGAAAACATTAGCTGGCAGAAGACTTCCCTCTCTGCAAAAACGTTAACCTCTTTCACTCAACATTTTCATACCTCAAACAATGATTGCTAACCACATTGGTTATGTTTAGCAACCTGATTGTCCGACTTGCACACGAACCGGCGATCAGAGTCATTGAACAGGTAAATATAATCACCGTATGTAATTACCCCACTTTCAGGTGAAACCGGTTAGCATCTGTCTTATTAGGTAAGATAGCAAAAAAACTTAAATATTCCTTCACTGCAGTGAGGAGGTGTCTGAAGCATCACTTGAAAAGAAATCTGTGACGGAATCAAATTGCATGAGTGGCCGTTAGCAGTACAATCAAAGTCGCTATCTTAGCGGGGGGGGGGGGGCACCATTTCGGAGGGGCACGGGCATTCCATGTTGCTACAATTTTTTCCTCTCAAAATTTTCAAGAGGCAAAATGCAAAGCAATGACGTTACTTTAAGGTATATTCGAAAATGACTAAGTTTACTCTAAAAGAGTAAAGTGTTTGTTGAAATGAAGCCTCTGACAACAAAAGGTGCTATCCTCAACAGCTTTATCTTTCACTATGGGATTACATGATTTACATTATTGCTGATATCTAAATTTTTTTTTTTTTTTTTTTTTTTTTTAACCCGCTTTTTGGATAACAGCGGAGTCAGAATTAAATATCTTCAAATCCCTTTCACAAATTCAATCTTCTGTCACATAATATCTTAAGATTATACCAGCCCTTTAATGACCTTTTAGAAACCTAAAGCGTTTTTCCGTGACAATCCATATTGACGATTCACAATCCGGATTCTCCAAAATACGTTTTCTCTGACAATCCAGATTATGAAAAATCGTTTTCTGTGACAGTCTGACAATCCGGATTCGTGCTTGGAGTGTCGATTCGAGAATCTTGCAACGGAGCAAGATCGTCGGATCGTCATTTGTATAATCTGGGATTGTCGATTCGCTGTGTCTCTGACGAATCAGCTATCCAGGATTATAATCCGGGATTGTCGCGGAAAAACGCCTCTAATAAAGAAAGGGAATGCTGCAATCCAGTCCATCACAACAATGAAGCGATTTGGATTCGGCGTAGATCTATGAAATTGGCATGCGTGACTTGCGTGCGGCCGCTACTGGAGTATGCCTGCACAGTTTGCAGACCCTTTGTACAAAGGAGCGTACCACATAACGAAGAAGTTGAATAAGTGCAAGTTAGAGCGTGTCGCATAATGCTAGGACTGAAATACAATGGTTACGAAACTTCCCTCCTCCTATTAAGACTTGAGCCATTCCATGTCCGTCGGGAAAACTTAATTTTACATTTTGGCCGACGAATCCTTGTCAGTGAAAAACATAGAGATATTCTGGCCGATCCAGCACCAGCAACAGGACGGACGCGGCACCAAAACCTCCTGGTGCCAGTGAAGTGTCGCATTAACCGGTATTCCACTCCTTTTGTACCATATTTTACTGAGAAAATTAACAAAAAATTTGTGAATTCCAAGTGATTTATTTTCTTTTATGTAACAATTCTATATATTCAAGTACTTTAACACGTTAAATGTAATGGTCAACGTATTTGGTGCCATGTCGGCGCTACGAGTTTGATCAATACAAATATCTATCTCTATCTTTTTTGCCCCTAGGCTCGGATTGGGCTACTTTCCCTGTAGACTTCCGCCCCCCAAAAACGAATTCAGGTCCTGGAAAGGTTTAGGGCTAGGATAGGCTAGGTAACAAAACTGTCTCTTCATATATCCAACGGTCTTTTCCCTTAGCGCCCACACTTTCAACACAATTTCTACTGAGGATTTTTAAAAAGAAAAAAAAAATAGCAGGAGCTAACTGTTTCTTTCTAAATTTTCGAAAATGTAAGAAAGTAAGTAATTTATTTTTCACCCGCCATTTTAGAAAGCGGTGTTCGTTATTTTCTAATCAATACAGAGCTTCGAAAAATAACATCAGTTTCCCAGCGTATGACTATGAAGAAATCCGTGCCACAGGAGGTTGAAAAAGTCGGACGTAGTCTACAGTGGTACTTGTATATATAATCCGAGTGTCGAAATTTGTTGACAATCCTACGCTATTTTTGTGAAAACATAAATATTAAGGAAATAAACATTGATTGATTGATTGATAATGATTATAACACCAGTACACTTGAAAAATCAAAATAAGTGCAAGCGACAACACTGTAATGCCTGGCGTGATATTTGAAAAGCACTGGCGGCATGTGGATTCCACAGTAAGCTATTTTGTTTTAGTTTGTTCTAGTCGATAATGTCTCAGTAAGAATATAGCATAGTGCGACATTCAAACACTTTTCAAAATGAACTTCAAATTGAACTAAAATAACCCTCAGCTATACAGGAGAGGTATCCAACTTTGAATTTACCCAAGTTCAAACTTGGCCTGGAAATCTAACAAGGAAACCCACCCCGGATTGAATCCACGATCTTGAGACCAAACCACCCACCCCCAACCGGCTAGATGTCAAAGATTTTAATACCTGTGCCCCCCTGCTAGTACAATTGTTTTAACTGTGTGGTATTCCCCTGATGTTAAAAGAAAAAAGTTCCAACCGTGCGCTATCACTTGATATCGCAAGGCTGGCCGTGCGCTATCACTCGATATCGCACGGTTGGAACTTTTTTTCTTTTAACATCAGGGGAATACCAGAAAATTTTGGCACTGGGTAGGATAGGACTGTTATCACGGGACTGCAGTGTACTGGTGTTCTAGACAAATATCAGTGATAAGTCGCTAGGGCAGGTCCGATACATCGTAAAAAATTCAAAGCTTCGGAGAAAAATGGCTGCAGACATTGGGAAGGGGAGGGTTTAGTAATACACGTTCTACAGACACCTTGGGCTTAACCACAGATCAACTTCTAAATTCAAGAAAAATTCATGCGCCAGATATTTGGACACACCGGTGTAGTTAACCTTTTTCACCGCGGAGGAACACCGCCCGTCTGGGAAGCAGAGAAATTACTGTAATTTCGACTCATCAGTGACGCAGGTATAGGTATCCGCGATGAGAGTGTAATAAATAATTCTGGAGTGACTTTTGGCACGCAATGTTCATCCTGTAATACTAGTTTCTATTAAGGCTTTTTGTTGGAGAAATTCGCGAAGAGGTCGTGTCCTACATTCAACTGTCTGGCTCCACAATTTGGTCGTATGAGTCCGACTGTAAACTATATTTACGGTGCGCATAGATTACACCGCGATTTTATACCTCAACTGCAATCCTGTGTGAGCTTTCGAAAGAGAAAACTGTGGAAAATTACTGAGTTAGTTAGCTAAAACTCCGAAACTGTTATTCGTCTTTTCTTCTAGGAGCTCAAAGAACTTATTACGTGGAAATGGTACGATGAGGCAAATGGAGTCGTCACGAAATTCCCGACCCCCCTCCAATAAAGGAACGTCTACACCTGTTCGTACCACCCAACAAGTTTCGCCCTAGTATGATCACCTCGTAGCAAGGCCTAGTAAAAATTGCATTTCCGGGGAATATTAGGTGCGCCCTCAAAGCAAAGTCGAATCCCTAAGTTTCACCCCAACGGATCTACCTGTTTGGTCCCAAAGTATGAAATAAAATTTTGCGGATACACCGCAAATGCACCCTCCGTAACAGGACGCGGTTCGGACCCACAAATGGCAGTAATCCTACCACCCACCCATCAACATTCACTCGAATCAGATTACCGAATCGGATTGAAAATTGCACGTTCGATGCCCCCCACCCCCAACTCCGCCAAACGACGTCGGATCCGGATGGGAACCCCAAAAGCGCATATAGACAAATGTTTTGTGCCCAATGCCATCTTTATCCGAATCGCTTATCTCGTTGGGTCTCTACGCGTGTAACAAATCCCCCCACCAACTCTAGACGTCTATTTTTGACAGTGCAAAAACGGATACGTCAGCTAAATTTTATTCGAGCTATATTTCGGCCCTTCTTGGCAAGGGTCCTCTTCAGGCTCAAAACCGCTCAAGTTGGAAAAACGAAACTTGTGATAACAAAACTGAAGATTCTAGCTTAGTGTTAAATATCTAAATTGGTGAACTTCCTTTTGGAGAGTAGCTTGGAGTTAAAATGGTTGCTGAGATTTCATTTTGGACACGGCTGCTGTTTTTTGCTGCTCTAATGGGTCGTAGATCGGGTAGAGATTTTTCTCCATTTGGGTTGACTTTGGTTTTGTTATGGACAAGAGCTTGGGGCCTGAATTTCCTTTCGCTGATGACGCCGTTCCATGTCTCTGGTAGTGAGTATTCGCCTGTGTCTCGGTTGATCCCAGAACGGTTTTTCTTGATCTCAACGGCTTCTCTTATGGTTTGATGCAGTCCAGTGCAAGTTGTAAGAATTTGCGCTTTTTCAAAATGTACGAGATGGGATGGGTTTCCGAAAACGTGTTCTGCCAGTGCCGATTTAAAGTTGTAATTTGGACGGTGTCCAAATTACAACGGTGAGTTAGGATGGACGTCTTGAGCGGGTGCACCCACCTAGGTCAGATCCGGCCCGGATACCATCCAGGGCATGTGACTTTGTACCATCGATGTAGCAACCCAATCCCTCGACTGATTTGGTTCCTAGGAGTCTCACAATCTTTACGCGTCTCCCACGATCCCGCCCCCACCGTAGTCGGATGCTGTTTGGGACATGTAAATGGAATATCTAGGGCATCTGCTCACTGCCAAACATTGAGTTTCGGTTCAATTTGATCACCGGTTCGCAACTTCCAGGTGCCACAAGATCCGAGATTCCCCTTCCTTTACCCCCTCGGCTGTCCCCCACGAATGACCAAATCCGGAGAAGAAGCTTTCCTACAGCATTGGGTCGGGTCCAATATACTTCTGCCGGGTTTCATCGCCTAGCTTATGTGGCCAAACCAGCAAAAACTGGACAAACCGACGGACATTACGACTCCGTCCGTGGCCGAATGGTTAGCGCGTCGAACTCACAAGGGAAGGGTCCCTTGTTCGAGTCTCGGTTGTGCCTGCTGTTTGGTTTCGAGCGGGGGTTAGTGGCGTAACTCTGTAAGACAAGCCAAAGTTCACCCAGCTTCAAATGGGTACCTGGAGAAATCCGGGGAAGGTAACAGGAAGGGTGTGCGAAAGCACAGGATGGCTGGCCCCCAACCCCCCATTGCACTTCCTGGCTGAGGGCCGAGAATCGGAGATCAGCACCGCCGGCTTGGCCTGTCAAGGCTGATGGCTGATACCTTTACCTTTACTTTTTTTTTTTTTACATTACGACTCGTTCTACGAAAAAGAAAGAGTCATGGAAAACCAAGCCTTTGATACCCAGCCACGACACGATCTGCAAATCAAATGCTTGTAACAGCTAACAGCCTTGTAACAGCTTTCCTGTCAAATTTTCTTTCAGCCTAGTTTATAGCGGTCAGTCCTTAAAAAAACCGCTAAGATTTGTTCAAATCCAACCTCCTTACAACAGTTATTAAAAGCTAACACTATCGTTCCAGCCTCTGTGAATGGATGTGCAGACTTGAACGACAGTGGTAGCTTATAATAACTATCGGTATGAGATTGGAGCACACACTTCCTCATTCACATATTCCTGAACATCGATTTTGTGACCAGATGCCACTTGGGAGTTTGGGACACATGGCCGGATTTAAGGAACTTGTTAAGTCGTACAAACGTTGATAGTATTTTTTTTTTCAGTTTTGTTTTCAAAAGAAAATCAATGTAAATCAACTTCTTGATCAACTTGACTTGCCCAAATGGAGAGAAATCTACTGAACAAGATAACATATATACTACAGGAGGAGAAACATAAATGTACTAAAGCATCATCAGCTCAAAACAAACCTATCAAAGCAGAACTCTTACTGGAAATGGTCTTTTCCCTATGAAACGGACCAGGAAAAACGATTTTGGAAAACACCATTACTTTCCACCTGAAACTGGCGATTTTCTTGTTATCGATTTTCAACTCTATCCAGCCTTCCTGCTCTCCGATGCGGCGGCTGCAGGGCGCAAAACGTTTGAAAACTGAACGCGCCGTGGTTAAAACGTTGGAAAACTAAGCAAATAAAAGAAGTAAAAAAAAGAAGATTATCATATCCTTATATGATATGATATTTATTTGCCTTAAAAGCCCAAGGGCCATAACAAACAAACATAAATAAATGCGCATAAATACAGAAGAACTGACACACTACGATTTAACACTAACCCCCACCCAAACACTTTTCCCTCTACAGAATGGCCACTTTGAGGAACCTCGCCAGGTTTCTTATACTAAGAAAAGCCCTACTCCGCATAACTTTCAACAGCCACTCCATCCCATGAATCCCCCCTTAAAAAATTCCTTCCTCAAATCCTCTAAATCATCGCAACCACACATAAAATGAATAAGATCCTCATCTCCCTCGCCGCACATTGGACAAAAATAAGGACCAGATTATATATGAAAGAGTTTCAGTGGACATTGAAGATTCCTGCAAACTTTGCGTTGTGTGATGGGCAAAACTCGGCACAGCCGAAAAAGCTCTAAAATCCATAGGCACAAAACGAAACAATGGAGAAAGGTGAGGATTTTAGAAGCTTATACTTCCACAAGGGAGCTAGGTATATTATAAAAGGCCGAATAAGCAAGAGGGTCCTTTAAAGGAAACCTGAATGAAGAGTACCAAGTATCATCCCTATCTGTATGACTTCCGTTAACATTGCCTGCAGAAAACCCAATCCAAATACGAAATAGTGTTTCCAAGCTATGATTTTTGCTCCATTTTGTATCTGTACTTATTTCAGTACCGAACAATTTTAGAAATGAACTAATGTCTCCAATCAACCCTTCTTCTAGAATACTTTTTAACCAGTTAAGCCCAAACGTATATCTAGAAGAAATTCCAATACGATCCGGCCAGCGCTGTACAAGATTTGAATGAATTGCGCTTTTTGTCTTGGAGTCTGCATGTGCAAACCTCCAGAAACGAACATCCCTATTTTGAAAACGTCACGCTCAGGAGACGAATGCTCTCCGTGGCCATGTCTGTAAATGCATTCTCCATGGTGTGTTCAAGTATGGTTTCATTGTTCAGGTGTCCTTTAAAACAAAAATATGTCTAGAGAATTAATTTCCAACCGAGTTTTACGTTTTCCTTCAACTGTGTGCCGAACCCCTGACTGAACATTTGCCTTTCGTGTATTCTCTACGGGTTCTGATGCAAATATGACCTTAGCGAAGCTTATTACAAACTATTCCACAACGGAGAGCTTGGAGATAATACCTAAAGGTGTATCTGGTAGTTGGGAGGGGCTACTTACCCAAGGCCATTGGAGGTAGTGAGGTAAAGAACAAGCTGAACAGCAATAGATATAGCTGATCCATCATGGAAGTCGCTGTGAATCCGCAGTAGAATTGATACCAGAATACCACGAGGACGAAATTCTGAAAGCCATGCGAACATTAATACGATCGATATCACAATTATTCTTGAAAACCCGGGGTATCAATTTCAGTTACCCTCATCTAGATTCTTACTAAACATCTATCTATCTTCTAGATTCTTAAGGTCAATAATCCACTACAGATTACTCGGTATCAGTCTAATTGCATGTTATGATTTACGAGAAAGACCCTACGTCTTGAATGATTCTGGCTGCCTTTTAAGATTTAACCCGAAATATTAATTAGATAGGTTGACAAGCGAACTTGCCGAATCGGGTCGCCCGACAAGCCTTGTCTAATCTGTATTAATCCACTTCATCTCTTTTCTCTTGCTGTCTCATTCACGTTGGCTTGGATTGACTGACTGGACAACGTGAGGACGACTGATAAAGGAAAGTTGAGCCGTAAAGATGGCGCTGGTCGCTAAATACGGTGTAAAGCATTAAAACATGAGTTACGGTTTTGCAGATGCCATTGTATCTGATACCGCGGTTACTGAATATCTGGCCAGTTACTGTGGTATCTAAACAAGTTATCTCACTTTCATCATCACCAACACAAGAGCCCAGGTTTTTGTCAAATTGGTGGGAAAGAAGTTTGCCACTTGTGATGTGAGTGGAAGTATTTCTTTTGGGTACGAATTCGGCAATTGTAGTTTTGCTAAGCAACCAACGGTAGCTGCAAAAAGGACAAAATGCAGATCCAGTTACCGTGGTAACAAATGCCACGGAAACTGCAAAAACACAACTATGGACTTCTTAATCCCAATCTTCAGCTTTTGTGTGACATAAATCCACCCTCTATCAAGGCGAGACCAGATTTCGGGAAACAAATATTCCTGTCCTTAACAGCAATACATTTCGATCAAGACAGGGGGTGTAAAAAAGTCACAAATATGACATTGCTGGTTATTCATAAATTATTCATTCTGCTAATTGGATGAGTTTGGGAATCCTAAGCATCGCAAAATTGGGATAAATAATTGACAGGCACTGACCAAGGGGGTTGACACTCTGCAATTAAAACTGAAGGAAGTGAATGCATGTGCAGTTTTGTCACACCATGACATCTTGGTGTAAGGGAAAGTTGCAGTGACAGAAAACAGAGAGTTGAATTGGTTTTCAGCAGAAACTGCTATTTTTTAGACCGTCTTCTTTCTCCACTTTCTGAGCTTAGTCAATAGCAAGAAAAACGTCTACTAGCCTTTGAAAACACCTGCCCTAGGCGGATCTTAAACGCTAACTGGACAGAAAGGGGCAATTCGCCAGATGACAGTGCAATTACCACTGAGATGCCTTATCCCTGAAGTTACCAAGATCCACTGTTGCAGATACCTGGTCCATTCCGTCTGGATGGGAAGCACCGGACTCCCAGACCCTATTCTCTAGTCTAGTGCTAACCGAAGGGATCCAGACGATTCACTCTTTTTCCGCACCATCCAGTCGGACCTCCGCAACATCAACGCGTCCATTAAGCAAGGATAGGGAGATATCTGGGTAACGGCTAATATGAGATACGACTGGCGACTCTTTGTGGAAGCCATAAGCAACTGCAGGATGGATTGCTTAGGGCTAGATTTCACTTACCGTGTTCTTATAGAAGAAGTACTGAACCATCCGCGCTAGCCGATCGTAGGACCAATGACCATGGACAAGCAACAGCTTCTTAAGCATCCGAAATTTCGGGATCGCAAAATCTGAGGCCATTACTGCCTGCATTCCCTCCACTCCGGAAATCCCCACCCCCACATCCGCCGTTTGAATCATGGAGACGTCATTCGCGCCGTCACCGACGGCCAATGTCCGTTTTTTTAGTTTTTGTTTGACGATCTTGACAAGAACAGCTTTCTGGAGGGGGGTCGTGCGACAGCAGAGGACGGAGGAGCACTGCTGCGTAAGTTCAAGGAATTCCCTCTGAAGCTGAGATCGCTCGTCCAAAATGAACCTAGAAATAAAACTAGTATTTCCGACATAATCACAAAGTTAACGCTGAAATTCACCATTCACCATGAATTGACCATCCATGGAACATCTACTCCCAGATCGCCAAACGCAGAATGGTCTTAGAGTCGGGCCAAGCAAAAAAGGATGCAGCGAAAAAGAGTTAATAGCCCAACAACACACCAGCGGTCGCCAGAAGCACTGAAAAACTAACCATAGCTGCTCAGGGATCATAAACCTAATTAGGCGTGTAATATCATCCGGCGAAAACAGAAAAAAAAAGTCGCTCAGCGGCGAACAATTACCGTTGCGATAGTCTGCCAGAAACCACACACGCCCGATTATCACAAATAACTGGAACCGAGGTAGTGGGCTAATCATTATTTTTGTCAGTAATTGTAGTCGTAATCGCATTTGCAACTACATTTTCGCAAAGTAATAACAATAGTAATCACTGTTACTCGGGTTCAAGTGTAATCATGTTTACAAACTGTTCGGTGATATACATTGTTTCTTTATAAGCTTGCTCTTTTCCACAGCAGTGAGTAACACATCCTGCAATGATATTTTGTACACTGTCGGAAGTTTCATAACAGGTAACACGAGGACGCGCAGTTTATGATACTTCTGACAGTGTAGTCAGTGGAAGCAGAAGTGTTGCACCCACGCTTATTTTTCTGTAATACTGAACTCTCCTCCGCGTGGACTTCGAAATGGGACGTGTTAAGAATTTGCATATTAAAAGGGTTACACTGAATCGAACGTCAGGAAAAAAAAAATACAAATTGATTTTCCGGCTATAACCCGAGCTGAGATTCCTAAATTATCTTTTCCCAAAATATTCAGTGAATTCATCCAAAACGGACCATCAGGATAAACAAAAATAATAACTCTCGGCATTCCCAAACAATACTACCGAAAATTACAACTTTCTAGTCGCACACTAATAGACAGAAAATGAAGGGGAATACACCCTGATAAATTAAGCTTGACCACACGTCCGTTCGTCGAGCTTTCTGTTCACAATTCGCAAACATGCTCCCAGAAAATTCCGAATAGATTTCCGGTTCCGACAATAGTTGCGTTTTTGCTGTTACCATGGTATCTGATATACGGTCTAAAGTCGTTTTTGCAGTTATCGTGATATCTGATACCACGGTCAAAAGGCGTTTTTGCGGTTGTCGTGGTAACTGGCCAGTTACCGTGGTAACAGATATTCAGATATCACGGTCCGACCGTGATATCTGGTCGTGGTATCTGGAAAATGCATCTCACTTTCATAAAATTTTGTCAAATTGGTGAAAAAGAAGTTCAGCACTTAGTGATGTAACTGGATATCAGTTTTTATTTTGGGATGACTTTGAAAATTGCAGTTTCGGCAAAAGTCCTTTTTGCAGTGGACTGTATATCAGAAACCACGGTAACTGCAAAAACGACTAATTGCAGATCCAGTTACCGTGGTAACAGATACCATGGTATCCGCAAAAACGCAACTAATGCTACGGACCCTCTCAAGGAACCAGATTCTCAATTTCTCAAGCCAACGAATCCGAAACCTAGGGTGGAGAGAAAACAGATTTTTTGTATAAAGGTCCGTGAAACCAGATGTCTGCGCCTCTTAATTTTTGGTGCAGCAAATCTGGACAGGTGAAAACCATCGAGCGGTGAGACATTTTGCTATAGGCTACGTCGGATTATTTTGACATTCCACCGAATAGGTAGGCTACATATATATATTCTCGGGTGTGATGGCCGCTATGATTACAATCGCGTGTGATTATTTCTGTGAGCAACTGGCCCGCAACCAGCGCAAATGATCGGAACGCATGTTCTGGACAGTTACGTTGTAACTGGAACCGTGTGCCCCATTACGGAATTTCGTTTAAAGCTTAGAACTGACCGTTAGTGGCATTTTAATATGTTGGTTTGGCTATGGGCAATCTTATATTGGCCCAACCTCATTTAACTTCCAGACATGGGTTGGCGCGGTACCACAAAATGTGATACCCTCCCGCCCTACTTTCATACTAAGCCCTATTGCCAAAATCGGCGAGAACATTACAAAAGAATAAGCACAAGAACATTCACATTATTACAACAATAGGTAGCCTACGCATAGTCATATTTATCAACAATAAACCTCACAGAAACACTATTCTGCCAAATATGTCATAACGATGACAATTATTTCAAATGGCGCCAAATTGTTACTGAAAGAAGCATTGTAAACAATGTGAGACTTATGACCAAAGTGGTGGTCAGTGCACTGTTCTACTCATGGACCGCAGTGAACCGACAGTTTTTCACACCTATTTTGGAAGCCTTTTATGATTCTTAACTACGAATTTAAACTGTATTATTTTGTACCGTATTTTATACTGAACTCGTATGTTTGAATATTTGTGACTGTGTGACCATGTGTGACTATCCACCACTATTTTTGTAAAAAAGATAATATGGAATTAAACGAATTATTATTATTGATTTAAAAAAACAAGAGCTGAAAGCTCATATGGCACTTGTAAGAATAGGCGAACTGTAGGCGGGAGTTTTTTGCTTGAGAGTTATATACAGAGTCGAATATCATTTTATTTTACGCTTGTTGAAGTAATTACACTTGTTGAAGTAAAAAGAAGTGAAAAAGGCAGGTCTACAACTCCTCTTCTTCCTAGGAAGGTTCAAACCTCTAGGTCCCCCCTGATTTTAAACTGAACATCTGAGACACTTGTTCCTGACACTAGTCAAGTTTCATGCATGTCCGATTACCGGTTCCAAAGTTATTCATGTTACTAGTTTCCGGATTCCGCATCCCTCCACTCCCATCACAGTGGCTCAATCGGGGAAATGATCATATCCAAGTCAATCTGGTGGGGTCCCTGATACGCCTGTCAATTTTCCTCGTCCTATCATAGCTTATGTGGAAGCATTTCACGAGATTTCCGATTCCCCCTCCAGCCCCCCCCCACCAGTTATCGGATCCGGTCCGGATTTGAAACTGAACATCTGGAACACCTGTCCTTGCAACTTGTCAAATTCCATGCATGTCCGATTACCCGTTCCAGAGTTATGTATGTTACTAGTTTCCCGACTCCGCATCCCTCTGCTCCCCATGATGGCCGAATCGTGGAAGTGATTATTGCTAAGCTAATTTGGTCGGGTCCCTGATCCGCCTGCCAAGTTCCATCGTCCTAGCTTATGTGGATGTGCCCACAGTAGCGAAACCCGGACAGACCGACAGACATTACGATCGCTATATGGCACTTGAAAGACGGCAACTAGAGGAAATCTTTAAACGGGAGTAACTTAAAAAGTAACGACCATCTCTTTTTTTATTCCTCGGAGAAGTCAAATATAAGTCGAATTGTCGAAAGACGCGTAATTCAAGGACCAATTATACCAAAAGATTCTTTAAAACAAGTAAATTTCACGGAACTGCAATTCAAATAATCTCTATTAGAGCCGGTCTCATTTTAATCCTTAAACTATACCTGTTCCCGCAGTCGGTCGAATCACAAATACGATTAGCCTAGTGGTCTAGGACACGGTCGGGTCCCTGATACGCCAGCCAAGTTTCATCGTCCTAGCTCTCCCTAATCTATGTCAACTCCTACTACGCTTCAACAACATGTATCAACCCTTCGACCTTCGATTAGATTTAAGCAAATAATGACTAATCCATGCGCAGAGTTATTACTAGTGTGGAGGAGGGGTAGGGATTTGACAAGAACTAGAAGAAGTGTATCAAGATATTGTGCGGATTCCCGGTAGGATCGGGAAACTGATTATTTCCAGGATGGTTTGGTCGGGTACCTGACACGCCTGCCAAGTTTCATCCTCCTAGCGCCCCCTAATCCATATTAACCCCTACTAACATTCAACTACATATCCCAACCCCTTCGACCTTCGTATTAGACAAGGTCTCTCCGAACACCCACAAGATTTGAGCAAACAATGACTCATCCACGCATAGAGCTTTACAGTGTGGGATAGGGGTTTGACACAAACTAGAAAAAGCGTTTCAAGAGATTTCCGGTGTCCTCCTCCAGCTCCCCCCCCCCCCCAATTATCGGATCCGATACGAATTTGACAGTGAACATCCAAGACACTTGTTCTTGATACCTGTCAAGTTTAATGCACGCCCGATTATCCGTTCCAAAGTTATGAATGTTGCTAATTTCCGGATTCCCCATCCCGCCACTCCCCCACTGATGGTGGGATCGGGGAAGTGATTATTTTCAAGTTAATCCGGTCGGGTCCCTGATACGCGTGCAAAGTTTGATCGTCCTAGGTCATGTGGAAGTGCCCAAACTAGCAAAATGCGGACAGACCGACAGACATTACGATCGCTATATGGCACTTGAGTAAGCTCAAGTGCCATAATAAAGTATCTCTCTCCTTGTATGACTCTTTCCCTGCCTAACATTTAAAACTCAGTTCAAGGGATGCTCGCTTTATGAACAGATTTTAAATTACCGTAAGAAATGGGCTTCTTTCTTGTCCACCCAGCAGATGTCTATCTGCCTTAGAACTTTTTGTGGCATAAACATTTTTGATTGAGCAATGTGTACATACTGTTCAGCACTGTGTGCATTACACAGCAGGTCTTAGAATACTGAGAGGTATGAAAGATAAAATCAACTCAAGCGTTTTGTATTCGATGATATTACCACTTTTTGGCAAGCGTCCTCTTCAGGTTGTAGCTAAAAGTCAGATACGGAGATAAAATAAACGTCTGTGATAATTCTACAACTTTAAGCAGTTAAGTTTCAGAAATCGATGAACGCGAAAGATAGTAGCCTACTGAGATTTCATTTGGACACTAGTCCGGTAGTAGCCTAATCTGGGCTAGGCCGGGAATTCTGGGAAGGAAAGTATAACCTAACTAATCTGAAATAAATTAAGATGTTGTCATGTTTCAAGGATCTGGTAGGCCATGAAACACGACTGTCTGGATTATGGAGTCCCAAATACATTCTGTTTGGAAGCCAACCGAAATTGTTGGTCTTTTTATTATTTCCATCCGGAGGGACAGTAAAGAACTTACTATCAGCTTGCGGTTAAGTGTTGCAGCTTTTTTTTTTTTTTTTTGCATAAACCTTGACTTTCATTGATACGGTATTTACTTTTGAATATTCTTTATCTACTTTACGAATACGACTTTTCAGTAACGCCAAAACAAATTCAAATTCACTTTATTTTACCTTAATATCATTGTCGATGACAAAAATAGCAGCGGAAGTCAAAAACAATTTAAAACACTTATAAAATTACATTATTAACACAGAATTTATTCACAATTTTTTGTCCAGGTCATCATTATAATGTTTTACAAAGTATGGGCCAAATGACTTCAGGTACCGTTCCGATGAGCGGGTTGCTGGTTGTTCCAGCTTTGTTGCGTTTTTTCTTCTCTCTGTGAGTCTAGTGGAATGTTGGGTTCGGGGTGTCTCAAAACCCGGAAGAAGATCGCGGTGTGTTTCCGAGTCAAGGATTTTTCGACCGAAATCCACAACCAATTTGTGTCTTCTCTCTTTGAGGGACTCCAACTTTAAAGCTTTGAGGCTCGTCTCATAGTCAATGTAGTTACTTCCCAATATTATCTTACAGGCCCTTTTCTGCAACCTTTCGATTTTGTCACTTTGATCAATGGTCAGTGAGCTGTGCCACACTGGGCAAGCATATTCTGTGAGTGGTCTAATGTAGCATTTGTAGCATATAACCATGATCTGAGTTTTCATGCCAAAGCGGCGAAGGTAGGCGAAAGATGTTAAGAGGAAGGCGGTTTTTGAGACGATTGATGCTACATGGGTATTCCATTTGAGGTCGGCGTCTAGGTGGACACCTAGAACCTTCACCGATTTTACATGCTTCGGTCCATCGCATGGCGGATCTGGAACTTGCCGTTTAAGGAAATTAACCCTAAACAGGACAGTTTTTTCCTGGCTGAGTGTGAGCTTTACTTGGTTTGCTTCTTCTTCGATCTTTCGCATTACTGTTTGGACTGGATCTGGCTGTATGTTCTGTGAGAGTAGTCTGGGGAGGAGAGTAGAGAGATCGTCTGCAAATTTGTAGCGTTCAGGGATTTCGCGCAGAAGCTTGTTGATTACTATGAGGAAGGCTAAAGGGCCTAACTTCGACCCTTGTGCTGCACCGCATGTCAACTCCCTGAGATCAGATATTTCGCCATTTGGAAGTTGGACATTCTGTTTGCGGTTTGTCAGAAAACTGCCAACCATTCGCAAAACAATTTGCCTTGCATTCAGGAATGTTGCCTCGCTGACAACAACTGAGTGGTCGAGCAAGTCGAACGCTTTCACGAAGTCCGCGATGATGCAGTCGATATAGGCGCCGTCCTTCTCGAGGTGTTCCAGAATGTCTCTTATGAGGCGGACAAGGTAATGTACAGTATTGTGGCCTGGACGGAAGCCGTATTGCCGAGGATCAAGCTGATCGCCAATATCTTCGAAGAGCCATTTGAAGACAATTCCTTCCAGGACCTTTGAGAAGGTCGATGTCTTTGAGATGGGCCTTAAATCATTTGCAGATGCGGCGGGTGACTTTTTCGGGAAGTTGGAACAGTTGAACAGTTGGAACTTCAGAACTTCGAACAGTTGGCTGATTTTGTTTGGACGGGGATCTGTCATGACATACATTTGAAAGATCGAGCGACGTCAAACATTACCTACCGTCAAACTCATAGTTATTTGTTAGTCCTTAAAGGACGTAAAGATGGCAGCACGTCCAAAGACCTTTTTCAACTCACAAAGGAGTTATTTCGTACGGAAGAACAGTTTATCTCGGATTCATATAACATGTGCATAGACATGTTTTTATGGCACTTGCAGCTTCGCTCAAGTGCCATATACCGATCACTTTTCCGTCGGTCGGTCTGTCGGTCGGTCTGTCGGTCGGTCGGTCGGTCGGTCGGTCGGTCGGTCGGTCCGGTGATCGCGAGTTAGGGTACTTGCAGATGTGCTAGGACGATGAAACTTGGCAGGCATATCAGGGACCCGACCAAACTAACTTGCAAATAATCACTTCCCCGATCCGAGCACCGTGGAGGGAGTAGAGGGCGGGGGAATCCGGAAAATTTAGTAGTTTTTGTAAAACCCCTACCCCTTTCTTTACACTAGTAGGTCTGCGCGCGGCGTGACGTCACTCTTTGCATCGGATCACTCTGTTAACATTGGAAAGAGCTAGTGCATTCGAGGGTCAAAGGGGTTTGTATCTGTGGTGCAGTGCGGGGGAATATGGAAAATTGAGTGTCGTGTAACTTTCGAACGGGTGATCGGATTGGGACGAAACTTAATACCTGGATGAATGACATATCTCTGATGTTCCATTTGAAGTCCGAACCGGATTCGACAGCTATGGGGGAATTGGGGTGGGGGAAGACCGGAAATCTCGAGAAACGGTTATAATGGAGGGATCGGAGTAAAACTTGCTGGGAAGAACAAGAATCTGCTCCAGATAATTTGTTTACACGTTTGGACTGGACCCGGACACTTGGGGGGGGGGGTGGAGGGGAGTATCACGGAATTCACGACGAAACTTGGGAGGCGTATCAGGGACCCGATCAAACTGACTTGTAAATAAAAATTCACTCGATCCGATAGTCGTGGGGGGATCGGAGGGAGGGGGAATCCGGAATATTTAGCCATGCGTAACTTTGGAACGGGTGATCGGATTCGAGTGAAATTTAATAACTGAACAGAGGGCGTGCCTGTGGTGATCTTTTTCATGTCCGGAGCGGATCCGACAACAATTGGGGGGGGAATACGTGACCGGATTGGACTGGAGAGATCGGGATGGAACTTTGTGGGAATAACAAACAAGTCCAAACTGAACCGGATTGGCTCCGGCGACTGTGGGGGGAGTTTGAGGGGCGGGTCCGGAATTCCGGTGATCGCGAGTTAAGGTACTTCCAGATGTGCTAGAACGATGAAATTTGGCTGGAATATTAGAAGTTCGACAAGATTGGCTTAGAAATCACCACTTTTCAAATCCGACCATTCCCTAAAGTACCAATCATGACCGCAAATTAAGAAAAATACTTTTAAGCAAAATATGCATTTCCATGATCCCCATGAGCTCATGATCATTTTTGCCTCAAGGGTTTTGCTTACAAATGATGTTCTAGCTCCCTTAAAGTGTGCATCTTAACCGCAAGGTCGAAAAGTACTTTTTATCAAACGATACATCTCAACCCATGATCAGTTGTCCCACAAGGGTTTTGCAAAAAAAATAATTTCTTGCACCCTTAAAGTGCGCAAATTAGTGGGGGAAAAAATCCTTCTGATCATACGTATATATCAATGATCGCTAAGAGCCTGCTATCGTTTTTGCCTCAAGGGTCTTCCTTACAGATGAATTTCTAGTTCCTTTAAAGTGCGCATCATTACAGCCAAGTTCAACGATAATATAGTTTTTCTCTAGCTCCCTTAAAGTGCGCATCTGAACCGCACAGTCGAAAATTACTTTTGATCAAATAATACATCTCAACCCTTGCAAGTGCCATGTGAGCTTACAGCTCTTGTTTTTCTTTTTTGTATCATTCCCACGTAGCATTTTTGTCTCTTTACTAGCCACTGAAAGACTGTAAGTGGTACGACTCTTAGCCTACTTCAATGAGTGACGTACGTGAAATCAAAACGTTTTTGCAGATACAACGGTATCTGTTAACGGTAACTGGATCTGCAATTAGTCGTTTTTATATTTACCGTGGTATCTGATAATACGGTTGCACTGCAAAAACGACTACTGCCGAAATTGCACTTTTCGAAGTCATCCCAAAAGAAAAACTGATATCCAGTTACATCACGTCATCCCAAAAGAAAAACTGATATCCAGTTACATCACTAAGTGCTAAGCTTCTTTCTCACCAATTTGCCAAAATTTGATGAAAGTGAGACGACTTTTCAGATACCACGACCAGTTACCACGACCGGACCGTGGTATCTTATATTCAGATACCACGATAACTGCAAAAACGCCTTTTGACCGTGGTATCAGATACCATGGTAACTGCGAAAACGACTTAGACCGTGTTATCAGATACCATGGTATCTGCAAAAACGCAACTAATGACTAACCTATGCTTTCAGTATTTTTAATAATATCGTATTTTAAATTCTTGTAAGAATCATCATTGATCCTTAAGCTGAAAACATATTTAACTTTCTGCATTTAATTATATCGTATTTTTCAATTCTTTTAAGAGTTACCGTCATTTATTTTGTTATTTATTAACACCGAAAGTTGTAAGTCATAAAGACAATTGTCACTAGAAAAAACATACTTTTCTTTTCTTCCTTCTTCCCCCCTTCTATCCTCTTATTCAACTTGGTACTTAGGTAACAAAAACAAACATCCAATGAAGCTTACGTCTCTCGTAGTATTCTAAGCAAAAAAGTGGCTCGTGTCCTACTCCACTATCCCCAAACTGCCCAAAAAACTGCCGAAAAAGGACCGTGGTGCATGTATAGCCTACTTACGTTAAGAATTTCCCTTCTACAACCAGGCCCCTCGAAGAAGGACGCTTGGGCACAGCACTAACATGGAATGTGGAATCGGTGGGACCTGATTGGTATCCAACAGAACTGGAAGACTCTACGTGAGAAGATTCTGAAAGAGACGGACGATTTAGACACCCAAATAAACGACCTGCAGAGTGAAGAAGGGACATATACTCTAGTAATAATAATCATAATAATAACGTTTATTTCCTGAACAGCTCATATAATTACTCGCTAGCATCGGATCATCACACAATTATTAACACGGCTAAAACTTAATAATCACTTCTCAATAATTGCCTTAAAATATTTATATGTATGTACAATTAATAGCGAATATATCACAGTTCAGAATTGAAATACTTCACGAAATATGGTACAAATGACGAAAGATACCGGTCCGTAGAGTGGATATCGGGGCGAACAAGTCTGGTACAATTACGGGTTGCAGCGCGAAGCCTTGTTTCAGGTCGAGTCGGGTTTGGGGCTTCGTAATCCGGTACAAACCTACCAAGTTTCAACTTGATACCTGTTGATTCCTGTCACGGGTAACGAACTTTACTCCTGGGCAATCTGGGCCCATTTGCCCATGAACGTGATGAGTGGGGGAGGTGCAACTTTAAAAGTAATTTCCCAGCCCTAGGGTCTACATGTACAAGGAATTTCATAGTCTTATGTCCAACTCTGGTCAAGTTATGAACATTATTCACTGGGCAATCTGGGCCAATTTGCCCCTCAACCGGGTGGGCGTGGGCACAACTAGACCCCAACACACACAAGTGTACCAAGTTTGAACTTGATTGATACTTGCACTGCAATGGTTCACGAGTTATGAACTCCACAAAATATGGTGAAAACCGAAAGCTGCTAGAGCGTTCGCAAGAGTGGATTGTTCCAAGGAGCACTCCACTAAAAATGAAGAACTACCTATACAGCAACTTCGTAGGAAATTTCTATACGACAGAAGCAAAGAGAGGCGACATCTGGAGTATCTTGAAGTGACCGAGTTTTAAGTTTGTGGAACATCCTGAAATCTGCTAACGTTCCGGACACATAAATGAGGAACAGCGGTATTAGATTCATCTCACTGGAACCCTTGCGAAGCTAATTGCGAGAATGGTGGAGTCTGTGACTAAAAACCGAAGAGATTAGGAAGCATCCTATGCTTGAAGAAGGGTGTAAACTTTAAGCCAGATGGGACAATTCTGTAAAAATATTCTTCTATACCTTTATCTTCTTTTCCAATATTCTCTAAATGGCTTCGGATAGAAGCAGCGACTCCATCCTTCCCTCTTCCTGCTATCACAAGAATTTCCATTTCTTCGGAAAACAGTGAACAGGAGTAGGCTATGTTTATGGCGGTCTCCTGTTTGTCACCTGTAAGCACCCAGACTACAATCCCCGCTTTTCGCAGGCTATGGATCGTCTCTGGCACTCCGTCTTGAAGCTTGTCTTCAATTGCTGTGGCACCTAAAAAGTATTTTCAGTTATCGACACGTTGGAGCGGTCGGCAGTTCAAGTCGTATAAACTGCTGACTAAAGCAACGAAATTTATATCCTTCGACTTGGATGACCACCAGGGCAGATGGGGTATTCATGCACAAGGATATTATTGATACAAAATCCCCTGACGTCGGGCATACGATCGACGTCGGCCTGATGACAAATCATTGTTGCAAGAAACAACCTTTTCTTTAGTCAGAGGACCGCCCTCCCCCCTTCAAGCATGATATAAAGGAAGTAGAACGTCGTCTCATGGTGACCAGCTTATAACTGTATCTTTACAAAGTCAGCACAAGACGACATGCACTGCGAACAAGACTGCTATGCTCGCATCGTCTGAATACTACTCCTTGGTATGTAACTATCACTATGTCCTTCTGTCCCAAAGAGTAATCATTCAACGACCTTTATAATATGACAGTTAAATGATTTTGTGCTATTACTTTGATTTCAATCAAATCTTTTAAAAGCGAGCAGTTCCTTTACTTTTTTAACCTCGTTTTTTCCCTTCCAGTAAATTCGTTAAAGTGAGAAGTTTGCGTGGTGTGTGTGAGGGTTGCTGACATGAACAAAAAACTGTGCCCACTGCCACCCTTTAGCTACCCGCGCTTCACACACACATTCGGTCCACGCTACTCAACCCAACATTTTTCCTACTGCAACACGAGTGTAAAAAGCACGAGTTGGTGCCTAGCAGAAAATAAAAGTTTCCTCAACCAAAACGATTCTTGATAGGACATCCAGTTTATCGTTCTTTTCATATTTTGTTGTGTATTTCTTGTCTTGTGTTTATTTGTCTTTTGTTGTTGTTGTATACGTTGTGCTAATGCCGTTCCGTATTTCTTGTTAAGCGTTTATTTTTCAGTTTCAGTTTCAGTTTTCCTTATTAACAAAATTAAATAATACACTGTAAACTAACTACACCCTAAGATAGCACTGCCCGTAACGGGTGACAGTATTCATTCATTTTTCAAGAAAAGAAATGGCCTACAAGGAAAAAGAAAAGAAGAAGAAGGGAAAAGTAGAGAAAACAGTCGTACATCAATCAAACAAAACATACAAAACAACTATCGGTAGAAAAAATTCGGATCTAATTCAATATTTCCAATAAGAAACTTTTAATCTTATTTTTGAATTCTGGTATACTATTAGCATTTTTCAAAGCATTTGGAAGATAATTCCATATTTTTGGACCGGTAAATTTGATTGAAAAACCAGATGACGTGAGACGTCTCATTTCTGTAACTAGTTCCGATGCATGTCGAGTATCATGTTGGTGAATTTCATCATTCCGTCGAAAAACCGACATGAACGACTCAGGTGCGGTATTTGTGCTTACTTTGTATAAAGTTTCGGCAATTTTTTGTTCCCGAAGTCGAGCCACATTTAATATGTTAAGTTTTATTAAAAACGGCTTCACACTCTGACGAGGCTCAAGCTTGCAAATAGCACGTATAGCTTTATTCTGAAGAATTTCGACTTGATTCCATTCTGACTTATAGTTTGAAGCCCAAATGCTTGTTCCGTATAAAAGATAAGAGTGGAATAGACTGAAATATAGGATCAGTAAAATTTTATGGTGGAAAGGTTACCTTTTTCGTGAGTATATACTGTGCAAATGCCTAATTATTAGGCTGCACGTATAAATACATTGATTTCATGCATTCGAAGGTTCCTTTCGACAACTCCCCCAACCGTTTGCGAATTCATTGCCTACCTAAAAGCTCTAGGTTTTTCTCAATCCGAGAATGAGACTCGAGCAGGAGCCGATCTCGACAATCTATCGCCGTTTCCGCATCTCGGTTTCCCTTGGCCCAGTCGAAATACTCTGTTTCCGTCAGTGTGCGACGGCCAATGACCAGCGTGCGGAGACCCAACTTGGCGTAGCTGTCTATCTGCTGCTGGGACTTGGAAATTATTTGCTGGTCGATCGCTCTACCTGAAAAAGGACACAAAATTACAATAGTAGTAATAAAATACACATGCGGCAAACAGGTGTTTTTCTAATGATTTCAGAACACCAAGTATGCTCCTCTAAAAAGTAAATTGATTATTGTTGTTTTAGGCCAGGCTGATGCTCATACTGGTCCGAAGTGTATCACTGGGAAGGACGTTACAAAAATTACAGGTCAATACAGTACAAGGACATACCCAGGGGGGTTAGGGTTAAACACCCTCCATCATTTTTTCATAGGCTTTAAATTTTAATCTATATTCTTGTTTTATTGATAGGTATGGATTAGGCCCGACCTGCAGGGAGACCCCTCCCCGAAATAAATTCCCAGATACGGCCCTGTTACAGTCCAAAGAACGATACGAGGGAATGCCGCGGTGTCAGCGTGGCAGTACTAACCATCGAGATAGGAATCTATCTTGGTCTATGGAAAGCCATGAATAATGATGTATTTTCTCACCTGCTGCTAAGTTCGGGAACATCGCCGAGTCTGCTCCTTTTGTGTAGAGAACTATCTTGCCGAGAGTCGGATCCCGGAGGACTACAGACATCCTCTTCCGATTGGAATCAAACGGAAGCACGGACAGAATTTCAAAGTCAACGTAAGTGTCATCTAGAAGGGGAGAATAGTTATGATCTTAATCTCATTTCCAATCTTATTCCAACCACATGTCAGCGATCGTGGTTCTTTTTTTTTACATAAAAACTGACTGTTATCACTCTTGCTAACGGCCAGGGGTAGAGTGTAGCCAACGGGGTGCGGCGTTGTAAGTTTCTGCGTTTCTATCAGTGTGCTCCGCCACTGTTGTCGTGAGTACCCATGTGGGTTCTTAACAGTAAATCGTCAAAGAGGGTTGACCGCTCGTTCCTCGTCGTACTGAAGTACCCGGGCAGTCAATGCTACAAAGCACAGTTTCGGCTTAATATCCTGCAAGCTTTAAGTTTACGGTTCAGACCTGTACGACAAACAACTGAAGAAGCATAGGGCCTTTTTTAAAGTACCAAAGACATTTTAAAGGACTCTTCCAACTCGTCATCGAGACCCATTTTCTGTTTTACAATTCTGTGCTGTATAAATTCGTGTAAAAATAAATTCTTTACAGTAGTTCTTATATTCTATACGTCATATAGCTCATTCTACATACCATTCCGACGGACAGTGACTGTCTTTGGTGTCCTGTTCACCAGTTTCACATTATACCCAACAGCCGCATCCACGAGTGCCAACTCATCTGGCGACTCAGCTTCGTAGACTATTGGTTCATTCTCTTCGAGCGGAGAAGGCATCGGGGAAGGGCTCGATTCGTCCCGAAACGGCAAATTGTATGAACCGTTTGAAAATAAGCTCCACGGACGGACCCTGAGGCTATAATCTAAAAGAGAGTAGGCCTATTGAATTGACGATTTCTATAATTGACTATATCTCTAAACCGGAGAGTTCAGTTTCAAACGGAACGTAGGTGGGAGGAGGGTAAGTAAGGTAGGATGTTTCGTTAAACTTGACCAAAACTTAAGCAAAGCCTTTCCCTCAATCCGTGCAAAGTTTGGAATGGCTTGGGAGAAAACAATAAGGAATCCTTTTCCTTCTACAAACAATACGGAGAGCTCGTTTCTTTCACTGCACTTGGCTTTCGACTAAACTGACTGCTCAGTCTGACTACCCGCATTTACAGAGCAGAAAACCGGCTTAGCTATTGCCCCAGATTCAAATTGCCTGAGAGATGGACGAAATAGCTTCTTCCAGCGCCCAATGGAAAGTGGACAATGTAAAGTAACGGCCTGTGGAGGACCTTGCCAAGTAGAGCCGAAATATCGCTGACGAACATCATAGTTGGCTTTTCCGTTTTGAGCCGCTGTTTACCAAAAGTGGATCGCGAGGTAAAACCTTATGGCAAAAGCAATCAGGTGCTTGTGCGAAAGTGCCTGCTAATATGCCTGTCTTTCCAAACGAAAATGCTTACCTGCACTACCCGGATCCGAGTAAATCGGGGAAAGCGACCTGCTCCCCTCAAACTCTGACTGCCGACTGCTTCGTTTTGGCATCTTAGGGAAACTAACTTTACGAAAAGGCACTAGTGGCAACCTCCGGCGAGGTTTGGCAATATCATTGGCAACGAGAGCTTTACGTGAGGTGGCGGACCCAGCACTGTCCACTGAGCCAATGGAAATATCGGACGGCTGAGAGGCGATGCTTGGAGGTTCGTAGTCTGTCCTCTCACTTAATGTAGACAATTCTGACGACTGGGAAACGAGGTTGGGCGGGTCGAATGTTTCCTCTATGGGGAGTAGGGTGTGGACGAGTTTGGAGGCTTCCTCGGGGTCGAAAGTCGGTCCCTAGAACAAAAAAAAATCTAGACTTAGAGAGCTTTTGAGGAGGCTAGTTCTCCGATTCTGTTGATCAACAACCGACCTCATCCGACCGACACCAGCGAATCGCCGTTAAATTCGCGACCGACACCAGCGAATCGCAATTAAATTCGAGCAGGACTATGTCTACAAAGGGAAAGGGGACTAAAAAGGGAAATGCTTCCAGAATATGCCAATAATACTGGCCGCCGAGACACTAGCTAAATTCACTTCAAACCGGAAAAAAAAAAATATTGAAGTAGGGGAGAAGGGGCCACGATCGGCAGGGCCCACGTTCGTCTTTTTTATTTCAAAGGCGAGCCATATTTCGAAAAATTCCGAAAGTACGGCTCGGACGTTGTCACAGTTGTTCCGGATGTTTTGATTGTAACTTCGATGCTCTCTATTCAATTTCGAAATTTTTGTTGACACAAGTTGTTTTAAGCCGTTAAATCGAACATTTTTGGATCCACAAAAAGTTGAAAAGTCGACATGAAATGTTTGAATAAGTAAAAACTGTGAACGGTGTCGAATTCGGATAGGCTTGATCTCGTGCGTTTCGTTGTCGAGATCAACGGTGTCTTTTATTTTCGTCCGAAATTAATTTTCTTCCAAAAGGTGGCGTGAATCCCCGGTTCGGCACCTAATCCAGGCTCTCGTTCGGCATGCAATTCTCCATGCAATCCTCCCCTGCCGAACGTGGGCCCCACATCCTGGAATAGCATAACATTAATGTGCATTGGTTACATGATAATTTCACGTTCTAGGTTTGCATTTCATCCTTTAGCGGGAATAAAAAATAAACAGCTTGTTTTTAGTGCGGATACAGTGTAATATACTAATGTTCGTAAAACTAGTCTTTAGCGTGACTTCGGCAATGTCCGACATACTTTTTTTTTACTTTCCAAAGTACACGCTTCATTTTCACAGTAATAGACACTACAAGACCACTTGAAAGATAGTTCGCCATTGGTCTTAGTACCGAAATAATGACATGCCGAACCTGGACCATTGAATGCCGAACGTGGACAGGGGTGGGGAAGGTTCGGCACTTTTGACCAGCTTCAGGAAAACCTCTTTTGCTCACAGTAGGATAGAAATCGGAAAGATCTTTTTTTTCCTAAGCCAGGCAAGACATGAGCAAACAACATTGTATCGCTAAACTCCAAAAACATGCGGAAATGTGCCCTGCAAAAATCCTAGTCCAAAAAAGTGCCGAACGTGGGCCCTTCTCCCCTACCTATCTCATGCACAGTCAACTGAACTACTCAACTCTTTCGTACCGTATTTTACTACACATTTCAACCTCGATTTCAATGCCTTCTGAAAGTTATATCCCAAACTTTCGGCGAGTTTTATTTTATTTCGCTATTGTTATAGGCTATATATTATTTTGACCATTTGATCTTTGATTGAACATTTCTTAATTTCGTCCATCGTTATTGATTTGTTTTAGAAATATCGCAACTGCAATTATGACGAACTACTTTGTTATTATTTGAACCTGTAATTTTAATTCGTGTTTGAAACTGGCGACTTTTACTCCGAAATCGTGAATTGTATATATATAACTTAGGTTACAGTTTTAATTAGACTAAATTAGATTATTTTGGATTAGATTATTTTATTGCCAAACTACACAATAACCCATCATGATAGGTAACAGCCCATGAGAAGACATAAATGCACTGGCACTGGCACTAATATAACTCTTGGTTGATTCATTTAACGGTGATAACCATATCCAACACTATTTTTTGGGATCCCAAAACATAAGTGGAAGGATATCTATGACATCGCAGAAGTTGTCCGTCTGTCCATCTTTTGGCACGATAACTCACGAAGGGGTTGAGATATTTTGTTCAAATTTAGCACGAGGACTCTTTGGGTCAAAATAGGTCAAGTTCGAAGATGGGCTCTGTAGCCCTGTATTTAAGTGTGGGGGAGGGGTTCAAATTAAGGAAGGAAAAATAATATTTTCAAAAGCTATGAGATAGTCATTTTCTCGCCAGACAAGTTGTTCACCCGGAATCCAGCTAAAACCGCAAAATTTGTGAAAAGTGAAAGTTTAAATCTGTAAGTCGATCTATTTGTATAAGGAGACATGCTGAACCCGTATCTGGAAATAATTTTCTCGCCAGACAAGTATAGTTCGCCCGGAATCCGGGCAAAACCGGAAAATCTGTTTAAAGTAAAAGTTTTATTTGAACTTGATTAAATGTAAGATTCAGGGGTAAGAAGACATGCTGAATCAGTATATGACAATCATTTTCTACCTAGATACATAGTTCGCCCGGAATCCAGCTGAAACCAGAAAATTTTTAGATTAGAGGTTCGATGTAGTGGTAAGGAGACATGCTGAATCCATATATGCAAATTATTTTTTCGCCGAACCAACAGTTCACGCGGAATCCGGCCAAAACCTGAAAATTCGTTAAAAGTTTTATCAGAAGTTGATTAGAGGTTCAATATAGGGGTAATGAGATATGCTGAATTCGTGTTTGAGCTTTTTTTTTTAACGGACAAGAAGTTCGAGCAGAGTCCGACAGAAACCGAAAAATTGGCAGAAGTAAGGCAGCTAGAAGTTTTTATCAATTTCGTCGAATTAGAGATGACGTACTGAGCAAAAAAGGGCGATGTGCTCACAGCCTGAGGTCATAGCACATACACCTTGCTACGGAATGTGTGTGCACCGGACTTACCACGCACCAAGACCTACGATGAGCTAGTTCAACTGTTGACGGATCACTTAAAGCCTTAAGAGAATCATCATAGCCGAAAGATACAAGTTTCATAAAAGGTTCCAGGAACCAACAGAGATTGTTGCGGATTGTTACGGAGCACTGCGTGGCTTGGCAAAAACGTGCAATTTCGGGACTTTTCTCGAGGGTGCAGTAAGAGACCAATTTGTCAGTGGCTTAAAATCGAGCTCTATACCGAAGCAAATTCTGACTGAGGAGACGCTAACTGCCGGCTACTGCTTTGGCGATAGCACAAAGCATCGAATTCTGCGACAAAGGAAACAGCAAAAATAAATGAGCAACCAGTGAATGCGTTAAAAGTGCCAACGTATGCTCATTGTATCAGATGTGGAAAGTCTAATCATGCAGCTGAAAAGTGTTTTCGCGGTTAGGAAATCATGACCTAAATCACTAAAATATCAGAAAAAGAGTCATGACCGAAATAAGAATCACAATAAAGTCAAGATTCAAATTTCTGGATTGAATTTTTTATTTTGCTGATTTTCAAATTGTCATGACCCAAAAGTGACAAAAAAGATCACCAAGAAAGTTATGACTGTCGTTATAAAAGAGTCATGACATCTGTCATGACAAAAGTCATGACTTTTGTCACTACAGATCTTCTTAATGTCATGATGCATGGTCCTTTCCAAAACTTCATGAAAGTCATGACAAAACTCATGATTTATGTCATTACAAATCTTCATAATGTCATGATGCATGGTCCTTTCCAAAACTTCATGAAAGTCATGACAAGAGCCATGACAGATGTCATGACAAAAATCTTGATTTTTGTCATTACAAATCACAATAAAGTCATGATTTTTCTTGTTGTTGTTCATGATTTCTTGTTGTTCCTTCAATCAGTCATGATTTTAAAATCATGACTTTGCCATCAATACGTCATGATTATAATCACTAAAGAATCATGATTTTTGTCTTGACAAAAGTCATGATTTTTGTCATGACACCTGTCATGATTTTGTCATAATTCGGAAATCACGATTTTTTTTTATTTTTTAATGACGTTTTTTCCGTACGGGGTACAGAGGTAAACACAAGCACTGAATCCATATCTGAACTTGGCTTTCTCAGATGATAGCCATTGGCCTTAATCTGTTTTCAAATTTTAATAGTAATTTGATTTCAAGGAGTCTGGCGAAGACCGGCTAGAAGATCCAACTGTTTGGGTAAAAAATGAAATGTTTTGGGATCCCATCGAAACCCTTGGTATTGTTAAAGATTTTATGGATCAATAAACCGAATTGTAAAAATAAATTGCGAATTCGCGTCGAGGAATACACCCAAACACGCACCCACAAAACCCCGAGATTGTTCCCGCACCCACAAGGTTGTTGGCGAAAACCAGTGAGGGGGGGGGGTCTAGACACCCGCCCGCTGCAATCAACTAGCGCCTCCTAGGTCTTTCGTGCATTATTTTGTCCAGTATGACGGATGCAAATCTACATTTTGCGAATGTCCCTATAGTTATTGGGGGCTTCCACCGGAATATTACTGGGGCTCGAATTCTAGATATGTTAGTCTCAGTACGTGAATGTGAGAGCGTGAGTGCAGTGAGCATCTGTGGAGTGAGTGTAAGTGATTTAGTGTAAGCTATTTAGTGTCAGCGAGTCAATTTAAGTGAGTGATCGTGGATGTGAGCAAATTATAACTGGATTGACCGTTATCCTACAAAGTTACAGTACAAGCGCCTAAGCTAAACATACCTGATAAGCACCTTTGGCAACAACCACCGTGTTACAAACGGCGAGGGCCGTAAAGAAGTCAACAATCCGGCTCGGATGATTGCGGAATTCGACTGATATGTTACTCCTAGACCGGAAAAGCTGCGATTCAGCACTCTGAATTTCGTTCAGGAGGTGGTGGTTCGGACAGATTTTTGGTCGCTCGTCTCCGACCAGCTAAAAATAAAGATACAAACCGTACAGAAACAAGCCAAATTCTTTGGGGGATTCAATTACATACTGTTAGTCAGGGTATCAACAGGTACCAGGTATCAAGTGATACCGGTGATTCTCAGTGATTCGTATCTCACAACGAAACACAAGACGAAAAACTTGAAAAGCTCCCTTCCTGGTCCTCAATTAATTACAGAAGAGCCCTTACCGGAGTATCCGTTCACGGCCAAATCCAAAGCAATGAGATACTGTATAATTGAATGAACGAATAGCTTCCCTACATATTTAAAGGACACCTGAACGATCCTACCATACTTCCATGAACCCCTCAGATCGTCCTTCACAGTACCGGTACAGAGAAGAAGAATTTTTTCGCTCCGTGATTTCGGCGCTATCCACTCTTGAAGTTCTAAGTCCCCCTATGGCGATTCGTTACGACCTCCCAAGACAAATTTAGCGCCAATATTTAAACTGCCATTATCGCATGGATAAACGTACGTTGATAACGCATGGATGGATAAACAGCGCATGGATGGATAAACGCACATGGACTGTTACGGCGTGGACTGTTACAACATGAACTGTTACGCATGGACTGTTACGGCGAGCGTTACGATCAAGACAAATCGAAAAAAAGGCTGAAAATTATAGCACGGTGAAACTTCATCCGATTTTAGTCCGGTTTTCGAGAGATAAATGGTAAGCAGTATGTAAAAGTGGCAATTTAGGGTGTTAGACTTCATTCAGATGACCTTTAAGCCATAAAGCCATCGTAATTTCCTTTTCATTCACTTCTATCAGGGTATTCATCTTTGTCAAAATTTAGTCAGTAATAAACTAGGATTCGTCCCAGTTAGGTCCAATCCGATCGTTCACATCGACGACAGCGGTGTGATTTTTGTGCGACTGCGTTTCGATGTGAATGCTTTTCTCTTGTGTATTAGCAGAAAAGGTACATAGTCACAACCGAACAGCTCTGGTATCAAAGCAAGAAACACTGGAACAAGATTTGCTAGACAGGTTGGCCTATCATCTGACCAATAGAGCGACACAATCTTCACAGTAGATGCCACGGATGTCAATTGGGTGGGACAAAGGAGGTTTACAGCCCTGCCCAAACTTTAGGACCCCTAAAATAAAGGGAAAACTATTGTGACTACAGTCTAACTATCAAGGTGTCATACTTTAGCTTCGGACTTTCGGGGTGGGTGGTTGTAGTCCTTGCCATTGATGAAGCATCGGCGGAAGATCATATTGTTTTCCGTCAGTGTCCCGGTCTTGTCACTGAAAACATACTCGACCTGAAACAAAACAAATTTATTGGCAGGCACAACCCCAAATTCCGTCAAAAATATTCATCTTAACCGGGTGTTTGGGGTTTCGATATAGGGGTAAGTAAAACCGATCTTGAGTGCAATGCTTCATCTTTCGAGTATGCCTCAAAAGGGCCTGAGAGTGAGTAGCACATCGCTCTGCTGCAACAACACAGTAACCCCATGCAAACTGATAAAAGGGAATTCTAAGCTGGCAAATATTTATTTGTTTGTATCCTCAAACCTTAGAAAATTTAAACAGCTAATTTATGATTCTCGAGGTCTTAACTTACTCACTTCTGAAAAAATTGATACAAAAAATTGATAAAAAATTGATATCGAGGGGTGTTCCTGGATATCTTGTGACAGGGATAACAGTCTAACGCGTGAACAGATCCGGATGGAGCTAAATACCGTAATCGGTGAGAGCACATGTCCTAGATGTTCCATTTATATGTCTGCATGATAGGCTATATCAGCTTTCTGGTCTTGTTCTTTAATTTTATGGAAGGCATTCCTGACAATAAATAAGAACAAGCCAATTACCAGTAATTCTGTGACACACAAATGACTCTGACTAACATAAATGACTTCCATCCACTGTGGCACCAAATTCCCGAGCTGACGTCTCATTCCTTAATACTGTTTACATTATGGATCACGGAATTAAACCAAAAACGACCACTTGGTTTCAACTTGCAATTGCGTCAAAGGTAAGATGAAATGAAAATCCATTTATTGCTTCATAAGCAATAGCCTACAGCTGACGAATCCGTTTTTGTATATTATATGAATATAGCTTCCTTGGATTATTTTGCACTTGTTTCCACTTTCGTGAGCACAAAAAGAAACTGTCAAGGCAACGCAAGTAATGAGTTTGCAAAATCCGACTGTGTAGTTTTTTCCTCAAATGCTACATCTCCTCAGTGTGTTTTAGTCCGCAATTCCCAACACCAGAGCAAAATAACACTAGACAGTAGCGCCAAGACTTGAAAAAACTGACACACACTCGAATAGCAGCGACACTAGCACCACTAGTGATAGTGAGCGTCCCTACTGAAACTCATTCAGCCGTTTACCAGCGCTGGCTCCGATAACTTCGTATTCTGAACACAGCAAATAAATGATACAACCTTCATTGTTTCCTTGGTGTGTGCAGACCACACCCTTTGCTTTACTATAAATTTCTAATCCCGCAAGTGTGTCTCACTTTAAATGCCGCATGCGTAGTGCGCGGAGCTACGAGTACTGCCCGTTTGTAAAGCATGGAAAGCATAGGTCTTTGCGCTACTCCCTAGTGTTATTTTGCTCTGCCCAACAAGAACCGAGGCCATTCCCAGGTCTATTTAGTTTGCTTTAGCACGGCATCAAAGACACTTGTTGCAACAAAGCTATTAAAAGCGTTTAACGTGCTCCCACAAACAGGTTGTCGGTCGATTGTGGCTCGAAAAAAGCGTTTCCGCGGCCTTTTGTGCGGCCAAGTGTGTTTCCGCGACCAACAAGATTCTCGTAGCTCGCTTTGTGGCTCAAATTCGACCAACAACTGCCGAGGTGACTGTCGCTTTCTTGGCTCGATTTTGGCGGGAAATTCAAATTTAGCAGCACGGAATGGTAAGGACGAAAGCCTGAAGTACTATTTACTCAGATTTTTAGATGATTTGTATTTATATATTCAGACATTTGAAATTACCGCCAAAAAAATAAACAAAACAGCGTTTCTGCTAGTTTCAACTTGTGGCTCGCTCGACTGTCCGGCATACAATGTCGTTTCTGCAAAAACATTCATAAGTATGTGGCCCACAATATGTCACGGAAAAACTCCCTAAAGTTTAACTGAAAAGCCAACTTATTTTTGTGTCATTTAGTTGAATACACTGAATTATTTGGATTCTGCAAAGGGATTTTTTGTTTTCCACTATCTACTCTAGTTATGACGTTCAGAATATCTGCGGCTGTCCCAACAGCGAAAATTCTACTATGACGCGGGAAATCTTTATCTAAACACAAACAAGGCTTTTCAGTGGGCAGTGGCGATATTGGTGAAGACTGCTTAGTGCCTGAACAAAAAAAAGTCATAAATCTTTCCTGTAAGGCTTACAACAAATTAGAGGTACCACAAATCACACGGAAATTCCACTATTTGAAAATCGATTATTCCTGAATAGCGCAACAACCAAGTAACGCATTTTCAGCGGGTCTTCAAGCCAATTTAAGTGAATAAGTGATGGGTAACTAGGTTGACCTATCCCAGTCCTTTTCGGTTAAACTTTAAGACTTAAATCTACAAAAATTAGAATCTACTGCTTCGGAATACGATAAATTACTCGAGAAAAGATACGAATAACAGTATGAACAAGAAATACCATCAGTCTCTGTACATAAGCAGCCTGCCAGCGCATTCAAACGTCGTAACAATGACTGCGCTGTTTCAGCTTTGAGTTTGTTTCGTCTCAATTGGTTAGACATGAAGCGCGTCTGGGCTGCTGGCATGCTACTAACCAAAATCCTTTAAATATGTATCTTGCTTAGAATTAAGTGGGGGGGAAGGGTCAAGCCTTAGGATTTCATTCATACTTGAGCTAGTTCTTCTGTGATATTCAGCGCCCTGCATTCCATCTGTTTCCCCGTCAGCTGGTCCACCATATCTGGATCTTGATGAATGAAATAAATTTGAGCAATCTTCGTCAACTCAATAGTTACGTACAAGGATATAGGAATCATAACCTGAAATGAAAGTCAAAGTCATAAGGTTATTCCTTCATAAGCGAGTAATGAACAAATTATAAATGATATTACTCTTATAATACAAAAAAAACATGTCTGTTCGAAGATACGTTACAACGGTTGTTATAACGGGCTCGGTCCGGCGTTTGCTTGTATAATATTCGGGCGCAGTTCGGGCGAGGTTGGATTTTATCAGCATTCGCTAAGAAAATGAGGACCATAGCTATCTGTTGTCCTCATGATAAAGTTGGCTGATAAAGTCGGGGGCCTAGCAATTTCTCACCTGAAGTACTACAACAAATGTCCAGAAGGACAGGAATGCTTGATACGCCGCGTTTGGGTCTGTTCCTGGAGTTTTCTCCAGACCCTTTTCGGTTTTGGCGGCATCCAGGATCAAAAAAGGCACACGTGAGTAGTCGGATAGATAGTGGCTGAGCCACAAACCACTGCCAACAGCTCCGATTATGCACAGGACGATCAGAATTAAAACACACCTGGAAAATAAAATTGAATCAGGTACAAACTAGCATTTACAGGTAGGCAAACTAATGGATGACCGTAGTATGCGTCAACGATTTTAACGTTACAAAACAAGACTCCAACATCGAAATCTGTAAAGGAAGAAGAGGATGAATTACACCAGGACAGTAGAAGCCCTGTGTTAAGGAAGAAGAAGGAAATCAGAACAGGGGTCCGGCCTTTCCTCATTTTTAGCGGCGGTCTGGCGGCCCACCCGTCAGTTGACCCATTCTGATGGGTGACGGCTGGACGAACTAACGGTACTACAGATTTTCGTTGGTTTACTGACGGATGGAAGAGTTCACGGAAAAAGTGCGAGTACAGACATATTTCGGTGCCTGAGCTAACGTGTGGGCGTACCGACGCATGACCATTTAACTTCAATGTATTATGTCACGCCGGTGCTTTCTCAAGGTACAGGGAAAGTGAATCCCCCGTCAAGATATCCTTGCATGGTTGATTGAGGACGACGATTACCATCACGCTAGAAAATGAAAACTGATGTTTTCAGGTTGAAACCAAGCATGCCCTGGAAACACATTTTGGCCATCATGCAACGAATATACAAAAGCTACTGCTGAACGTAGCTAACCCCTCAAGGACCCCTCTTACTTGGTCTGGCTTTTGTGTCACCCCTCGCTCCCTTATGGAATTCTAATCTTTAGTGATCCTCACCTTTCGCCACTGTTTTGTTTGTACCTATGACGTTTTAGCACTTTTTCTTCCAAGCCGAGTTTTGCCAGTCAGGCAACGCACACTTCGCGGAAAGCTTCAAGGTCCGACGACAACCCTTTCACACACAGGACATGAGAAGCTTAAAAATATAGTTTTTCCCTTTAGAGACTTGGTAGGCTATCTGACTCATCTTGTGCATTGGGCTTCTTTTCTTTTGCTTGGTTTTTCCACTTTTTAATAATGGCGCGCAGTTTTCAAATACTTTTGCGTCCAGCCGCTTTGGAGAGCGGGAAGGCTGAAGGCTACACATTCGACAAGCGCTAACAAGAAAATCGCTACTCTCACGTAGCAAGTACTGATATGTTTCTGAACTTTTTCATTCGGTAAAGATCACTTGCTGTGCTTTATAGGACCCTTGCCGGTCAACCACAAACCCTTGATTTTTGGATACCCTATGCCAAACGCTGGATATGTCCAGCGTTTGGCATTGCCTATGCATAACCCTGGACACCCTATGTCAAACGCCGGATAGCTGTTGGCACCTTAACCCTGACCTACCTCACCATGGATGAATTGTGATTGGTTGGTTTTTTGGCTTCACTCAAATCATCAATATTTTACTGGGCCCCAGTATCCAGCATTTGGCATAGGGTACACCAAACGCTAGATATATTCAACGTTTGGCACAGGCTTTCCCAAAATCAGGGATTTGTGGTAGACTGACCCATGCTCGCAACGCTTATTCAATCACTTTCACTAGTCCATTTCCTCTGTTTTCAATCACTTGAGTCTGAATTTCGTTCATCGCTCGCATTATCAACAACGGGTTTTCCACCATACCACGTTATAGCAAGTTTTTCATGGATCGAAATCATGGATCGAAAGACATCATGGATAGCCCACGACAGGACAATTTAAGAGTTTATGACCAAAATTTGATGCTTTAAAAGTCTCGGTTATCGGCATGACTGAAATGTTTAACTATGGAATACCAGGTAAAACCCTAATTTTGACAACATAAAACAAAATTACCCGGATTAGGCTTCGTCTGAGACAAGACAACCGGATCCGCTTTGTCCGGAAACGAATGACAAAAACTGAGTCGCTTGCTGAATAGCGGAAAGACGGAGATACAGGAACTGAACTACACAAAAATATAAAAAGGAGTGACAGTCGCCAGAAAGCGGACTTGGGAGAGAAGAAAAAAGAGATCAGCCTTTGCATCAGAAATCAAACGTTTGGTAGCCTATATTATAAGGTACGTGCACACACAGCCCGATTTTCGCATTTGAATGCAATTTCCTCCTCGCATCCAAATTTTTAAGCATCGCATGGAGATTTTCTCACAGCGATGCGAACTTCGCATGCGAAATCTTATCGAATTGTCTTTGCACGTGGCTTTAAAGTTGGCCGGGAAAACGGTCCGTAACCCCAATAGTAAGATGAGATGAAAAGGCTACTGTCAACAGAAATTACCAAACCCTTTCCCACTAATTAACTGAATTCCGGAGTAAAAATCTGCTGCTAATAGTCTAATAAGCCAAGTTTGTGCTTAAGTACCCGATGGCGCAAACGACTAAATCATATATGAGATTTTTATGACAGGTCTGGTTCACCTGACAGCATCTGTTGTGGTGATGGGATGTAACGTTTCCAAGGGAGCATACCTAACGGAAATGATTAGCTTTCAGAAGGACTACGAATGGAAACGAAATCCGGTATTTGCGCCCAAATCAAACCACAAAAGAAAAGCAAATAAATCTAGGCCTCCCGCACAACCGGAAAATAACAGAAAACAGGAAGCTGTGTTAGACAGTCTTACAACAGGATCTGTATTTCTTGTTATGAAGAATGCCAATCTGCACTAAAGATTGTGAACGTAAATATTTGTTGAAATACTTGATCAAACAATCATGTCATTTAGGCTAGATTCCTCGAATGATATCGAAAACATTTATTTTATCCTTACCCTTTCCCATATTCATTAGGTAATTGATTCAAATTGGGTAGGCTAATCATTCTATGTCATCAATCCAAGGTCTATCCCAGGTTGCGACAAAACTCATAGAACATCCTTATCCAAAATGTTCTTTACGTCTGTTTACACCACCTTATCAGTTTTATTAGTGGATTTTGTTGAATCGAGGTTTACGTCAAATCCTGGCCGTACCATTTCTCGGTAGGAAAACAAAGTAGATAGACTGATTCAGCCTTCTTATCACAATACCGACGCGCATGATTCGATGGACATTATTAGGACTACCGAATTTCCTACTTTGCCCGATCCGGGATGCGGCCGGAAAGCGAAGCTGGAAGATCTTACCCCTATAAGATCTTCCAGCGTTCTTTTGTCTCGGGAATGAAATTGAAATTGGTGTGAAACCCGATCCAGGTTGTCCATTCTGTTCAAGGTATTGTTCTCCGATTTTCTTTATTTGTTGTGTCTCATCTTCTTATTGTCTTGTCTTTTCATCTTTATCATTCATTAGATGACTTTTTAGTGTCTGAGTAGCTCGGTATGAGTGTAGTGAATAACTATAATTGAATAACCTCGCTTGCCCTTCCAAGCTTCATTGCCTTTCTTGGCAGGCAAAAGGCGAATAGTGTCTGTCTTTTTAAGAAACGTATCTCTACTCATCTCTACTCTACTCTATACTGAAATCCCGAACACCCGATAAAAATATAACACGAGGCCTACCAAATTCCCGGTTTTCACTGGATTCCTTCCGCAGTATCGATTCAGCAACACAAAGCAGATAGAACAACCCTAAATGTCCGTTTACCCCGCTTTCTCTGAAGACCAAGAGGCCATCAATAAATTATTAGTAGCCTACTAAAGAATCTCCGGTTTTCAGACACTTTCAACCAAATGTCAGACAGGCAAGCAAATTAAGTGCAGATACTGATCCAGCGTATCTTCTTATCCCAATTTAGCCGCTCTAAACGCCTTCCGGAATTCGGACAAAGTACTCATCCGGCAAGAAAAGAAAGTTCAAATATAGATTCAGCATGTCTCCTTAACCTTAAAAAAAGAGTCTGATTAGCTCGTATAAAAGAAACCTTCACGGCTTCATCTGTAAGAATCGCTGCATACAGCGCTACGAACAATTCCTGTACCCAAAGACCATCGCACAAAGTCTGAACAAACGCATAGGCTCCCTCGAGAGATCGCGTTAACAGACCGAGCAGAGAGACGGACGAACTTTAGCGCGACGTCATTGGTTTCCGTATCACTTACGTCTGGGATCCCAAAAGGACGTTACGAATAGTAACTGATTCCTTACTAACACTTGGTTCGAGAGGTTTAAAGGACACCTGAACAATCAAACCCTACTTTGAACACACCATGGAGATTGCATTTACAGACATGGCCACGGAGAGCATTCTTCTCCTGAGCGTGACGTTTTCAAAATAGGGATGTTCGTTTCTGGAGGTTTGCACATGCAGACTCCAAGACAAAAAGCGCAATTCATTCAAATCTTGTGCAGCGCTGGCCGGATCGTATTGGAATTTCTTCTAGATATACGTTTGGGCTTAACTGGTTACAAAATATTCCAGAAGAAGGGTTGATTGGAGACATTAGTTCATTTCTAAAATTGTTCGGTACTTAAATAAGGACAGGTGCAAAATGGAGCAAAAATCACAGCTTGGAAACACTGTTTCGTATTTGGATTTGGTTTTCTGCAGGCAATGTTAACGGAAGTCATAGAGATAGGGATGATACTTGGTACTCTTCATTCAGGTGTCCTTTAACTGTAATAAAAAAAAAAACGCGAAAGCAAACTATCAGTCATGTGTTAGTCACTAAGACAGACCGACAAGGCTTTCTTTTCATATAAGCAAAGGCTCACTCCGATCCTACCGGGGAAGGTGTAAAAAAAATGTAAGTCGCACTACTGACTCACCAGATCACATCTGTGTTCATTCGCTGCTCCAGGTTGGACCTCTTATATCTCTGACCTCCATGGTTGAGCATCGCTTTGCTATCCGATCCTGCAAATACCAGACACCATAAACAAAATATTACTTTGTACCAGAAAAGAATCCCCTCCCCTCCTCATATCCCCTAGTATTGACGCCCTGGATTTGGAAACGTGGTTCAAAAGAACGCTGAGTTTTAACCAATGATGTATCTGGCTAAAGGAAAGAAATATCCAAATTCGACCAGGAAACGGGGCCACGGGTGACCGAAAGGACTTTCAAAAGTTGGGCCACTCAGCCACCTCCTCACCAGAAAACTGGAACACAGCTAACACGAAGAGATGACAGTTATACAATGAAAACCCAAAATTCAATTTGATAAAAAAAAAAAATACCTACGATTTTTTATTTATTTTGAACAGAGATCTATCTCCAGATCGATCTATCTGGGCTATCGGAACTTCTATCTTCAGCTGCGTTTCCAAATCTTTTTCGTCAATTTAGGTTTTGGACGATTTTTCTGTACGCCAGTTGCCTCGTAATAATGCTAGCTGGTCATGCCTTGTACTAGTTACCCAAGTTTTTCGTTCTTTTCAATTGAGTGGCGGCTGATACGTCCTACAGTTCGCTCAGTCATCAGTTCCCTCACGTGTCACTTCACCCAGACATCGGTTCAATCACACGTCAGTTATCCTACCATCAGTTTGCCCATCCGTGAATCAACCCAAACCCGTCAGTTCACCTACCCGACAGTCAAAATGCCAACACCCGTCAGTTCATCTACCCGTCACTCAACATACCAAAACCCGTCAGTTCAGCTACCCAACAGTTCACCTAACCTTTAGACAGCATCCCAAAATCTGTCAGTTCATCCATCCTCAAGTTCGACGGCTGAACCGTCGAGTGGCGTGGTGACGGCTCTTGACGATACTTGCATATTTTCTCTGTGTGGTTGGTTTGTTCGATTCTACTACATAGATCTTTCCTTACCTGCATACACAACGAAGCCCTCCACGAAATCCGTGTTTTTTATGACACAGTTTCTTAGAAGCAAATTGTCTGTTCCAATTGGAATTCTATCGTTCGAGGATAAAAGCATCGTCCCATGAAACTGGTAGATTTTAGTTGTCGGCTGCTCACATTCTATGCTGGAGTGGAAGTCTTCTGCAGAGAACTGACGGACCTGCACAAAAAAGGCGTAAAAAATATAGCAAAAAAACTATTATTAAAGAAACGAAAGGATTAGGCTACCGTCATTGGACAAGCCATGGTGCGAACCCCGAACATCTGGGTGCCTCGGCCACTGATCAGGAGTAGGTAGGGTTTAACATTATTTTTAAAGTTTGTAACCTAGGCTACATTCATATTAGTCAATTTTGCATGGCCTGCTTATATTTCTATTATAGGCTATGTAGTTATTTGAAATTGTTGACCGAATGATATTGTTGTTTCTAGGAACCAAAACAACAATAATCGGCTTTGCCCGTCGTATATTTGTTTAACAAAGTGAGATTAAAACCGAACGAAACTATCATGGCAGGAATAACAAGGCCAAAGGTTTCGATGGGGTCCCAGAAAAATAATATTTATTGGACCTCTTGATACAGACAGTCGAGTCTCTTAGATAGAAATACGGTCTTGGCCAGATCCCGTGAACAAACTGTTTTTCCCCAGTTCAGATTACCCAGACTGGGGTCAGATTACGACCGGATTACCAGTGCTCGTAAAAAATCATAAACTAAATCCGATACAACATGTCCTTCACATAGGCTATAGGTACACCACCTTGCAAATTTTATCGGAGGATTTTGTTAATTCTGACTATTTCCCATTCTGATTGTCCCATTTACCCGGTAGTAAGACAAAGCAAGAAGATCGATTCATTCCTATTATCTTTATACCGAAATATAGAGATTTAATAGAAATGTAAAAGAGTAAAAGTGCTGGTTTTCCACGGATTAGGTCTCGACGACTGATCCGCTGAGAAAAGAAATAATTTAATTTGAGTTTAACATACATGCCTGCCCTCAAATCAAAGCTCTAGACGACTTCAGAATAAACTTTCACTTTTATGAGATTTCTGGGTTGAAGAATTCTGGACAAGAAACAATTAAGTTCAGATATGGATTCATCATTTATCTTTCCTCCTAACTCATATCTCTAATCGACTTCAGAAAAAAAAATTCCTTAAAGCACAACTCTTACTGGAATTAATATTTTCCCTATGAAATGGATCAGAAAAAAACATTTTCGAAAATACCATTACTTTCCATCTGAAATTAGCGATTTTCTTGTTAGCGCCTGTCGACTATGTCCAGCCTTCCTGCTCTCCGACGCGGCGGCTGGGGGCAAAACATTTGAAAATTAATCGTGCCGTGGTTCAAAAGTGTGAAAACTAAGCAAATAAAAGAAGTAATAAACAAAAGCTTCTCAGATCCGTATGTGTGAAAGAGTTGTCAGCAGACGTTGATGATCCCGGCAAACGTTTCGTTGTGTGACGGGCAAAACTCGGCAAGGCCAAAAAAGCACTAAAATTTCGTAGGCACAAAACAAAACAATGGAGAAAGGTGGGGATTTTAGAAGCTTATAATTCTGTATGGGAGCTAGATATATTATAAAAAGCAGAATAAGCAAGAGGGGTCCTTTAAGCAATTTCCGGTTTTGGCCGGATTCCGGGCGAAATGCTTATCCGTCAAGGAAATGAAGTTCAAAAATGGACTAAGCATGTCTCCTTACCCCTATATCGAATCTTTCATCGGAATCTTTGGTCGGATTCCAGAAGAACTATTTGTACCTACTGCAAGAAAATAATGTTCAAAACTGGATTCAGCATGTCTCCTTACCCCAATATCGAATATCCAATCAACTTCAGAAACAACTTTTAACTTCTACCAAATTTCCGGGTTTTCGGCAGGAAAAAAAAGTTCAGATATGGATTCAGCATGTCATTAGCTCAAAACATATTTTATTTCATCCCTTAATTTAAGACCCCCTACCCACCCCTAAATATTGGGCTACAGGGCTCATCTACGAATCTGACCTGTACTTTGACCCAATGGATCAACATTCCAAGTTTGAACAAAATATCTCTACCCCTTCGACAGATATCGTGCTGACAGACGGACAGACTAGCACTTTGCTCTGCAATAGTCCTCCTAGTTATTTCCTCCCTCTATCAAATACTTTTCTATACATCTCTTCGCCACTCTTCGGTTTTCATCGCCATCATTATATGGTCCTTTCACTCGGTCCTTATCCCCCGGCTACAAGTTAGCTGCTGTGTCAATCCAAGGTCAGGCTTTGATCCATTTCATTCAAAGTATTTTGGCTACGGAAAGAGTCCGTAGCCAAAACATTTATCTTTCATCCTTGGTCCGAGCAGGACCTCTCTGTTATATTAGCATTTATGGTACGAGTTATTTATATATTTAATTAGGGACCCAGCAGTGTTATACCTTAACATTTACACGATGTTCATTCCTGTACATTATGGTCCATCTCGGCTAGTAGGCCTAGGGCTTGACTGGATAATATGAAAAAAACTTCGTTTTCTTAAAGAGTTAAAGAGGCTGCGTCCCAAAGTCGAACCTTAAAACGTACAGGAAGTAGGAGAGGCAGTTGGGGGGCTGCCGCCCCCCAAACCCCCCGCTTTTAAAGACTCTTTTGTACAGGTTTTTTGTTGTGGGGGGCTGCCGCCCCCCTAACCCCCCGCTCTTGGCTTCGGAAAGGCCCTCTTTTAATTAACAAAAAATACAAAACAGGTTTTTGTTTGCTACCCTACCCCCACCCCCAGCTCTTAGCTTGTGTGCTCTGTGTCTGGGAAACAGTTTCAATAATTATGTTAAAATGTAAATGGAGTGGTCAACTTCATTGTTACTAATTACTAGTTTCGGCGCAATGGTTCTCCTGTCCTCTTGTGTTTAACATTTTTCGAAGTTATTCCATTATTCATTCATTTCTATTTTTTGTTAATTAAAAGAGGGCCTTTCCGAAGCCAAGAGCGGGGGGTTAGGGGGGCGGCAGCCCCCCACAACAAAAAACCTGTACAAAAGAGTCTTTAAAAGCGGGGGGTTTGGGGGGCGGCAGCCCCCCAACTGCCTCTCCTAATTCCTGTACGTTTTAAGGTTCGACTTTGGGACGCAGCCTCTTTAACTCTTTAAGAAAACGAAGTTTTTTTCATATTATTTCTGTACGTTTTTCTACAATCCATGGTGGATGTAAGTTAATAATTCCTGTACTCCTCGTACAGGAATTAGGAGAGGAAGTTGGGTGGCTGCCGCCCCCCAACCCCCCCGCTTTTAAAGACTCTTTTGTACAGGTTTTTTTTTCTGGAATGGAGCTGGATTTTTATGATGCTTGCAGTCATTCTCGCCGTGCCGAGCTGATTATTTTGATGTACTTGAATGTTGATATTCGTAACTTTTAAGAATTTCAAAAACGGTTGTTTCGCAGAAACTCAAGGTTTTTTTGGATTTTGGCTCGAATTGATTTTCCAATTACATAATTTAATTTCTGGAATGGAGCTGGATTTTTATGATGCTTGCAGTCATTCTCGCCGTGCCGAGCTGATTATTTTGATGTACTTGAATGTTGATATTCGTAACTTTTAAGAATTTCAAAAATTAACATGGGCTCTTATGGGGAAATGGGGTTTTTCTAAGCTAGAAAATCGGGGGGTTAAGATTTTCCGACGAAACTTTCCAGGAAAATTACTCGGAGAATTCCGCGTCGAATGAGTCTTCGTACACCCAGATCCGATGTCGGCTGTGACCTGTAGGCGTGGCAGAAAAAAAAAAGGGTTTCTGTCATTTTTCTCAAATAAAAATTTCAAGGAGGCACACTCGTGCCTCTTTAAAGAGGCGAACCACGACAATGTTAAGCGATCTTCGGTTCCAGTGGTCGCAGAGGGATGGGGAGGGATGCATTTCGTAGCCCGAGCTCCAACTAAGAAACCTGCCAAATTTCATCCCCCTCCGACTTTTCCTTCATGGGGAAAATCTGGCCGAAAGTTTCGACCCCCCAACCCCACCCCCCCTTTAACGTTGTCCGATCGGGCTGAAATTCACAAGTTAAGGTCCCCTAGGGCCCAGGAGCTTATCCGCGAAATTTCAGCTCGATCCGATAACTCCTTCCCTGTTTTCCAGAAACCACGCATAGCCACTTAATGTTCATGTTCTCCTTTTGTTTTTTTTTCTGCCACGCCTACAGGTCACAGCCGACATCGGATCTGGGTGTACGAAGACTCATTCGACGCGGAATTCCCCGAGTAATTTTGCTTGAAAGTTTCGTCGGAAAATCTTAACCCCCCGATTTTCTAGCTTAGAAAAACCCCATTTCCCCATAAGAGCCCATGTTAAGTTTTTTGTTGTTAAAAGTTACGAATTTCAACATTCAAGTACATCAAAATGATCAGCTCGACATGGTGAGACTGACTGCAAGCTTCAAAAAATTCTGTCTTAATCCGTAAAATTTTTATTTGAGAAAAATGACAGAAACCCTTTTTTTTTTTCTGCCACGCCTACAGGTCACAGCCGACATCGGATCTGGGTGTACGAAGACTCATTCGACGCGGAATTCTCCGAGTAATTTTCCTGGAAAGTTTCGTCGGAAAATCTTAACCCCCCGATTTTCTAGCTTAGAAAAACCCCATTTCCCCATAAGAGCCCATGTTAATTTTTGAAATTCTTAAAAGTTACGAATTTCAACATTCAAGTACATCAAAATGATCATCTCGACATGGTGAGACTGACTGCAAGCTTCAAAAAATTCTGTCTTAATCCGTAAAATTTTTATTTGAGAAAAATGACCTTAAATTTTTCCGAAGCCAAGAGCGGGGGGTTAGGGGGGCGGCAGCCCCCCACAACAAAAAACCTGTACAAAAGAGTCTTTAAAAGTGGGAGGGTTGGGGGGCGGCAGCCACCCAACTTCCTCTCCTAATTCCTGTACGAGTAGTAGTACATCCACCATGGATTGTAGAAAAACGTACAGAAATAATATGAAAAAAACTTCGTTTTCTTAAAGAGTTAAAGAGGCTGCGTCCCAAAGTCGAACCTTAAAACGTACAGGAATTAGGAGAGGCATTTGGGGGGCTGCCGCCCCCCAAACCCCCCGCTTTTAAAGACTCTTTTGTACAGGTTTTTGTTTGCTACCCTACCCCCACCCCCAGCTCTTAGCTTGTGTGCTCTGTGTCTGGGAAACAGCTTCAATAATTATGTTAAAATGTAAATGGAGTGGTCAACTTCATTGTTACTAATTACTAGTTTCGGCGCAATGGTTCTCCTGTCCTCTTGTGTTTAACATTTTTCGAAGTTATCCCATTATTCATTCATTTCAGTTTTTTGTTAATTAAAAGAGGGCCTTTCCGAAGCCAAGAGCGGGGGGTTAGGGGGGCGGCAGCCCCCCACAACAAAAAACCTGTACAAAAGAGTCTTTAAAAGCGGGGGGTTTGGGGGGCGGCAGCCCCCCAAATGCCTCTCCTAATTCCTGTACGTTTTAAGGTTCGACTTTGGGACGCAGCCTCTTTAACTCTTTAAGAAAACGAAGTTTTTTTCATATTTTACGGATTAAGACAGAATTTTTTGAAGCTTTCAGTCAGTCTCACCATGTCGAGCTGATCATTTTGATGTACTTGAATGTTGAAATTAGTAACTTTTAACAACAAAAAACTTAACATGGGCTCTTATGGGGAAATGGGGTTTTTCTAAGCTAGAAAATCGGGGGGTTAAGATTTTCCGACGAAACTTTCAAGCAAAATTACTCGGAGAATTCCGCGTCGAATGAGTCTTCGTACACCCAGATCCGATGTCGGCTGTGACCTGTAGGCGTGGCGAAAAAAAAACAAAAGGAGAACATGAACATTAAGTGGCTATGCGTGGTTTCTGGAAAACAGGGAAGGAGTTATCGGATCGAGCTGAAATTTCGCGGATAAGCTCCTGGGCCCTAGGGGACCTTAACTTGTGAATTTCAGCCCGATCGGACAACGTTAAAGGGGGGGTGGGTTTGGGGGGTCGAAACTTTCGGCAAGATTTTCCCCATGAAGGAAAAGTCGGAGGGGGATGAAATTTGGCAGGTTTCTTAGTTGGAGCTCGGGCTACGAAATGCATCCCTCCCCATCCCTCTGCGACCACTGGAACCGAAGATCGCTTAACATTGTCGTGGTTCGCCTCTTTAAAGAGGCACGAGTGTGCCTCCTTGATATGTCAATTCCAGCTTCACTAGGATGTGTGAATCAGCTTGATTAGGGATTTCTGGACTGACTGCGGCTGAACTACAGAATTCCCCCAGGCTTTCCCTTTTCTTTTATGTCCGGTTTCCTGACTGGTCCTGCGGCTAGTGGGCACCTACGGTGACAGAAGGTTTTCAGCCCACGCCCCAGGAGCCTTAGCTTCACTAAACCTCACCACGACTATCCTCTCGACAATTATTGTGTAACATGAGACACCACCAAATCTCGCCTACCGCTCGCCCATCCTTTCAATAAGACGAACAGACAGGCGGATAACATTTACGAAGTCATAGGTATCCCGCCACGTTTTCGGATCAAAAAAAAAATCAGTTTAACCATGGCAGAAGTAAAATCAGTTTATGTTAGCTGGACTGGATTAGACAGATAGATAGATTTATTTGCGCTAAAAAGCCACAAGGGCCATGGCAAATACAAAGAAAAATAACAAGAAACAACAAGAATAACAAACCTACAAAAATCCTTCCCTATATGAGAGAGCGATCCGAAGAAATCTTCCAAATCTCTTTATATACCCAAAATGTTGACTTTTTAATTTTCTAACAAGTTCCTCCCTCGAGAAAAATCCCACCCTAAAAATTTCCACAGGCTACCAAGTTCAAAGTTCAGAGCAATGGAAGTATGGTATTGAACTAAAGGGGGCTGTTATTACCCGTGCGGTGTGGTAACATTAATTGTATGTAACCAGCTTCCAATCGTGTCTTACGTTTTCATATTAGCTGTTCGACCGTTGTAAACGGTTTTGGTCTTGTTCAGTCACAGAAACTTAGCTATTACGGGTTGGGGGAGGTAGGCGCTGAGAAACAGGGAGGTGTTGACCTGATGAAGACCCGCCACATCAACAAGACAAAATATTCGAAGAGTCCCTAACATTTATCACACTCTAAAAGAGGCGGATTATAACACGAATCAATAATATTTAATTCCTGTGGACTGTATGTTTGTTACTCCAGTGTAGCATATTTAAGCTGAATGTTCTCCCATTAATCTCAAATACGATTCGTTTCGACGTTATATACGACTAAAGTTTCGACGCGAATAAAGATTTAGGACTAGGCTACCCAGAATAGTCTCTTTTGATTTTGTTTCCAACATGATGAGCGATAAAACGCAGTAATTCGCAAACGCAACGGTTCCAACTAGTCTTTCCAATTCGAAACAAAGTAAACAGAACCTTATCAGCTTATCGGACAATTGCCGCATTTACAAGGCTCAATTTCTTTTATAAGCCCTTTAAAGGGACTGATATCATTCTGCTGGAACAGAAACTACACAAACGAAAGGTCTACCTCCCTTTGAAGGTACACTGGGTAGAAAAAGATTGAGGAATGAAGTGTCAATCTAACCTATAGTTTACACGGCAGGTTTTTTTCTCACGACCTGAATTCGAACTACACATTTGTATGGCACTAGTAACTTTCGGCCCACGTGCCACAAAGCGACCGTAGTGTATGTCCGTCCCTCAGTCTGTCTGTCCTACATTTTCTGGTTCGGGCAATTCCAGATAAGCTAGAAGGACTAAACTTGGCACAAATCTAACATACTCGATACACTGCGGCAATAATTCTTCGCTTTTCGTATTCGATCATACGCTAGGGGAGAGGGAATTTGGCACCGTGTGATAGATAGATAGATAGATAGATAGGCACCATGTGATGCGTATGTTGCGAACGGGTGATCCGCTAATCTATCTGACTAAGTCCGAACCACGCCTGTGAACCTACAGAAAGAACAAGAAACGTCACCTAAACCAACCCCCCGACTAAACTGATTCAATCCTGTGTAAGCCAATCAACAACGTTTGTTGTCGTGACGTTACTGGCTCTACGATGGGCACACGGCTATTCTTCATCGGCAAAAAGAGTTAGTGATCAAGAGTATCTGAGTGAAAGTGTCTGAGTGGTAAGAGGAGATGCCCTAGATATGCCACAAACCTCATCCGGCCACGATGGGGCCGGGGCGGCAATTTTTTCGCACGTGGTAGGGACCAAACAAGTGAGGCGACTGAGGCGAAACTTTTTAAGGTCCGGTACTAAGTTTATATACCGCAGATTTGCTATTTTGAAGTCCTGGCTGATCCAACCTCGTTAGGCGGAGTTGGAGGGAGTATCGGACATAGGCTATCCCAGAAATGCTCCGATTCGAGTGGAACTTGATGGATTGAAGGAACAGACGCCCTATATATCACATTCGGGTCCGAGCCGCATAAGGCTACGGTGGTGCGAGGTTATAGAGGGAGGGAGCCTGAAATTCTGAAGTGGTTCGAGCGACTAGGATTAAACTTTGGAGGTACAAAGTTCATATGTCTAGGAAGGTAGCTAACTAACACCAGCGACACTCCTGTACAGACCCATCTTTTCGTACAGACCGCATCCCACTCTCCCACCGTGTTCAGATGCTTTCCGGACAAGTATGTGTCAGATCTAAGGCATTTGCTCCTAACACCCACCAAGTTTTACTAAAATCCGAGCATTTCCGAAAAATCCGGCATCCCCCTCCAACTCCCCCAACCGAGACCAGACCCCCTCCGCAGCCCATAATAACATATCCAGAAACCATGACTGAGTTTCATCCCAATCCCTCCATCCGTTTTGCCTCTACGATATTTTATGCTTTCCAGGTTTCACCGCAAACCCTCCATACCCTTGGTTCCTACGCAAGTTTCTGGCCCCCTTCCAACTTCCCAAACCGTGATCGGACGCGTCTCGGACACATAAATGGAACCTCTCGGACTTGTGCTCCTACCATCCATCACATTTCACTGGAATCGGATCACCCTTTCGCAACTTTACGCGGTTCACAAGATCCCAGGTTCCTCAACTCTCACATGGATAATCAGATCCAGGAAAAGAAAATTTCATTGAGCATGGAAGTCGGGTCTTTATATGCACGCCAAGTTTCATCATCCTAGCCTGCGGAGAACCAAACTAGCAAAACCGGACAGACCAACAGACATTAAAACGGAAAAAGACTGTCGCAAGGTAAATTTTCAGTTTTACATAGCGTCGTCATCCATCGAGTCTTTTAATTCAGACTAGTTCGAAAGAAGTTTCAGAGTCAGGCCGAAAATTGCACAAAGTTCACAACGTCCGAAGTTAGGCTAGTCAGGCTACCTTCCTTGTAAGCTTATGGGATTGAGGTTAACCACCGTATCTCGTGGTAGTCGAGGTATTAATTGCGGACTTTCAGAGATCATCATCAGTAGGTCTTCACCGAACGGATGCCTGCTTAGGGGGGAGAGGGGTAGTAAAATGACTGACCTGGTCTTTGAACTCCCTAGGAACGACACGTTGTTTTAAGTTGCTCTCTCCGTCCAGGTTTCGGGTATCGATGTAACAAGTTCCACTAGGATCGGAAGACTGAAGGAGAACCATATCGGCTGGAATGATTTCGTTGCAGTGGAGCTTGATAATATCACCAACACGGACCTGAATCCAAGTACCAGTCTTGTAGCATCGTCTTTCCCTGCAAAAGATAATGATATGCCTTGCCTAGATTAGAACACATTCAGGCAAGGGCAAGGTTAGCCTGGAATAAGGCCCAAATCCCAGGAAACTGGATAGACGAATGAACGAATAGCCCACACCGAAGAAAAAGCATAAGGTCTGTAGCAACAAAAATACATAAAGAAAAACTAATTTGGTTGAAAAATGGAAGTCAATCTGAAGTGTCAACTGAAGTTTTTTTTGTATGATTGTAGCCTATATATTCAAGTTAAACCGTTAGGTATAGTAGTCGACATATTTAGTGCCAATTCGGCGCTACCCGAGGTGGATCAATAAAACAATCTATCTATATTACTATATTATTATGGATAACGAGAAGCGCAGCCTCAATGATCTGCCCCTTTGGGAAACAAAACAAAACCAGGGTTTCTAAGGGTTATAATATTAATAGTAGGCTACAATGGAAATATGGGAAGGGTAGAGGGGAAGAATAGGCCTACTACGTACGTATGTAGCCTATGCAAGCTGCAATTCCCGGATTCTTTCTCTGGACCAAAGTAATACGAGTTCGGGAGTTGGCCTATTCAGCGCTACTGGGCTACACACATACACGAAAATCTTTAAAGTTTAACTGAAAAGCCAACTTATTTTTGTGTCATTTAGTTGAATACACTGAATTATTTTGGATTCTGCAAAGGGATTTTTTTTTGTTTTCCACTATCTGCTCTAGTTATGACATTCAGAATATCTGCGGCTGTCCCCACAGCGAAAATTCTACTATGACGCGGGAAATTTTTATCTAAACACAAACAAGGCTTTTCAGTGGGCAGTGGCGATATTGGTGAAGATTGCTTAGTGCCTGAACAAAAAAAAAGTCATAAATCTTTCTTGTAAGGCATAGCCTACAACAAATTAGAGGTACTACAAATCACACAGAAATTCCACTATTTGAAAATCGATTATTCCTGAATAGCGGAACAACCAAGTAACGTAAGTTCAGCGGGTCTTCAAGCCAATTTAAGTGAATAAGTGATGGGTAACTAGATTGTCCTATCCCAGTCCTTTTCGGTTAATCTTTAAGTGAAGTGACAACTGAGCATATCCGAAAACCATGACTTACCTCTGATTTCCACAATATGCGGAACCCTACAAATAGATTTTTTTTTTCACTCGAACGCATCAACGGCCAGTAAGGGCTGTATAAACCATCAACAACAAAACAAAAATAAAAATAAAACGTAAAAAGAGTAGGCTACTCACCCATCGAATATCAAACAGGTAGAATTGTTGACCCTCTTATCCGACCTGTGTCTTCGGTAGTCCTCATATGCATCCTTAACCCCCGTCACCCCCAGCACGAATAACACTGGAATCATAGCGATTTCCTTGCCGAAGGCGTTAATGGCTGGAAACCAGTTCAAAAGCACAATGAACAAAAAATACAAGTTGGCAAACCGGTGAAACTGCTCCCACAGGTTTTTCGGAAGAAAGGTAAAGAAAGTATACTTTGTCGTTGACACGATATTCGGGGCATAGGAACGATTTGGATGTTCGGTCCAAGGTATATGCAACTTGTCATGATTGGGGACCACTACCCTCCTGGACCGGTTATCAGGGGGCAACGGCTTCTTCCAGAACATTAGCTTATTCACAAGCGGCACTTTGAACTTTCGGATAGTATACACCGACTCGGCATTGGAAGCTTGGCGATTATGTCCGCGGCGATGGCCCTCACCAGAAACGGTTCTCGACACTTGTCGATGGTGCCCCCTTCCGGTCAGCTTATCTTGATGACCCGGGGGCAGAACAAAATCCGTTCTGGAGCTATTTCTGCGATGGCCCATATGAGCTTCATCTTTGATAATTTGCCCATGGGACTGGGCCCGGCTGTGCCCCTGTTTCATGGCTGACACAAGCGGGGGGCCCGGGCCGACAGGGGCATGGCTCGCACTGCGAGTGTGCCCACGTTTATAACCACCCTCGCTCATTGTCGCGCTCGTACTAGCACCAGTTGTCGCAGTGCGATCGGAGTTTCCCTTATCTCTTTCGTCACTGCTAGGAAATACATAAATTGAGCCACTGTTCTCCATCGGATAGATGAAAGCAGCAATTAACGCCGACCATAATCATACGGCACTGACGATCACATTTAACTCCCTGAAAAGGAAAAGGATTGTCACATACGGCATGGTCAGATTAACAACCGTAAAGAGAAGTAAAAGAAAAGGAGAAGGATTGTCACGTATGGCATGGCCAGATTAACAACCGTAAAGAATCTTTACCAATTTCCTTCCATTCAACAGATTTTCAAAGTTGCGTTCCAGCAATTTATTATTAAGTTATGATGATAAGAGGAGGGACCAACGCCGTATTGTGATTGTTATAACGCTCTCTGGAACGAAAATAATAACTACGCGGACACACTTCATCACTCTTAAAGCCAGGCTTCACCTTCCAGATTACCAGACGTCCGGGGCTTTTGCATAGTGATGACAGCTAATTTTACTATTCTTCAACATTTCCTAGATGTCCCTTCGCGCTTCGCTTTTCAAATATAGGGCGATTCTGGCGGTCTGGAAAGCTCCGCGAGTTTATGCGCCAGCTGTTCTTGCGACCTCGGCTAAAAGTCGCTTCGCTTTCCAGAGCTGTTCTCGCGCTCCGCTAGTTTCCGCGAGCACTTTGAAAGCGAATCCACTTCGAAAGTGGAAAGTGATTTCGGCAAGTCAGCGAGAAGTTGTAAAGGTGCAACGACTTTTTGCTTGTTCTTGCGCTCGGCGGATTCTCGATTTGCTTTTCGGAACGCGAATCCAAGAGATCGCCAGAATCGCCCTTATCTCCTGCATCTCAGTAACAACTGTCAATCACTTTCCCTTTTCTTGCTACACTCGCATATTTGTTCTGTCTATCGAATGGATTGCGTCTATGGTACCTTCCAGACATCTGCAATCTGTGGTGTCCAACACCCCGGACTTCCAGACGTTTTTGGCCTGGCTTTACCTTCCAGATCCGTCTCGACGAAAACGGCTGTCTGGAATCCGGAAGAAAAATCTGGCCTTTACGGGAGTTCCTGCTGAACCGGTAGTTCTTATCACTTGTGATGCTCGGGATCATCATCAGTAAACTGTAACGATCGTAACAGTCGTGGAGCGAAAATAATTAGTGGAAGGAACTAATTTACTTATTACGGGGGCCTCTGGAACGATAAGTAATAACAAGAATCGTTACGATCGTGACTAATAATAAGTGGCTGGAATGCTACCTAAGCCTATACTAAAAGCCAGGCTTTACCTTCCAGATACCCAGACGTCTGGGGCTTCCGCATAGTGAAGTCAACCCTTCCAGATTTTCATGATAATGATGACAGCTAATTTTGCTATTCTTCAACATTTCCTAGATGTCCCCTCTGCACCTCAAACATCTCTTTACATCCCAGTCACGACTGTCGATCACTGTCCCTTTTCTTCTTACATTTGCATATTTGTTGTTTCTCTGGAACGGGTTGCTTCTATGGCACCTTCCAGACATCCGGAATCTGGGGTGTCCAACACCCCGGACTTCCAGACGTTTTTGGCCTGGCTTCACCTTCCAGATCCGTCTCGACGAAAACGTATGTCTGGAATCCGGAAGAAAAATCTGGAAGGTGAAGAGGACAAGCCCACAAGGTCCCCCCACTCCACTCCCCCCATGATGGTCGGATCGGGGAAATGGTGTGCTTGTGCTTGTTCTTCCACCAAGTTTCATCCCAAAACCTCCACTCTAAGTGTTTACCAAGATTTTTGGTTCCCCCCCTCCAGCTCCCCCCAAAGTCACCGGATTCGGTCCAGATTTGAAGTGGATTGTCTGAGACATAAGAGTTTTTCCAAATATCAGTTTTAATTAAGATTGGATCAACCGTTCAAGAGTCATAAATACCTCACGATTCCGGATTTCCCCTCCCTCTACTCCCCCCACAATCCTCGGATCTGGGAAGTGACTATTTCCAACTTAATCTTTTGGGGTCCCTGACATGTCTGCCAAGTTTCATTGTCCTAGCTTATGTGGAAGTGCCTGAACTAGCAAAACCTGGACCAACCGACAGATGGACGGATGGAGAAAAACTGCAATCGCTATACAGCACAAGGACTTGAAGTGCCAAGGATTGAAATTTGGCATAGGGTATCCAACTTTAGGCACTGGTTAGTCATATGGTATGCCAAACGCTAGATATACCCAGTCTGGACCACATTCTCCTCCAGCAGCAAGGACAGTAGCCAAGTAGAGCAACCATAAGCCATCAAAAGGATTCTGCTAGAATGAGATTCTCAATCCCAAAGAATTCTGCAGGTCGGAGACCCTCCATCGCTAAGGTTGCACCAGGCTGGAAAAACTCTCAGTAAATGGAGCACAAAGATGCAATTGCTGAGAGATACTCTGACCCAGTGAATCCTTAGAGATGGATAGTCTCCGGCCAGCAGAATCCTTTTTAATGGAGTACAGTCGCTTTACTTGTTTATTCTCCTTGCCGAAAGAGGAGAATGTCCAGACCAGATATAGGTACTCAGATTTTGGCATAGGGAATCCAAAAATCAGGTTTTTGGGATCCCAAAACAGGGATTCTACCTATGACATCGCAAAAGTTGTCCGTCTGTCTGTGAGCATGATAAATCTTGCAGGGAATGAGATATTTTGATGAAACTTGGTGGGAGGATCCTTTGGGTCAAGGCAAAGGTTGAGTTCGTAGATGGGCTCTGTAGCCCTAGATTTAGGGGTGGGGGTTCAAATTAAGGGACAAACAAAATATTTAAACAGCTAATGAGATAATCGATTAAGGAGTACGAAGACATGCTGAACACGAATATGAAAACCATTTTCTCGCCGGACAAGTAGTTCGCCCGGAATCTGGCCCAAACCCGAAAATTTGTTAAAAGCAAAAGTTGTATTTGTAGGCTAGTGATTAGATGTCCGATTTAGGGGTAAGAAGAAATGCTCAATCTGTATATGACAATCATTTTTCAGCCGGACATGGCCTAGGCTATAGTAGTTCGTCTGTAATCCAGCTGAAAGCAGAAAATTTGTTTTACATTAAACTTTTACTTGAAGTTGATTAGATGCTGGATACAGGGGTAAGGAGATACGCTGAATTCATATTTGAGCATTATTTTTTCGCCGGACAAGTAGTTCCGGAATTTCTTCAAAACTAGAAAAATGGCAGAAGTAAGGCTGAGTAAGGCAGGATCGTTTCAATCAGTTTCGTCAAAACAGATATGACTTATAGGGGTAAACACACACGCTGAATCCATATCTGAACTTGGTTTTCTCAGATAATTAGCTATTTGGCCTTAATCTGTTTCTAAATTTTAAGAGTAAAAATGTTCAAGGAGGCTGGTGAAGACTGGATCTGGCGAAGACAAAACCTAATAGTCTAGATCAAAATGGAATTTTTGCGCTCGCATCGAAACCTTTGGTCTCGCGCCTATCTCTTGTAGAACCGAGCGATACCGCAATAGTTTCGTACCTCGATTTTTGGAAAAGTACAATCAGCTGATGTAATACCTTATCGGTTGTTTACAAGTTTATGTATTGGTTGTCCTTGTTTTGTATGTACAGTGACAAAGATCTACCAAATTGCTCACGCATGAAATGTTGTATCCGCTTATTTATCCTTAATAAAAAAAAACAAAAAAAGAACCCAACATTAAGGAAATTTAATCCTAAAGGATTATAATAAAATCAAATTTAAAACCAAGAAGTAAAATCTTAAAATTAATCAGAAGAGAACCCAACCTGAAGGAAATACTTTTCTTCTCTCAATATCAAATTCTTGTCAATAATAGCTGCATTTTTTGCTGTCATCCAGGTAACCGACCTACAAGATTTCCCACTATAAATAAGTCGTTTTCTTCCTTTGGTTAACCGACCTTAGTTTTTATAAGCTGTCTTTTTTGCTTCTTCGACCTCTGGACTCAGGGGGGAGCTCCGTCCAACCAACCTATGCTCTTGGCACAGCAGGAAATTCGAAATTCTCATTTGAGAGATAGGCGCCGGTAACAGGAAGAAGCCATTTTTTCTTATAAGCTGATTTTTAGATCTCAGTCAAACTGATCCTTGCGTTGACCGAGGATCCGACGCTTTAACTGTTTAAACTTTAAATCTACGAAGCCGGCTGCAACAAAAAATGATGTCAAAACAAAAGTGAAATCAAGTCTGTGGATCCTTATAAGCCATTTTTCAGAGCTGAAAAAATGGTCAATAGTGGCAAATCGCTTTGACAACAAACATCCTAAATTTCTAAAAAGCTTAAATCTCTTGCAAATGCTTGCAAACTGAACCCACTTAACCAGACATGACTGAGGTGTAGTGAGCTTAAAGTAATAGTGTCCAGACTGGACTGATCGAGGCTTTACCTGAAATCTTGCTTAATTTCTCTGTTCAGGGCTCCAAACATCCAAAACAAAACAAAAAATTTGTTTGCAAACTTAAAACAGTTACAGCCCTGCGGTACCCTCGGGGCTTTCTGATACGATTCGCACTGCGATTCTTAAATCGAGAAATACAAGAGGTAGAGCTGAGGTAGAGGGTTGGCTGAGAAGACTGAGAAAACCCTAGATACGTAAGCTGTGGAGAAAACAACGGTTGATATCTGACTGCGATATACGGTTGATTGCGGTTGAACGTGTGGCTATACTTCATACGATCATTAGACATAATATGATATTTTTTTCCGTATGTTTGTCTTTTTCCATCGCACTATTACTGTTCACTGCACTTCCTCTCCTCTATTGCTCTATTGTTTGATTAGAGCTCTGGCAATTATCGATACTCTTCTCGATATCCTGTTAAAGGAGATGGTGTATCGAGATGCCGTTCTGCGTACGACAAGCTGCAACAATCAAAAGTGATGGGGGCGGGGGCAGATGGGGCTTCAGTTGAACAAGGATCCGACGCTTTAAATCTACGAAGCCGGCTGAACAAAAAATAAAGTCAAAATGGTCAAAATAAAAGTGAAATCAAGTCTGTGGATCAGTGTTATTGGATTAGCAAAATTAGGTTGCTTCGGGTGTATGGTTCATATACTTCCAATGCACCGACTTCGAGGAAAAGCCTGAGAGATTTCCTGGAGATTTCTATGTTTGACTTCGTAGAAAGTGCAAGCTATACAGAATCACTTGTGAAATAAACTACTCTTCAAGTGGCCGTTTCAAAATTTCAATATCATTTGGGCGCCGAAACTTGAAAGGGATCCAGATTCCAGAGCAGAACCCAGTCATTTGAAGGAAGCAAGGCCACATATACTTGTGAAATGAAAAGAGGTCAGCTAGACTTTGGTTTGGCTTCTCCAGCCTTATTCGCATACTCTTTTGTAACTCCACTAATATCATTTCCGTTTAGTACTTTAGTGTCACGCTAGCACGCTTTTGAAAGGTCATTCTGAATACAGTTGGGCACCAGACTTTTTGGAGATTTCTCCTGATCAGTGGAATCTCCTGCTGAGGTGAAAACAGATTCCCCTGTGTAGGGGATTTTGATCTTGACGGAAATGAGAACTGCTAGAAAAAAAATCTTTCGTTATTTCAGTTCTAGAGACACTAGGAAACCATATCCCTTAGCACCCCCTCCTCACCCTCCACCCTTTCTTTAGAAATCCTATGATCCTTCCTTCACTAACCCCTATTGTTTCTAAAGTTTTTGAACATTTCCTGAAAAAATGGTTACTAGAAGATTTCTGTGATAAAGTAGACCCCTGTCAATACGGATTTATTAAACACTCAAGCACAGTTCACTATCTAGTTAAAATTGTGGAAGAAGCTTTGGAGCATTTGGAAAACAAAAATGCATTCATCGAAATCCTGCAAGCGGATCTGGAAAAGGCTTTCGATAAGTCAAGCCACCCGGACATTCTCGAGTCAATGAGGGATTTTAGAGCTTTTTTAGTTCGGATGGTTTACAGTTTTTTACACGGTCGTCAGCAATGCGTTAGTGCTGATGGGGTACTATCGGACTTTCTTGAGCTTTTCTGCGGAATACCTCAAGGACCTAAAACAGGGCCTGTGTTATTTTTAATACTGTGTAACATGATTGCAACATGGCATAAAAACCGAGCCAAGTTTGCAGACGATTTGACGTTGCTGATACTTCAAAAGCTTGAATCCATGATCAGTACGGATGGGATAATTCGTCGTCTGGAGTCAGACTGCGAAGAAAAACGGCTCAAAATCAACAGGAAAAAGTCAGCAGTTATGAGAGTTTCATTTTAAAAAAATGAGATTCCTAGTCAAGGTGATCTAAATGTGCCAATTGTAAATAATATGAAGATTTTAGGTGTGACTTTTAACTCAAAGATGTCATGGTCGGATCATGTACATAATAATATTAAGAAGGCGAATATAGCACTAAGGAATCTAGTAACTACAAAGCGTTTTGGTTTTAGTCGTCCTTCACTTTTAAATTTTTACAAATTGTATTTATTAAGTATTTTAGAATATGCTTGTCCTGTGTGGCATCCAGGGTTGAGTAAGGAACAAAGCAATGACCTCGAGAATGTGCAAAAGCGGGCTGTTCGTGTGATATTGGGCCACGAGTACACAAATTATGAAGAAGGTATAAAGCTCCTTGGTGTAGAAAGCCTTGTTGCCCGGCGTCACCAGCTTACTATGACATGCGGGAATAAAATGTTAGAATCAAGTAAGCATCGTGATTTGCTACCGGAAGCGGCGCGAACCGGCTATAACACGAGGCATCAAAATAAATTAGAGCCCTGCAAACCATCAGCTTCTAACCGGTATAGATCTTCTTTTCGTCAATATTTTGTTAAGCATTTTAATGAGTAAGTTGACAATGTTGACATGTATGTTTTATAAATTATTGATATGGTCTTATTTAACTATTATGTTATTTGACCTAATAAATTCGTATCGTATGAAATTGGCCAGAAAACAGAAAAGTTGCATTTTGGGGGTTTACCTGGCATCCCAGAGAGTTTCTTGATGCCAGTGTGCATGACTGCCTTTATAGTGAAACTTCAGAAGGCTATTCCTTACTTCTTCCTTCCTTTCTTCTCGTACTTTCCACTTGTCCAAGTGCTTTCCCCTAGTGTGGAGGAAACACCAAGAAAATACCAAATACCAAGAAAGGAAGGAAGAAGTGAAAAGGTAAGGAACTATAGAGGCAGGCATGCACACTGACATCAAGAAACTCTCTGGGATGCCGGCTAAACCCAAAAAATGCAACTTTTCTGTTTTCTGGCAAATTTCATAGGATTTCTAGAGAAAGGGTGGAGGGTGAGGAGGTGGTGCTAAGGGATATGGTTTCCTAGTGTCTCTAGAACTGAAATATCCAAAGATTTCTTTTCTAGCAGTTCTCATTTTCGTCAAGATCAAAATCCCCTACACAGGGGAATCTGTTTTCACCTCAGCAGGAGATTCCCCTGAGCAGGAGAAATCTCCAAAAAGTCTGGTGCCCTACTGGAATAGCCTAGGTTAGGTTATGTTTCTTTGAATGTTGCTTAACTTTAAATGGCACTAGGCACTACAGGAGTGTTGCATGAAGCTGCTCGTCCCATGGTGCCGCCCACCCCCTAGAAAAGCCACTAAAAGAAGAAATCTTAGAAACTACAACTTATTAACTCATTTAGATGTTTGTTTATTACTATTTGGCTTGTTTTGAGCCAGATTTGACTCCAATTGGCCATGGTACATGAACCTGCCACCCTGGATCACAAAGCTGCCACCCCAGAAAAATCATGCAAATTCAAAGAAAATAGCAAATTTTGTTATTTGCAATAGGTCAAGGAACCTCTCTGACCAAACAGCAGGCCTCTAGCATTCGTAATGTAGCAAAATACAAATTTTAGCAAAGTGGGGGGCTTCATGATCACTTGGGTGCCTGTGATCTTTCATGTTTGCAAGCTTAGCCTTGAACAATTACAAGTAAACTGAGTTACCAGCAGCAAGTGAAGGTTTTGAGCTTCCTTTCAAGATGCTCCACTGAATTCTATTTCAATTTTTACTATGTTTCCAGAAGTCATTTCCCCAAAATAGGAGTTTAGGGTGGCGGCTTCATGCAGCACTCCTGTAGCTACAGAGTACAATCTGATACAATCAGTTTCAAACCCATCGAAAATTAATTTGTTATGTCATTAATTCATTATGTTTATTTTTGTTTATGTACTGTAGGCCAAGTTGTAGGCTAGGTGGATAATGGTAAGCTGTTGTGTTTAGATACTTATTTACCCAGATACATTACACAGCTTTGGTTGTCCTTATCTCACCAATGAAACTTCAAAAGAAGGTAAACAATATTAAGGGTAAATTTATGACTACTGAAGAAGTTTGCTTGTAGTATTTTAAAGCCAAGTTTGAGATTATGTAATTTGGATACCCCTCCTGTACTGTTTTTTTTTAATCATTTGCCCTTTCTTGCTCAGTTATTTTAGGATTGCCACAGTTTTGCATTATTTCCTAATTAGATAATGCAAAAACAAGACACAGAAGTAGCACTGGTTCTTTTCAGAAAAGAAGGCGCAGTTTTGTGCTTTTATTGATAATCATAAGTCTGTAATAAGAAATATTGGTTTTGGCCCAAGGAACATCATTTTGAGCTGCCTTAGTCTGACTGTAGTGTTCCTACTGGTCTTGGAAAATCAGTTTTCAGGGAATCCTCCTGCTCATTAACAACATCTACTAATTATTTAAAGTAGGAAATAAGCAATAATTTGAATTTAGTGTAAGAGTAAAGTGTAGGTGAAGTATAAAGATAAGAAATTTGAGTTGTAATAATAAAGAAAGTTGCATCACTGAGAGGAGTGGAGGTGGGATTAAAAAAAAAAATCCAATTTTTCAGCATTCTTCTGTTCTTGGTTTTTCTTATAAAAAATTCGAAAAATATGAGGACAATTAGATTGGAAAAAAAAACTATGTGAGATAGTTTTGAGATGAGAATTTATGCAGGGCTGAAAAACTACTTTTGAACCCTGTCCATGTAACAGTCATTCCTGTGAGATTGATACATGTTCTTGTTCTCCATACCTTTTTTGACAGTGCGAAAACGGATAAGTCAGCTGAAATTTATTGGAGCCATATTTCGGCCCTTCTTGTTTTTGGTTGATTCTTGTTTTTGATTGATCACAAGTTTCGTTCTTTCCACCCTGAGTGGCTTTGAGCCTGAAGAGGACCCTTGCCAAGAAGGGCCGAAATATAGCTCCAATAAATTTCAGCTGACTTATCCGTTTTCGCACTGTCAAATATGATTCGCAGTCAGCTTGGGCTGAAGGAATATTTATCCTTCATACCTTTTTTTTTTTTTTTTTTTTAGCACATCAAGGAAAAGAAGTGAACAGAGCTAGAGGGCGTCTCCAGAACTTATTGGACAGATCTGACTCATCTGGAACTGATGACGAGTTTTCATCAGAGCCGCCTGAAATTTTTGATAAAGAATTTGAGGAGCAGTTCAAAAGGTAAAATTCTCGGAGATTACATGGGGCCGTGAAACACTGAGATTTCTTGTACCGCCAGGAGTAAAAGATCGAGCATCGCTTCGAGTTTGACTGTTTCAGCTTCTGACTCAAGTTCTTCCAAGACCTGCTTGACTGGGTCTACAGTGAAGCATCAGAAAGTAGTCGGAGTACTGACGGGATGAGTCATCGGCAGACTTGTAACTGTTAAACGTCCCAACTTTTGGAGATGCATGAGGCTCCCAATTACTGTTTCCGCAAGAAGCTCATTTGTCAGGAAGGCCAATTAATTGTGCAAGTTTTGAATGCTTGTTGTTGGATACAAGGGACCGAGAGTGTTGCTAAAAACAGCAGATGCAGCTTGTAATCTTGGGAAACAAAGCTAAGTACCGTTGGTTGACAATCATGGAAAATTGAATAGAAACAGTGACGTGACAAATTTTTTTCTGGCTGCCTGGTTTAAAATGACAAAAGGTTTCGATGGGATCCCAAAAATTTAATATTTGATCCAGACAGTTGCGTCTTGTATATAGATATCCGGTCTTCGCTAGACTCCTTGAATATTTTTTACATTAAAATTTAGAAACAGATTAAAGCCGATGACTAGTCTTCTGAGAAAACCAAGTTCTAAGGTTTAAGGTTTAATGGAAAAATTGCCACAGTAGCAAAAGCTAAATAATAGGCAACAAATAGAAAATAAATAGACACACATTAATAACTGACAACATCTAAATAACTTACCATCAACAACGAAACTTAATACTAAATACAGAAACAAATCAAGAACCGAACAGGCACAAATAAACGACAGGCCTGGAATTTTATTGGTTGTTGATATAATTAGTGACAATGGGGGACAATGAGTGGAGCCGACGGGCGGTACTTGATGCTGGAAACGGCTTAATTAAATTTTTATGTCTTGTTGAATAAGTCGGCTCAGGCAGTTGTTCAGGAAGGAGGTGGCGGAACCTTACTGACTGCAAAATTTTCTTACCAAAATCAGTTGTCAAATTTAGGCGTCTTTTCTTTAACGGTTCAGGCCGGAGAGTTTTAAGCGCTTGGTCATAATTAGTGTGTTCATGTGAAAGTATAACTTTAACCATCCGCTTCTGGATTGATTCGATTAAATTCAGGTAAGGATTCAGCTTATGTGTTTACCCCTATACGTCACATCTACTTTGAAGAAGTTGATCAAAACTTCCCGTCTTACTTCTGCCAAAAATCCGGTTGAAACGAATTCAGCGTATCTCCTTACCCTTTTATCGAACCTCTAATCAACTTCAGATAAACTTTAACTTTAAAGATAATTTCAGATTTTGGCCAGATTCCGAGCGAACTATTTGTCCGGCGAGAAAGTAATTTTCGTATATGGATTCACCATGTCTTCTCACCCCTAAATCGAATCAACTATTTTTTTTTAATCAACTTCAAATAAAGCGTTTACTTTTAAATTTTTTTATAAAACTTATACTTTTAAAAGAATTGGAAACCCAGAAAGATGTTCGATTCTTTCGTTTGTATGGGCTACACTGCCTGAAGTCTGATAGCATTAGCCTGCATCAGGCTGCGCAGTTCAACAGATGAGATAACACACTGTTTGCGTTGCAAAATACTTCACGAATATAAGGTTTGAAGCCAAGCTGACCATTCATTGCAAACAAAATGATGAAAACGAGATTTTCGGGGTTTCTTTTTGATCAGCTAATTATCCCTCTAAGATGATGTGCGAGGGATAAATCAATTAAGTAAAATAAGTAAGACGGGTCCTTTAAAGGCTCGTTTAAGACGCACTTCATATCTGTTGAAACTGCGTTTCCTTTTCGATTTCAGTAAAATTTTACCTTGTGTGAATGATATGAAACTTCTGACTGTGTGAGGATTAAATTCGTGCTATTTTTTTTCAAGAGTGGTATTTAGCTGATCTTCTTGGAACGCAATTTTGGGATCTGATGTTACTAGAGAGGAGAATAAAAGATAGCTAAAAAGAAGATAGCGGGAACGTTCTATACCATTGCATAGGTTCAAATATTGCAGCATATTGTATTGTAACTTCCCTTAGCTACGGGTAAGCTATATCCCAGGAATCTCATATATTTTTCGATTGCTAATTTTCAACTATTGTGGAATCGAGTCTTGACTTTTTAAAAGGTTTAAGATAACACGACCACGTAGGCGCCTAATAGAAGCGAGTCACGACCTACTTGGTCTAAAGCGTGTTTGCAACGTTTAGGCAACGACCACGGGGGCGCTTGAAGGCGATTTTTGGTTAATCCGTAACTTAAATTCGACAGATCCTTTAAAGGCTAATATTATTTTATCCAATATCTGTTTAAACTCCAAAAATTCTACCTTGCTATCAGAAGTTCCATACTTGCTTCGATTGCATATTTTCTTGCGGTAGCCTAGTAGAAGCGAGTTTCGACTTGCTTGGTGTAGAGCGTATTTGCAACGTACAGAACGACCACTTAGGCGACTTAAGACGATTCTTGCTGTCTAGTGGCCATTGCTTTGAACGTGGCCGAGCCAGCTAAGTTATAGTGCAAAGAGCCTTTGCATGATTGGTCGTCTTTAATAACATGCACTGCAGCAGGAAGTCGCTGCAGCCTAACTACACGGCTTATGTTTATTTTATGTATTTTTCAGAGAGACAAGTGATTGGAAGCTTATCAAGAATATTCCGAAGCTACCAGCCTCAAGACGTCGGGACAATGCTGACTACGAGTTTGACGACCATCGTTCCTACGTTCTGAAACTTTATGACAGAAGTGTCGATCTAGGATTGTTTTCCCCCGACTCAGCTCTGTATCCAGTTTGTCGTGCATGGATGAAAAATGATCCAAATAATCCCGATATTCGGGGAAAGTAAGTAAATACTCTTCTCTCCAGTATCCACATATGAAAATGTCCTAACTGCATGGTGTTTGATAGAATGCTCTCGTTCAAAAGTTTCGACGGTGTCGAACCTGATGCCATTGAGGCCATTAATATCAGTACTCAGCTGAATATGTGTGAAGTCGGCCATTGAAAATCATGTTGAATGAAAATTTTGTAAAATAATGTCCATTCCTTGCCAAAAAATTATCCTCTGCAATGTCTGAAAGCTAAGTGTGCAACAGAGTTTTGCATCTTCGGACGTTACCTAGGACAGATCGGACGGCGGCGTTTCCATTCCCACGTTTCGATAAAACAGCATGGAATGCCTAGTCAAAGCAGTTGTTTTAGGTTTTATTTTCCCATTCAGCCCAAACCTACACGTGTGAGTTGTCCCTTAACGGTGCTTCGATGTTACTGAAATTGTTCGTGTCCGGACTGTGGTCTGTATATGGTCTTGTAATAGCCTCAACTTTGGTTTTCCAAGAGTCAACTGCCCGGATTCCCCCACACCCCAGCATGTGGCAATTCTATTCGATTGAGGGGACAGCTTCATAGAAAGTTGTGGGGCTGATCCAGGCTACGGGGCTAGGGTAGCTCCAAAAAGAAAGGCTGACTTTATTACAGTTTGCTTAATTTTCGTTTTCAAACGTTGTCGAAGTTAACCGTTTGCTTAATTTGTGTTTTTGTGTACCGGATGCACTTGGAAACACGAACATTGGCGACAACTAATCAGAAAGCTATTATCAGCAAAATATTGCCATGGCAGTCCTAACCGCTCAGGCTTTAGTGATTATATTATATACTAAATTATTTAGTCTAATCACCTAATATTTAAGGTGGTAACATTGCACAACAAATTACATGCATACCTTTTAATGCTTAGCTATTCTTCTTTTTATTTGAAGAAACATTTTTTTTTTTTTTTTTTTTTTTTGGTCTGAGTACGGTTTTCGTTATCTGCGTATAGTTTAAGCATTCAGAGGCTATACATCCTTTATTTTCGTTAATTCCTTTTAAAAGAAAATATTTTTTTCAAATTAACTCGGCTACAATTCATTCGGATTTACCACACTGCTTTCCATCCCATGGTTTCAGCTTTTAATTTTCAAACATTTCCTCCATTTACATTACTCGAGGGAAGTCGTGATTGGGAACTTCGAAACAGTTCTTAATGAGGCCTATAGGCAGAAATTGTTGCTTGCCTTTCTGAGTCCAACTAAAATTTTCAGCTCTCCGAACACTCACGAACTTCAGTAATTTTCTTGTTTTGAAATACCCTAACTTCGGGAACAAGTTTTGGAATGGTTCATTAATTGGCCGGAGGGAACGAAAGGGGGCGGGATACTAAATTCCGAGCTTAGCTAAGGAAAGATAAACTTGAAGATTCAGTTTCGGATTGGTGCATTGTTTAGAAACTAAACTGAACAGACCCAGCTGGAAGGGGTGGGGACGGGCTCGGAGTCCTGCATTTTGCTTTCAAGTAGAAAATTTCGGCCTTACTCGTCTACCAAACTGCGGGTTGAACGTTAACCTTTATTTTAGCAAAAGAAATTTTGTGTATTGACACTGAATCTGATTTTGTTTTTTTGCACTAAAATTTTTGTGGAGAGGATAAATTCTAAAATTTGAATCTCTGTATCTTTTTCTGAACGTCGAAGGTGGCTGAAACGGTGACCGGGTAAGGATCGCTCGAGTCGAAAAAACAACAATTAAACAGACGGAAAACTTTGACGGCGTTTGAAACCGGAAACCAAGCCAATGGCTAACAAAACTTCTATCAAAAACGCAACTACTATTTTTCCTTTGTTCTGTAAAAAGTGTGGACGGTAAGAAATACATCGATTAGTTTGGCCTGGATTTGTTGCGTTGTATTATTTATTTATTTGATTCCCATAGCGGCCGTATAGTGCCATAATAAATAACAAATTAAACGATAACACTTTCAATACTAAGGTGGTTCGAACCCACAAAACAACAACTCACCCCACTCCAGCCGAATGGGAAGAGATAGCCTCATGTGTGGGCCAGAGAAAACAGCTGAAAGAGGGTTCCTGGACTTCAGGATCTTGTTCTGGGCTTCTAGCTGTTTTTCAGAGGTCGTCGGTACGACGCAACCTCCCTATATATTTTTTTTTCTTCAGGCCTGTTAGCCCCCCGCCAGTACGAGATATCGGAAGTCTACTAGGACATACTGATGACGAACTTGCTGAGGATATTCGACCCGTCTACTCCCTTCCTGCTCCCGAAAAACCACCTCAGGATCGAAGGGGTATGACGTACGACCCTAGGATACCCATTCCAGCCAGAGCGAATAGGGAAGCTGTGGAAGCTAGCATTGAGGTAATGACTTCCTTCAGCCTGGCGAGGCGGGACAGTTGATAGTGGGGAACCAAGGTCGTGTTCTACCCTATTTAGCAGCGTTCGATTTAGACCTGTCTCAGTCCTGTCAGCCCAATGCCGTTTTATTTAACTGCCCTGTCGGCTGAATGCTGTTTTATTTGTCGTTTCAGCTGACAATTGACAGTGCCCTGTCAAACAGGATGCCGTGAATGATGACTTGATGTCGGAGCAAGTTTCAGTCTTGTCTTGGGTAGATTTCTCGAATGCGTTTGTTTAGACATAGACATTTTTTTAATTTCATCCAAAACATATAAATTAAACAAACATTTTACGATTAACGGCCACTTTTAAGACAAAAAATCCTGATTGTGGCCGAATTTTTGCAATATTTTTCCATTGAGTCATTCTCCTGACAAGGCTAAATAAAACTGCTTTAAACCGTGACAAGGCAGTAACAAGAAGACAAGACCGAGACAAGGAGGACTCAAATCGAACGCAGCTTCACAGTAGTAACTACGGTTGACGTCGCAACTTTTGGCTTCTTGGCGTCAAAGCTGGAACGCGTTTTTTTACTTTCGGCAAAATATCACGCCGCGCGCTAATCGCGCAAATTGTGCCACAGGGATCGTAGTTACCACAAATCAAGCGAATAGTTCCTATTACTTACTATATTTAGAAGGCTCGAACGGCCAGCGTAGTAACCTTTCACGAGGTTGGAAATAAAATAGGAAGTAATAGCAAGATGTTGGAAATAAAATAGTAAGTAATAGCAAGAACAATCTGATAGAACCTTCGTCTCCCTGTCACTTTGATAGATAGATAGATAGATTTATTTGCGCTAAAAAGCCACAAGGGCCATGGCAAATACAAAAAAAATAACAAAAAACAACAAAAGTAACAAACCTACAAAAATCCTTCCCTATATGACAGAGCCATCCGAAGGAATCTTCCAAATCTCTTTAAATCCCCAAAATGTTTACTTTTTAATTTTCTAACAAGTTCCTCCCTCGAGAAAAATCCCACCCTAAAAACTTCCTCCCTTAAATCCCTTAAACCCTCACAATCACAAATAAAATGCTCTACATCTTCATCAATCATCCCGCACAAAGGGCAAAAATAAGGACCAGACGAAACCCTAATTTTCCCAATATATTTTCTTCTTTGGCCAAAAGGCAAACAATCTCCTCTCAGACTAATTAAACATTTCAATTCTTCTGGAGATAACCCCGACTTAAAATAAATTTCTTCGCCCCAAGCCTCCTTAACCCTATTGTAGAGACTCAGGGACCCAGGAATCCAAACCTTGCAACCCCACGCCTGCAACTCCTGGTCCTTTAATACTCTTTGGACTTCTTTCGCGACCTCACCTACCTCTAGCTGAATCCCCTTCCCCTCGTTCCACATACCTGACAGTCCGCACTCATTCAAAATAGTCTTAATTTGGCCAGGCCAAGTACCCTCACGTTCATCCTTTAGTGCCTCCAGGTATGCCGCTTTGGTCAACCGTACCCTAGGAAGCGTAATGATTTTTTCCCAAAATTTAACCATACGAACTAGACGAACACTACGAAGACTAGTAAGGCCTAAATCTCCCTTCAAAACTAAACTATTTAAAGTAATATTCACCCCTAGAACTCTTTTAAAATACTTAAGCTGTACTGCTTCAAGCTTATCCCCCTGAATAAAACCCCATATTTCAGATCCATAATGCATTGCTGACGCTACTTTTGTAGCAAACACCTGCTTGTGAAATTTAACATCCTTTAGTGCTATTAACGGACTTCTAAGAATAAGATTAGCACATCGACTACCCTTCACCACACATTGCTCAACATGCTTCCCAAATCGACCCTTTGCAGAAAGTTTAACTCCTAAGTAAATAAACTCCTCCTTAATTTCTAACTCCTTACCACCAAAATTTACTTTATCACTAGCTGTTATTTTCCCCCCTTTACGAAAAACCATCACCACTGACTTCGACGCATTCAATTCCAATTCTTTAATTGAAAGATAATCCTTCACCAAATTTAAGAGCTTCTGTAGGTTATCGCGTGAACCCGCCACCAATGCTATGTCGTCGGCAAAAAGAAGCATGCAAAGGCGAAAAATATCAACAGAAAGCATAGGAGCTTGTCCATCCCGCATGTAAGAATCTAAATCGTTAATATAAAGTGAAAATAGTTTAGGCGACAAAGTGCAACCTTGTTTTAAACCCATTTTCGAAGAAAAAACCTTCGAAAATTTCCCAGCAACCCGAACTACAAGTCTTACAGTAGAGTAAAGCTCCACCAAAATTGATACAAACCAAGCAGGAAGTCCCAAATCAAGCAGAGACTTCACTAGAAGCCTCCGGTTTACATTGTCGAAAGCACCTTTAAGGTCCAAAAAAGCCACATAAAACCTTGCACCCCGTGCCTTAGTATACTTCCTAGCTAACACATTTAAAACAAAAATTTGGTCCAAAGTAGAATAACCTTCTCTGAACCCTGCCTGAACTGGACTAAGCTTCTCTGCATTTTCTAGCCAATTTTTTAACCTAAAATCAAGCACCTTGCAGAAAACCTTACTAACTGCGTTTGCTAAGTGAATAACTCTATAATTATCATGCCTTGTCCTGTCCCCCTTTTTAAATAGGGGAATAACAATTGACGTATCCCATTGTCGTGGCCAGTAAGCTTTTTCAACTAATACTGAAAAGATTGCCGCCAAAATGGGTAATAAAACAGTTCTACCCCAACTCCACAGTCTTGTAGGAATTCCATCAACACCTGGAGCTGAAGAACCTTTCATCCTTTTCAACTGATCCCATATTTCCTGTTCACTTACTTTATCGATTAGCCTAGAATCTTCCTCGTTTAAAGGGAAGCATGACTGGTTTCTAAGACTACTCGTCAGACTATCATAAAATGTAGGCTCACTTAATGCACTATTAATAACACTAGGCGGTTCTTTACTCTCAAAAAAATCCACCCATGACTCTGCAGGTGGGACAAAATCTTGAGACGGCCCATGCATTGACGCTTTAATTTCCTTCCAAAAATCCCCATTACTTTTCCCATGGAACAATTCCATAATCCTATTATTTGATCTTTTTTCCAACAAATACTTCTTATCTTTCAACATTGTTTTGTACTCTTTTCTTTTCTTTTTATAATCCTGTAAAGCTTGGGGACGATTATCTTCATTACTTTCCTTAACTCGTCTCAACGCAATTATAACTTCACTCTTTTTATCTTTGCATTCCGCATCAAAGAAAACATCTTTGTTGTTTACGTTCCCATTAGAAGAATTCATATGCGTTAGCGCTACTGCCCCATGCATTACTGAAACCAACTCACTAATTACAACCTCGACCTCCCTATCCTTACCTACATTTAAGCACTGACTAAGTCTCAACTCTAAGTCCTCATCGGATAGCCTAGCCTTAAATGGAGATTCTAGTTCCCTTCTTAATTTTATACCTCTCCTTATTGTCGAATCATCACATTTCACCAGTGGCGCACCCTTCCTGTAACTCACCTGGGATCCTAAACTATATGTAGGTAGCACGTATTCTAAAACCATAAACACAGGCACATGGTCTGAACCAACAACATCAAGAGCCCCAAAGTCTCTACAACGGGGCAAAATAGGAACACTCACTAACCCGTAATCAATAACGCTTGGGGCAATTCCAGAAAAACAAGTAAATTCCCCGGACGTATCTTTCCCCACCCTACCATTCAAAATAACTAAATTTTCAAGACCACAAAATTCTAGCAATTTTCTTCCCCATTTATTTTTCATACGTGCCTGGTCCTTGCTTCTGCGCTTCCTCGCAAATTGATAAGCATTCTCAAAATCTTCCACACGGGACGATTCCTTCGGATCACCAAACATATACGACTCCTCTGTACAATCGCTAGTATATGCGTTGAAATCCCCTATGAAAACAAAATCATAATTAGGGTGAGATCTACTATGAACACTTTTTTCTTCGTAGAGAATATCCCACGTATCCTCATCACAATAAGAGCTATTTTCTGGGGGTATATAAACACTGCACACAATCACACGTAATTTATTCACTGAAAGTAATAACCAAACCAAATTATTTGATCTACTTTTAATCCGTTGACAAATACTAAACATTCCATCCCGTATAAAAAGAGATACTCCCCCGTAAAATCGTCCATTACGAGAAACCTTCCTATTTGCCGAAAACTCTTTAAATCCACTAATTATAATAGGCCTATCCACTGACGACCACGTTTCCACCAAACTTATAATATCCCATCTTTCCTCTTTAAGCAACGAATCTACTTTCTCAGTTTTAAATCCTTGAATATTCCAATGAACTACTTTCACAGCAGCTAGGCCATGGCCCTGGCTTCCCTAATAGTCCTCAATCGGAATCGGAGAATCCTGGTCACTGGTAAATGACGAATCACCAGTTTGAGTGCTAGGCCTATTCGTTTGAAACAATTGGCGGGGGTTATTACCACAGCCCCCGATTGACCTGCTTCTTCCACGCAAGCCTCGTGCGTCACCACTCGGCCTTTCAGTGCTACGGCGCGTAATACTAGCGGCAGGTTGCGAAAGAACATCATTAGGGCTGACAATATCAGCACACGTGCGCTTAACCTGGCCTGTGATAGAGGGTTGACTCCCATTCGGCTGGGCCTGCACTATCGTCCCTGCACTAGACACGGAAATATCTGACATCTGACAATCATCTAACTTTGTAGATTCCGCCCTCTGACGTGCTGGGGTTGGCACGGCTGGGCGCGGTCCCCTTGCTTCCTGTTGACCTGTAACTTCTTTCACTTCATCAGTCGCCTTATCGTAGAAAAATTCTCTATTGTTGATAAATAACCTCGTTCCCCTTAGACGAATTTCGTTCGCCCCCGAGGCACGCGCACGTTCGAGAAATGGTTTGAGCTTGTTTCTTGCGAGCTTTTCGCCATCTGTAAAATCAGGTGCGGCCGATAGGGAAAAAGATCTGAGGTTTCTTTGCGATCGGAGGACTATATTACGCAAACCAATAGATCCGAATTTGATCAAAACGGGGCGTGTATCTCCGGCTCGTGCCTTAAGACGAAACGCGTCGCTGATGTCATAATCACGTAGATTTAAATCAGGAATTATCTCGTTCAAGCATTGCAAAATGTCGTCTCTAAGCGAGTAGCCTCTCCTTCTGGGGTTGAAATTGTACAGCACTAGGTTCGCCTTTTTCGATTCCGCTTCCAATCGCTCGATTTTCAAACAGTTCGCTGCGGCTTCACGTCGCAGTAACAGAATTTCCTGAGAAATGTGTACTGTTTTTGCTGACAGGCCTGCTACATCCGATTCCAATTTAGCCGCAACGGCCGAAAAATCACTGCGCAGATCGTCTATTTTTGGGTGCAGTTCCACGAATTTAGCATTCATTTCGGACCTCAAATTTGCTAATTCGGCCAGTATTTGATTAACTGAACCTTGGAGCACGGTCTCTGCCATCTTCAAATAGACTTACTCAACAGGAAAAGGTTAACTGTTTTACCTGTAATTGCCGTTCTTATTTATCCTCGTACAGGCATTCGAGCATTAAGCGTGGCCTTTATGGTCGGCTCAAGACCTTTCTCCAAGCAGCTTTGTCCAATGAATCCACGGAAAATCCGAACGGCAGTAAACTTGTTTGCACCTTGACTGCTAGATCACGACTGACCATGCAGAGTCGAATACATTCTGATACCCTTCCCGACGCAAACGACCGGAGGAGGAGCTACGCAGAACATCGTAATTGTTATCTCTACAAACAGCTGTATCGCGGTACAACTCCGCAGCAGAATCCGAACGCCGTCGGAGTTGTCCTTTGCAGCTGATTGGTTGTCTGCCGTACTAATGTCACGGGTGACGCGCTGTAGAGCAGGCTCTCCGCGCCTGCGAGGCGTCCCACAGTATTTCACCTCATATTATGTGCAACGGCATAGAGGAAAGTAGACGGGTATCAACTCAAACCTCACAGCATGTACCTCTAGCTCCGCTCAGTTTTATCGGGGTATCCACTGTCGCTGAATGGGACCAAAGACGGAGGTTCTATCAGATTATTTGTTCTTGATAATAGTTATTGTAAGAAAGGTGAAACCTTATTAGGATCATCGGAAATAGTTAAAGTTTAACTGAAAAGCCAACTTATTTTTGTGTCATTTAGTTAAATACACTGAATTATTTGGATTCTGCAAACGGATTTTTTTGTTTTCCACTATCCGCTCTAGTTACGACGTTCAGAATATCTGCGGCTGTCCCCACAGCGAAAATTCTACTATGACACGGGAAATTTTTATCTAAACACAAACAAGGCTTTTCAGTGGGCAGTGGCGATATTGGTGAAGACTTCCTAGTGCCTGAACAAAAAAAAAGGTCTTAAACTTTTCTTGTAAAGCATACAAGAAATTAGAGGTACTACAATTAAGACGGAAATTCCACTATTTGAAAATCGATTATTCCTGAATAGCGGAACAACCAAGTAACGCAATTTCAGCGGGTCTTCAAGCCAATTTAAGTGAATAAGTGATGGGTAACTAGACTGTCCTATCTCAGTCCTTTTCGGTTAAACGTTAAGTATGTGAGAAACAATATCTGTTGTCGCTAAAGCTACGTGTATTGTACAAACATTCCGATAAGATATCGCATGAGAAAGTACTCATTCCTGCGCGAAGGAGGAAATTCACATCTTACTTTGAAAATTGGAATGTCTGTGCACGTACCTTAACACCTCCGCTTTGAGCGTGTTCCACCCTTCTAACAATAGTAACTATTAGTTACTAATCGAGACTAATAGTAACTATTTGCTTACCGTGCTCGGGAGCGTAGTAAGCGCGGTAACTACGTGCACGTACCTTAACACCTCCGCTTTGAGCGTGTTCCACCCTTCTAACAATAGTAACTATTAGTTACTAATCGAGACTAATAGTAACTATTTGCTTACCATGCTCGGGAGCGTAGTAAGCGCGGTAACTACGTGCACGTACCTTAACACCTCCGCTTTGAGCGTGTTCCACCCGTCTAACAATAGTAACTATTAGTTACTATTCGAGACTAATAGTAACTATTTGCCTACCATGCTCGGGAGCGTAGTAAGCGCGGTAACTACGTGCTCGTACCTTAACACCTCCGCTTTGAGCGTGTTCCACCCTTCTAACAATAGTAACTATTAGTTACTATTCGACACTAATAGTAACTATTTGCTTACCATGCTCGGGAGCGTAGTAAGCGCGGTAACTACGCACCTCTATAACATGATTGGCTGGATTACCCCAAATTTAAAAATGCGTTCCAGTCCCGACGCCAAGAAGCCAAAATTCGTGACGTCATGCGTAGTAACTAAGGTAAGTAGGGTGGAACACGCTCTTTAGCTCCTAAGATAGCACCGATATCCACGTGTTATGAGCGGGAATTTCAATAGAGCGATTTTGTTCATTTTTGTTCCAGTAACGGGGTCAGCATGATAGTATCTGTTGTTATAGGCGAAGCTAAGATTGAACATCATAATATGATAATTTTATCAATCCATTGAACTAACCGAATCTTAGAGAAAAAAAAAATCTAAACTGAGGAAATACAGATAACGTAACAACATCAATTTGAATCTCAGTATAATCAGGGACCCATAAATTTCCCTTACAGGGGGCTTGTCAGTAAGAGATTTCTGATGCTATGCTGACTGCACGGACGATAGTTCGAGAAATACCCACGGTCCAATCACGTTCAAGACCAGATAGACAAAATTTGGGATTGGCTGCTGGCGCCTTAAGGGAGGAGTCTCTTTGGCGCACACGTCCAATGAGGCAAACAAGAATGCAGATTCGACCCAAGCGGAATTTTTTGGAAACTGGATTTGGTCCGGTCATCATAGCAATATAGAAGCATAGGAAATGACAGGCCCCCTGAATGGCAAGTCATTACAGGAAATTTATGGGTCCCTGGTATAATGTCAATCATAGGCTAGTGCTCCTTCACTGACCACTAGCCGTATTTCGTGATCCAGGGATGACTGCAGGTATTAAGAATTCGAGCATTGAGGCCCTCTGCTTGTTTCCGTATGACTTGAATACGGACTAGGTTTTGTAATAAACAGCGGATCGGAAACGCTGTGAATTAGCAGTTCGTTGTTTGGCGCCTCCAGTGGGACGTAGGGCATCACAGGAAGAGTCGTTATCGCTGTAAGTATTCCTTCAACCCATGTGGAATGTGAATAATTTTTTGGCGGCGCTAAAACGAATAAGCCATCAGAGAATTATTCTAGTGCGATCCAGGTTCATCAGGGGTCGTTGTAGTCGTTATCGCTGCCCAAATGGTTTATTGGAACCCTATATTAAGAAAGAAATGCTTTAAAAACGGCTCTCAAAAAGTACATTTATTTTATTTATTTTTGTTTTCGGTTGGTGGAAAGATTAGACCGTTGCTTGTCTTCCTTTTTTTTTCAGTAACGCGTGCCAGTCACGCAATGCAAACTTCGCCGAAAGAATCGCTAGAACAATTATTTAGTGCTTATTTATGTTCTTTTTTTTGTACAACCCTTTCAGTGTCTCACTGCCGGTTGTTTTCATTAAAACCCGTCTCTCTCTCTCTCTCTCTATGAGAAGCTTCAGAGCGTTGTTTTCTTTTTACTATTATACTGCACTTATGCCTTAGGGCAGTGCGTAGTAAATAAATTCATTCATTCAGTCACTCATTCATTCATTGTGGAAAACATGATAGGTCATCAGGCCTGTGCTTTGTTTTGGGCTTATTTTGCTTTGCTTGGTTTTTCCCACATTTTAACCACGGCGCGTTCAGTTTTCAAATATTTTGCGTCCAGCCGCCGCGTTGGAGAGCGGGAAGTAATATCACGTTGAAAGTAATAGCGTTTTCGAGAAACGATATTTGTAAGTGAAAAGATCATTTCTAGTAAGAGTCGTGCTTTAATTTACCTTATCTAGGATCCCGAACCGACGATTTCCGGACAAGACCTTCTTCGCGATCATCTCGCACATTGGTGGAATGTAAGACAGAAGTGGTGTGCCGGGAGCCGACAAAGGGAAAACCGCTACGAGAATAGCATGCGCATACTTCGCCGAATGTACGACAGGTAAGCTGATCACGCCGTCAGAAGCTTCAGAACAGATAACATAAGGATGCGCGCTTTCAACAGATAACACATAGGATGCCAGCTGTTCTGATTTTTAAATTTTAAACATTAAACCGTTATGTATTTGACAGTGGCAAAACGGATACGTCAGCTGAAATTTATTAGAGCTGCATTTCTCCCTTCTTGGTAAGGGTCCTCTTCAGCCTCAAAGCCGCTCAAGATGGAAATAACGAAACTTATGAAATATGGAATATGTGAAAAAATATGCGTACAAGAAGACCGCCGGAAAAACATCTGCTGACTTTTTATTTGTCATGATGATACCGGAAAAGTCAGCAGATGCTTTTTCAGCGGTTTTTCGGTTCTTTTTGGCAATGATTGGTATGCATAACGTTTGCAAAATTGTACATCGATAAACGAAAAGGGTAGAGTTATTAGCTGATACGAAAATGAAATCAGACTTGCTGTACAGTGCACAAAAGTGGTTCAAAATCAACGGTATTATATATGATTTTTTTTTTTTTTTGTAAAAAAAAAAAAAATATTAAGGTAATCTGATTACGAATCAGATATGATTTTCAGCGGTCAGTTTGTATCCGGCTCGCGGACCCGATTCGGCCCTTGGAGACGTTGAAAGAGGGTGCAAGATTGGGATGGGGGCAAAGCTTGCTGTGCGGGTCCTACGTTTCTAGTTCCACAGAGTAAACTAATACTAGGGAGTAACGCCAACACTCGAACAAAGTGACACACACTCGAATAGCAGCGGCACTAGCACCATTAGCGATAGTGAACGTCCCTACTGAAACTCAGTCAGCCGTGCACCAGCGCTAGCTCCAATAACTTCATATTCTGAATATTGAAAAAAAATGATACAACCTCCACTGTATCCTTGGTGTGTGTAGACCGTACCTTTGCTTTACGAGAAATTCCTAAACACGCAAGTTTGCCTCGCTTTAAATGCCGCAAGCGCAGTTGGCGGCGCTACAAGTATGGCCCGTTTGCAAAGCATGGAAAGCATAGGTCTTGGCGGTACTCTCTAGTGTTGTTTTGCTCTGTAGTTCCAGATCAGACCCGGGCACTTCAAGGATTTTTTTTTTTTTGGGGGGGGGAGGTTGGCGAGTCATCCAACCTCGATTACGCGAACCGTAACTGATATAAATGCTAACTACCCTTGTGAGGCCATAATGAGCTTTCAGCCTTTCTTCTCTTCAGATCCTCCGCAAACGTTTCACCCTGCTGAGCATCGAGGATTGGCATCATGAGATTCATGAGGATTGTGTCACATTTTTTGTACTTGTCATAACTCGTTTAATAAAGGTAATGTAAGATTTTTATTTCCTTTGATCAGGAATCTCGTCCACAGCCGAAACTACTCGCCGCTCCCATCCGAAAATTTATATTTCTTCCAAATCGGGTTATTATTTTGGTGACAATTAATTACTTTAGTTCCGCCTATTGTCACGTAACTCTAACATCCCCAGTCGTCTCACTAACGATTCGGATGATACTAAATAATGCAGTCATAGACTTCTGTGTTAAATATGACTATTAACTAGCAGGAATCGCGTTCTGAAGAGTCTCTGAAAGTCCCTGTGGACCGAACGACCCGCCTAACTTAATGGGAACCTTTGTCCCTTCCTACTGGATACTTGAGCCATTTCAGCCCCAGATAAAGGAGCCGACAGTCCAACAATCCTCCGTATTCCAGTTGTGAGCCAGAGTTAGTGCCCGAAACCATCAGTGTTTTTTCTCAGTTCCGCAAGAATACGCTTGGGTACGCCTGGCACCCGGTTCTTACGTCTGAATTGCACGATCTACTTGAATCAGTTCAGAAGCGGGTGCTTAAGATCATACTTTCACACGGTGCAAATATGGTACAAAAAGAGCATAAGAGAACAGCATAATAAGAGGAAAAACATATTTATAACCCATTGTAACAAGAATTCACAAAGAAGTGCACCTTTTTAGTCGCCAGACCCATTGAAGTACTTAAATCATGGGAATCCCTATTTAACTATGTTCTGTTGTATTATAGTCCAAGTCGGTCTTGTATATAGCACTAAATGGCACAAAGCATCAAATACTTGTTGCAGATCATCTAGCGAAAGTGGATGAAACGTATGAGGAGGGAGCATATAGCTGAGAACTGTGGCCCCTGGTAACATCCAGATAAATTACTGGTATTAGGAGCGTTAGAAGAGAGGAGGATTTAGACCGTAGAAAAGAAAAGCTGACCAAAGTTTTGAAGAATAACTGCATATTTCTGCCAGCTTTGTCACAACTTTTGTCCTAACAAATCCATTGTTATTTAGATTTGTTTTGTTTGACTCGCTTTCTAATGCCTTGCCAACCGCAGTAAACAAAGAAGCTTTCCAATCATCTCTTTTATTTGTGGTAAAGATATAACCAAACCACCCACAAAGCGGAAAGTCCTTTGTCCCCCTCCGGCTTTCTAGTCTTGCATGAATTCCCGGTGGGATTTTCTGTAATGAAATCGGTTTTCCGATGTCGAAATTTCAGAACTACTCTTAGCTACGTAGTTGCTCTCTAATGGCTATAAAATGGAAAATGACATAGTTTTGGTATTTGATGTGAAAAGACGTTGTGCTAAGCTAATATGTCCAACCTTCTCTTTTCTGTGTAACTTATGATATGAAATTTCCTCACCGTTCCGCTAACTAAACTTGCTCCGTTCCGAACATGTTCCTTTATTTCAAAATACAAACTTAAATGGAGAGAATATGAGTATACCCTCCTTATAGAATTACAAGAGGTAACCCTCAATAGGCGAAACATCTATAATTACATGCTTGTAACAAGTGATGTCAGGCACCGCAAGACTTTCTTAGGCTCTGCTACTATTGTTAAAATAACATTTATTGAAGATCCTTGGGATGGTTCCGCTATGTGTTTTTTTTTTTTTTTTTTTTAAATACCTTTAATTTGACTCGTTTGACCCTTTAGATGTAAATTATTATCAATATACACATAGCCGTAGCCTATCCTATACACCTGTTTCGCAAACCCTATCGGATACGAAATTGGAAATGCAGCTTATTTTTACATCTGATATTGGAATACACTGATTTTGACCCATTTAGGGATTTTCCAAATTTTTTTCACCGCGAGGCTCTAGTAGCCTAATGACGTTCATAATGTGCGCTGCTTGCACGACAATTGAGAGCGTGTTCCACCCTACTTACCGTAGTTACTACGCTATTCACCGTAGTTACCACGCTAGGCTGGAACGCTTTTTTATTTTTCGGTCAAATATCAGGCCGCGGGCTGATCGGACCAATCACGTTGCAGAGAAGCGTAGTTACCACGCTCCCGAGCGTGGTAAGCAAATAGATACTATTAGTTACTATTTTGAGAAGGTTGGAACGGTCAGCGTAGTAACTTTTCGTGAGGCTGGAACGGAAATAGTAACTAATAGTTACTGTTGGTAGAGGGCTGGAACACGCTTTGAAAGCTCGTCCCGACGAGGGGATTTTGAATTTGAAAATAAGCGTTTGATTGCGGGATTAAAGACGATAAGCGCGCCTTTTTTCGGCAATGGTTTACCTTTGTAGTTGGTAAATGTGTCAAGCATAGAGGGACCACAAATCCGAGAGTGTAAGTTCATTATATGAAATCCATTATCTGTGGACAGCAACGCATTTTTGTTGGGTTCTCAGGCCTATTACTGAATACTTGATGTGTAACTGGACTGTCGGATCTTAGCCCTTTTCAGTAGTTCATACTAGATATGATCTTCGCCAGAATAAAATGGTTTAGAACTACCGTTTTTCGAAAATACAAATAACTTGCCCCGTGAAATTGGCTATTTTCTTTGTTGGCGCATGTCGACTCTATCCAGACTTCCCGCTCTCCAGAGCGGCGACGCAAAATATTTGAACTGTGTGTGCCATGGAAAAGTTGGAAACAGTAACGGTCGAAACACAGACCTTTGGTCCTATCAAGTCGTCCAAAATGAAAAATAGTATGTTGAAGCTTCTCATGCTCTTGTTTTTAGTGGAATGTTCCTTAGAACAATCCACTCTTGCGAGCGCTGTAGCAGCTTTCGGTTTCTGGGATTTGGTTTTCACCGTTTTTTGTGGAGCTCATAACTCGTGAACCAGTGCGGGTATCAAGTTCAAACATGATACACTTGTGGGTATTGAAGTCTAGTTGTGCCATTTGAGGTCCTACCCCCACACTCACCCATTTCAGGGTCAATTGGGCCCAGATTGCCCAGTGAATAATGTTCATAACTTGACCAGAGCTGGACACAGGACGATGATAATCTTTGTACTTGTAGGTCCTAAGGCTGGGAAATTATTTTTAGAATTGCACCTCCCCCACCCACCCCGTTCATGGGTCATTGGGCCCAGATTTCCCAAGAGTCAAGTTCGTAACCCATGAAAGGAATCAACAGGTATCAAGCGGAAACTTGGTAGGCTTTTGAGCATTGGGGCCTCTTTGGTTTTTAGGGGTCCCAAACCCCACTTCCACTTGGTTCAGGGGCAGTTGGGCTCATTTTGATGCTTTTGACAGTAACAGGAGATGGGACGATGAAATTCCTTGTGCTTTTAGATCTTGGTGTTGGGAACATATATGTGGATTTGAACCACTCTCCCATCCTCCGTGTTCATGGGCAAGTGGGCCCAAATTTCTGACCCGTGACTCGAATCAAACTCTGAGTTGGTAAACTTGAAGATATATAGGTCTAGATACGCATATTCATGGGCCCCGACCCCCCACTCACACTCCCGTTCATGGGCAGCTGGGCCCAGATTTGCCATTAGTTAAGTTCGTCTATGTCAGGTCTCAAATTCATCTCTTGTCTACGGAAGACAAAGATGGACTATACTGTGATTAGAGACCGAGCTACGATTTACGCGAAGGGATTGCGTTTCTAAGTGAATTAACATGTGTTATCGCGTGGAAGGTGTCAGATGAGACGCACTTTTAAAATTATGACTTTGACTTTAGGGTGTTAGATCAAGGTAATAAACGAAATGTATTGGAACAAACTCACAGTGCTCATAGCGAGCATTACTGATTGTGTGAGAGATGGCCTGACCCGTGTTCTGGGATTCTTTGAGAGCGCAATTGTTGGTTTTACGGATAGCTATGCAATGCGAATGTTTAAGGTTGCGGGAAGGGAGAAATCTAAGTCAATTCATTACTTTACACTCCACGTCTGAGCGCTTGCACACTTTTTTGAAAAGTTGAAGGCAGACGTTGAAGCTTTCGGCGAAATTTGCGCAACTCGACTCGACCGAAAAACGCTAAAAAAATCTTAGGTGAAAAACGATACAGTGGAGAAGGGTGGGCAATTCTGAAGTTTGTAAATTCATAGGAGAGCTAATGATAATCAAAGGCAGAATGAGCACGTGTCCTGACATCCGACCCAGGGAAACCATTTACTTGTACTTCTTGCTGCGACAGGTTTATCACTTCGCTTGAGCAAGATAAATAATTTTATAGATTAAAATATATTGAAAATCCAAGGGAACCTTCACCATTTTGTGAATAATCTACAAAACTTGAAATGGGGTTACCAGTCCAAACAGTTTGTGTGGGGCTACTCAGTTCGACTGGGTACCTCCATGCCCTAGTCAGCATCTTGTCGGACATGCTTTAAAAAATAGCCTACTATTCACTACTAAACTTTATTCTCATCAACTCCTAGCCCCTTAGCACACTCATTCCTCCATGAATTTCCTCAACCTTCTCTCTCTAAGTCTCATCTCGTACAAATCTTATCTTTAAGGATAGGACCCCTCTTGCTTATTCTGTCTTTAATATTATCCCTAGCCCCCTTCTGGAACTAAAGCTTCTAAAATTCCCGCCCTCCGCAGTTGTCTCGTTTCGTACCTGCGGCTTTTTAGCGCTTTTTCGGCCCAGCCGAACTTTGACGGTCACGCAACGCAAACTTGCAGCAAGCTTCAAGGTCCTCCGAAAACATCTTCACACATACGGACGTGAGAAACTTTAAAGTATTGTTTTTCATTTTGGAAGACATGGTAGGCCATCGGGTCTACTTTCTGTTTTGGACTGCTTTTGTTTTGCTTGATTTTCCCATTTGTTAACCATGGCGCTTTCAGTTTTCAATATTTCGCGTCCAGCCACCGCGTGCGAGGACGGGACGGAAGGATAGAGTCGACAAGCGCTAACAATAAAATGGCCAATTTCGTGTGGAAAGCAAGTAAATTTTATTTAGACGCAATTTCAGTACCAAATTTGAATTTCCCCTCCAAATTTGAGCCACTAAATCGAAAATCACCTCGACAGCTGTTTGTCGAATATGAGCCATAAAGCGAGCCACACGGATCTTGTCGGTCGCTGAAACACACTTGTGGGTCACATAAACGACCGCAGAAACACTCTTTTCTTGCCGCAACCGAGCCACAATGTCTTTGTGGGATCGCATAAAAATGTTGTACCGTGGAAGTTGTGGAGTTGGAATGAATTGATTAGTGCTTCAGTGTGACGTCGGTTAACTGTAGTTATAAATAGTAACGGTAACGATTTTGACAGCCTTTCTCTTATCCCTCTGCATGTTTTCCCCTTGCTTTATTTGCTCCCTCATTTACCTTGCATACGAAATTCCGGCAGAGATCTGTCTTTGTATCCTGCTCGGTTGGCCGCTTAATGACTGGAGCAGAGGCCTGAGATTGACCTTAGCGTTTCCAAAGCTACCAGACCAGTCCTTTCACCATCTATACGTTTCCCTGGTGCGCTATATACCGCGTTTGTGTGACCCAATTACAGAAGATCTCTGCCTTATCCTTGTCCTTTGACTTCCAAAGTGTCCTACTCTCCTAATTAGTTAACAGTCAAGTTCCTATTGAGGATTTCCCATTGTTGTGCCGCACATGAAGTCCCTTGGCAGCGGTCTTTAGTCCTTTATACAGCGGCGTAAAACGCTCAGTCCAGTCCCGGCATCTCACGGGGAAAGACATCACCCTCGATCATGTAGAAATGTACCTGTTACTGGCGTGTGTGTGGATAATAGCGGTGAGGGCTTGTTATGTGTTCCCACCCGATGTGCTGGACCCGTGTGTGGGGTTGAAATGCCCGCCAGGCGGCCGCTGTGTCCCCTCTTCCGATGGGAAGGTGGCCGTTTGTCGCTGTCCAGGACCCTGTGCCAACCACGGAGATTCGGCTGGGTCTCAACCCGTCTGTGGCTCGGATGCAGTGAGCTATGAAAGCATGTGTGAGCTCAGGAGGTCTTCCTGCTCCAAGAATCGAGAGATAACGATCAAGTACCAGGGAACCTGCGGTAAGTGTTGTCTTTATTATGATCTTGGATTCAATGTTCGTTTGGATTTTCCTAATATTTACACTTGCGATTTGCCCGTTTTACTGGTGCAGTGTGCCGAGTTTGTCAAAGTACGTATCTGCACCTGACAGGTTGCATTTGTAGCCTAATCTCTTAGATCTACAATAAAAACAATATAACGAAGTTTTATTTCTGAAATTTTGTTTTGAGTCGAGCGGAGAATCGACACTGCATGGCAGCACTGCGTGGAGTCGAGCGTTCCATGCGAAAAGGCTGCGCTTCATTTGGGGCGGAAAAGTCATTCTTCATGCAAAGTTATTGGCTAAGCCGCCCCAAATCGATTCTCCGCAGTAAGTCATAACTACGATACCAAAAAAATCTGGGATACTTCTTTTTCTTGTGTTATCCTGCTTTCCGGATTCAAGGCCATTAGCCTACTCGATGTCAGTTAACAATACGTACTTAAAAAAGAATCCCTTTTAACGTAAAAATAATTTTTCGATTATTCTGGTCAGAAATAAACATCTGCCTGAACGTGCCTTGTTTTTATATCAAAGATATTCACAATGGTATTGCATCAGCATGATTTCTGTGCGACCCCCCCCCCCCTCCGTTACTGGTTTGCTTGGTTTCGCGTGACGTACTTAAGTAAATAGGTGCTTTACTCCAGACCGACAGAAAATAGGGGAGCATTTTCTCTTGAATGGCTGTTGAGCTCGACAGAAAATGCCATCCATGCGAAAATGTCACTGGATGAGTCCATCCACACGGCAACTGGTTGAGACAGAGGAGGATCGAGGATGCCATTTTCCTCTCTATCTGTTCAATAGAGCTCGAGGGGTGGACGAGAGACACCCATTCAGCTGGATGGTGCGTTACTCGTCGTGCTTCTCTCGTGAAAATGACCATCGAGCTGGATGGCATCAATGTCAAATGACCCCTAGGTATTATTTAAAACAAAACCAAGTGGACTTTCAGGAGTAAAGAACTTTATTCTATCTGACAAACAAATTGTGCAGTTCCGGGGCGTCCCAGTCAGCGGACGAAACTGCGGCCCTAACAAAGGGGGACAGCGAGACATGAACATCGGGCGAGAAGATTGGTCTATTCAAGATAGGTAGTGGAAGGATCTCTGTGTGAATAACTAATGAATAAGCTTCTTGTGAGACTTACGGAAAATCGGTTTCTGGCGACATGATAATATTTATATTCCAGTTCTGACTTAGGAAGAAAAATCGGTTTTCTTGTTCGCTGTAGTAAATTTTAATAGTTGTTATAATATTATAATGCGGAATTCACAGTAAATTTGTACGACTGTGCTAGGGTAAACGTTTGAACAATCTGTACAGTGAACCAGGGCAGCAGCGGTAGCAAAAGCGAATTAGTCCACTATCCGAAATTCTACGTAAACGTGTTTAATTTTTTTTTTTTAATAAACTGATACAACTTTATTCAAAACACTAGCGTACACATGTATCTCGCTTTATTACATATACACATACATTTTATAACTGTAGTCTTCAGAATATTACACTTTTGTAGACGACGCTGCCAAAATATAAAATCTCGCCTATATATATTTATAATCCTTTTATTTGTATCTAACCGTAAATAATCATTTACTCCCGGCAGAGAGTTAAGCTTGAACGGCACGGGAGTGATAAATGAAAAGCAGTTACCGTCTTCAAAATATAGGAAAAATAGTAGTAGATACCAGTTCAAATTCGCAATAAAACAATAACAAGGATAATGTTATTAATTAGTACAAAAAATACTCATTGCTGAAAACCTATGGAATTCCGGTTGGATCCAAGATCTTCTTTCCCTGCACATTCCCGAAAGTTTCCCAAAACTTGTGTGTTCGTCAAATAACCAACATTGTGTCGCCTTGGAGGCAGATTGAGCCTCCATTCTTAGAGCTACAGGCCCCTCACACTGACGTAAAGCAATTCTTTCTGAATGGAAGTTTTCTGTTGCTGTCATGCGACGCGATGGTGCGGTTTTTTTCGGATTACTTTCTTTGTTACAGCACTTGGGCACAAGGGATTATTTTTTGTCGTTAGAATGTTTATTGATGAGCGGAAACCATGGCTTTTCCGGAATCTAAACGCTAGTTTTACTAGTTAAAAGGTACTTTCTGATTACACAGTATATATTCAGCTTTTTGGGATCCTAAAACATAAGTGGAGGGATACCTATGACTTCGTAAAATTTGTCCGTCTGTCAGCACGATAGGAACTCTCGTACGGGTAGAGATATTTTTTTCTAACTTGGTTTAAGGATTCATTGGATCAAAGTACAGGTCAAGTTCTTAGATGATAGCCCCATATTTAATTGGGTCATTGGGTTCATTGGGTTGATTGGGTCAAAGTACAGGTCAAGTTTATAGATCATAGCCCCATATTTAGGGGTGGGCGAGGGGTTTTAAATTAAGGGACGAAAAAAGGATTTATAAAGCCAATAAGATGGTCGATCTAGGCGTAAGGAGACATGCTGAATCCTTATCTGAAACTTATTTTCTCGCCGGACAATTATCCGGAATCCGGAAAATTTGTTATAAGTAAAGGTTTTATTTGAAGTTGATCAAATGTTATCTTTAGGGATAAGAAGACTTGCTCAATCGGTATATGACAATCGTTTTCTACCCGGACGGAATCCGGCCGAAACCGGAAAAAAAGGTATCTATAGTTGATTAGGTTGATTAGGTAATGAGGCATGCTGAATCCATATATGAAAATTATTCTCTCGCCGGACAAATAGTTCGCCCGGAATCCGGCAAAAACCTGATAATTTGTTATAAGTTAGTTTATCTGAAGTTGATTAGAGGTTCGATTAGAAGGAGATATGCTGAATTCGTTTTGAGCTTTAGTTTTTTGCCGAACAATTAGTTCACCCGGAGTCCGGCCGAAACCGGATATTTGGCTGAAGTAAGGCAGGAAATTTCGATAAATTTCGTCAAAGTAGATATGACGTTACGTCATATCTACGACGTATAGGGGTAAACACACATGCGTTATCCATACCTGAACTTCGTTTTCTGGTATGACTAGCCATTGGCATTAATATGTTTCTAAATTTTAGTAGTGAAAATGTTCAAGGAGTCTGACGAAGACGGGATATCTACAAGACGCAGTTGTCTGGATCAAATATTAAATTTTTGGGATCCCGTCGAAACCTTTGGTCTTGTTATTGGTCAGGAAGTCTGAATGTCAAGCTCCTCCCCCGCTTTTCACCTGGATAGTCATGCACTCTCGGATTATCTTAATTGGATTAATTGTGTTCAGAGTTTGACTCGCTTTCCTTGCGAAGGAGTTGGGATAGAACTGTCAACATTTGTGTAGTGAAACGTGCCAGCGACTCCTTCGAGCTCATGAGGGAGCTCATTTATTTTTTCCCTCAAATAATACGTTCATGTATAAGAAGCATGTTCTTCACAATGTGAACGTATTTAAACATTTTGTCTGTGGTAATACGGCGTTTGTGCCCCTGCATTATGCTTTTCTGAACCAGCGAACGATGTATGTATTATAACGATGTATGCATTATTTGTTCTTTGTATTATGGACGTTGACTCATAATAGAGGGTAGGTTTGTACCAAGCAGAAGACGAAGATTGGATTAGGAAGTCCAGGTTTTAATACGGAAATTCAGATCCTCTTCAACATAATTGTTTTATTCCTGAAGTCAAAACGCATGCCCTTGTTCTTATTTACTTGGCACAGAAATAAACATCATGTTTTTCACCAAAATGGACGCATTACAAGTCGGGTGCGTTCTTCAGGGGAAATGTTAGCCTCTAAGAAAAACCAAGGTTTTTCTTGAAGTCCGTCGACAAGTTCTCACTTGTTTTCCAAGTAAGACGAGATTTCAGGCCTGAACATAACAGCAAATTTCGAGCGAGGAGTAAAACATAAATGAAAGAAAACATTTAGAATATTGGTAAGTATTTTGGTAGGAAAAAGTCTGTGAAATAGAGACGGTCATCTCTACCACTATTTTTGTGTGTTCTTTCGTTTTTGTTTTATTTCTTGCTGGAAGTTTGTTGGATATGTTTCGTGCCTGACACCTGTGGATAGAAAGGTCGGCGTCACGAAATAGAGAATAGATCAGTTTTTAGCAAAACAATATATTTGGAAGCTGTCTACGCTGCAAAAGCTCTGTTGTGGTTCGGCACATATCCTTTTCGAAAATCTGGTTTCTTTGGCTCCGTGAACAACTCAGAAATAGCTACAAGGTGTAGACAGTTGCTGCTAGCTAGCAGGACCTTCTTTTCTTTGTTTTGGCGCGTCTTTCTTACATAGGTTTCCGATGATCCATTCATTGTGGAATCAAGTAGCAATTCGGCCCCTAATAACAATTCTGGAGCATTGCCAGATTCAGCGTATTTCCGGCGGAAATCGCCATTTTTGTATAAAAAAAATAGAAGGCTGTTGACGTTCCTTCATCGTTACTGTTCTTGTTATTGTGTTTGATCCATAATTGGGATTTTTCCTAAAGGGGAGAAGCATAGTCGTCGTCCTAGATTCCGTAATGCTTTCTTTGTCGATTGTCTACGTTTGGGACCGTATTAGAATTTGTTGGGAAATATGAATAAAATGTCCGGTATGTGCTTATTCATGGGGATAGATGAATACAAGAAATGGAATAGGGTATTCCGCGCGCGAGGGCGCAACCATTTCGTTGCTTCACGACTCGAGCTAGGGACGTTGTTTTCTGCAACTGTTGCAAAAGTACGATTTTGAGTTTGTTGCGTTTTTGCAGATACCATGGTATCTGTTAACGCGGTAACTGGATCTGCAATTAGTCTTCTTTGCAGTTACCGTGGTATCTGACATACAGTAGAGGTATGCTTATGTGAACGTTTGTTGACTTCGGACTTTTGCAATTTTCATGCACTTGCTGTGTGTAGAGCTAACTACCAGTTAGCCAGAGTAGGTAAGAAGGGCAGCTGGAAACACCTGTACAGGTATTTTGGATCTTCAGTCTACCAATTAGCCCAAAACTGCAGTGTTCACATTAAAGTAACTGTTCACATAAGCATACCTCTACTGTACGGTTTCTCTGCAGAAACGACAATTGCCGAAATTGCGCTTTTCGCGGTCATCCCGAAAGAAAAACTGATATCCAGTTGTATCCAGTCACATAATTTGACAAAATTGATGAAAGTGAGATGGCTTTTTCAGATACCACGATTAGTTACCACGGTCAGACCGGGGTATCTGAATCTACAGATACCACGGTAACTGGCCAGCTACCACGAAACCTGCAAACACGCCTTTTGACCGTAGTATCAGATACCAAGATAACTGCAAAAACGACTTTAGACCGTGGTATCAGATACCATGATATCTGCAAAGACGCAACTATTGTGTCACAAAGCGTGTTACACCGTAACCCTAGTATGTATTTAATCTCAGTAGTCTAAATATCAAAGTTTAACTGAAAATTGACTCATTTTTGTATCATTTAACTGTATATAGCCTACACTGCGTTGTTTGGGTTGTGTTAAGGGATTTTTTCATTTTTCACTATTTGCTCTATATTGACGTCCAGAATAACTTCGGCCGTCCTCACAACGCAAAATTATACTATGATGCGGAAAAATTTGAATCTCAATACAAATGTGGCTTTTCAATGGCCAGTGATCTGTTCGTGGAAGATAGCCTGCGTGAAGACCTAATCGCAAAGTTCCAAACACTTTTACCGAGATCTCACTTCGTATCTACCACGGCTTTCCCCCTCCTTTACGGCCGGTTTGTTTCGTCATTAGGTGCTTTCGTTGTCCAGTGACTACTCACCGGTGCTTCCTATAACGCGTTTTTGCACTCATCGGTGACGACTCCCCGATCTTAAAACCCGTTTTCGGACTAACCAGTGTCTGGTTAGTGCCCACCGCTGCGGACTAACCAGAACCTGCTCGTGAGCCCCGCTGTAGCGAGGAATTAGCAAGTTTTCATCAACTCACGGGTGAACGAAAAAACGCGTTATTAGCAAAGAACCGGACACTGGTGACTAAACACCAGAACCAGACCGGAGTGCAACGAACGCAACTATTAGGTACGAGATTCTCCGCGATAATTTGAGCTGGCAAAAGAATGTTGGTTTAAGTTTAGTCTGTGCACTTTTCGTTCATACTAATATCTTTTCCAGATCCGTGCTCAGCAATAGACTGCCCCTTTCCACAAATTTGCGTTTTAAACCCCAACCGCAAACCGATTTGTATGTGTACCCGCAACTGCTCTTCAGAAGTGGTGCCTGTATGTGGGTCAGATGGGAAATCATATCCGAACTCCTGCGTCTTGGAACTCGAAGCATGCAGAGGGCAGAAGGACATTCGAGTGATTGCGTCTGGGACATGCCTGCAGATGGATAGGGGTAAGTTCTGGTGGAGCTCGCATTAATATACGCGCTGTTAGACGCACATTTAAAGAAGTCAAATACCCTGTGTCTGCTACAATTTACTCTGTTCCATCTTCCTGACAGTTCCGACTCTTTGGTCGCCACCCGGTTGCGACCAAAGAGTTGGCCACTTGTGAAGTAGGAGAATGTACATGCGTTGGTTTTTTTTCGGTGCCTGCGGCACTTTCATAGAAGGAAGATTTTGCTGGTACTTAAAATATACAGAGGAGTTGGTTTTAAGCCGAAACAGCATAATAATAATATATCTTGGCATCTTTTGCCCAACAGAGAACACCTTAATTCACTTCTTAGCAGCTAATTTTAGCTTGCGACGTATCTATGCTGTGTTTCTCCATCGTTTTACTAGAAACTGCTTTTCAATTTTGCTCCTTAGGGCATCAAGACTTAGCAGTAGCTGTAAATGCTGGAATCACGTGGATCCGATGTCGCTCTGATGGGGACATTGTCAACTAACTTTGTTCGTAAATTTACCACTTCGAGAGAAGAAGAAACTTTGACAAACGAGACTAGAATAATAATAATGGATTGAAATTGAGATTCCGTACTAATTATAGAAAAAAAGCTATTTTCTTTTCTTCGGAGCGTTTATCACACAGTAAAAACCCTACATCACAGGCGGACTTCAGTACAGGAGAGATCATAACCGAAAACGAAAAGTCAGCTAGGATAATATTAATGAGCGATGTTTCGGTCCTTCTAAGTTCTGTTTAGTTTCTTCGCTAACATTTTAACACTGACGTTGTCAACCCCTTGAACTTTTTTAGAATAGGATTCTCAGTAAGATATTTTTAATAAAAAATTTGCTGACCACCGAGTCATGGGCTATAGCTCAGTGAAAAATAAAATATATATTTAAAATCGGGGATTTAGACAAATATTGTGACTTTGTTACCGCAGTCGAACAAGTCACGGATTGTTCTTATGTTTGTTAAAATTAGGATACCAGGTAAGAGAACATCACCAACCAACCCATAAATACCCGGTGAGTAATAACTAGAAGACTGCGGCCCAAGCTTACACATTGCTATACTGGTCGATACTCTGTGTGGATCTACGTTGTATGAAAATGGCATGCACAAGCTGTAGTCCGGGATCCAGGCACCTCTATCGTTCAAGGGGGGTAGCAGAAAAGCTGCAGAAGGTTTGAAGAAATTTTCTAGACCAACTTTTTGTGCTGATAACGAAAATCGTACCGCACCACTCCGCACCGATGTACGTCACCGACTTTTTAGCCTATAAAGACCAATTTGGCCTATAGAGACCAACTCTATAAAAACAATTTTCCTAGCAGGACCGCATAAACTAAATCAGACAAACTATACATATTCTGAATCTTCATTCTATGGTCTATCGAGTGGTGTATTTCTTATTTTTTTAAACTTAAACATTTTTCTTAGAAACGTCTTAGAAACCGAGAAAAAGTGAAATTTGTTTAACTTTTTTAACTAAATTGTCATTTATCTCGGAAAAACTTCCAGCAAACTACATATTTTTATTGTCTCGTTGGAAAGATAAGCTCCTTACCAATCGTTTGAGCTATTAAAACTTCAAAAACATTTGATTTTAAGAATGTCTGGATTTTTTTAAAGCAGAGCATCCACGTTTTCATCAATGAGTGACGGTAGAAATTTTAAAGGAAATATATTAGTTTGACGGTAAGTTTATTGTTAGTTTTTTACGTAGAATTTAACTATGACATAATTTTCTCTCTTGGGATTTATATTGGTTATATAGGCTATATAACATAAAGACTGAGTAGCCTATAATGAACAAACCCGTCATATCTCTCGAAATATATATTATTACAAAATATATTAGTTTGACGATAAGTTTAAGGTTAGTTTTTGACATGGAGTCCAATCATGACATCAGTTTTTTCTTAGCATACGTATAGGTCATGTAGGTTATATAGCCTATAGGCTGAATAGCCTATAAATCCTAAAAAGATTTTTTTTTTTGAAAATATAAGTTGTGAATAATCTTTACAGACCTGCTTTTTGAGCCGAGAACGTAAATCGCGTCGGATAAGACAGCATCTGTGACATTTTGGCCTATGAGGGAAAATTAGGCCTATAAAGACCAGCCCAATGAAAATATTCTAGACAAAATTTAACATCCTGTATTCCCTGTAGGCCAAAGTGATGCGTTTTCTAACTACAAATTATGTTAGGTATCTTGTCGCCAACGTAATGCCACGCTTGCCCTTTGATGGGAAGCTTTCAAAGCCTGGCTCAATTTCAGACCGGTCAAAATTCGCTGAAGCCACTGACTAACGATATAACATCAGCCTTAGAAGACAAGAACTTAGGGCCCGCACGACAAATCTTGTCCGGACGCTGTTCTCAACTATTGACCCGCACTCACCCGCTTGCAACAGAGTTTTCTTTCACGACCAAACTATAGATTGCTCTTCGTGGCAACCACCAAGCGACGCCATGTCTCCTTTCACTCATGGCGTTCATGCACAACTGGCTTAGTCATCAAGGCTAGCTATTGGGTCTCCCATAGTCTCTGACCCTTCCTAAAGGCTACAATCGGTTCGAGGTCCGTGTTGACCGTCAGAACTGATGTTTTTGAATATCCCTTAGTCTCCGACCCTTCCTGAAGGCTACAATCGGTTCGAAGCCCGTGTTCGCCGTAGAACCAATGTCTTTCGTTGTACCCCTGTCCGCTTCTTCCACCCTTTGGACCGGGGAGGGCGGAGGTTGCGGCGCAATCTGGACAGAGCAACTACAGGTCACCGGAACATGTGCATGAACCGGTTTAGTCCTCTGGTTCTGACTGGGTTCGACAAAGCAGTCGGTGTGATCTGCCATTGTTGTCATTTCCTGATTACCTGTAGTCCTCAGGTTTAATTTTCAGTATGGATCGCAGGCATCTTTGGTAGAACAAGGTGATTGTGCGTGCTTCTGCGGTTTTCATCTACGAAGTTTGGGGGACATTTAGAAGTTTCTACAAGACAGGACCTTCGTAGTCTGGGGCAGCATTCAGTATGTTCTGTGCCCTTTTGACTTAATCGGCGATCAGTCTGTTTCAGGGGAAAACGATGGAAAGTCATAGACTTCCACCAGTAGTAGACTTCAACCCCCGGTGCTTATCCATGATCCTTTAGAACCGAATCAGTGACGAACTTGAAAAGAGCTAGCGAGAGGATGAAACCTTGGCAAACGCCTCCTTTTGTCAAGAACTGTGTTGATTGCTCTATTTCACCTCTCACTAGAGCCTCCGTCTGGTCATAGAATACCTGAGCAATGCGGATTATCTTGGGACCCTGTCTATCCTGCACTCCCAGCTAGTTGTGTCTTTCTTTACTGAGTCGAATGCAAGAACGAACTCAACGCAGAATTTCGTGGTTTCCTGTTGATGCTTGAACGATTGATGGCTGCACAGCCGTGCTGCCAATGCTCAAGTATGCGGCAGAGAGAGAAGAGCCGTGCAGCACACGCTCGTTGTGAAGCCCGCTTTGGTTAGATCTTGTGCGTCTGCCCCTTCGATCTCTGGAGCTTTACAGTAGTAGGATAGTTGGGGAGACTTATCTGCACGTATTCTAGTATAACTTTTACAATCACCTTTGTCACCTTTTCTATTGGGGGAGGGGGGCTATGATGGACTTGCGCCAGTCTACGGGGACGTGTTCCAGATGCCAACGATGATGTTGTGGAGGTACAGCTAGACAGGCAATTCTAACGGTTCGTCTGTGGATGCATTACCATTGTCTGATAGGGATAGTCATAGATTTCCTTTATATTGAGATGACTGGAGTGTTCCTCTGTTCCGTTCCGTTCTTGTTTCTGTAGGCCCGTATTGTAACGCATACGGCGCAGTCATCACGGCTTAAAAGTTAGAGCAAGCAGATTTATATGTGAAACGCGACTAACTTATGAGATGCTGGAATTGATGACAAACCTGGATTCAGCCCAAAAAACTGACCTATGGGCGTTGGGCGTGCGAAAACTTAGTTTTCCGGAGATTTGTTCATTATAGGCTATTGATCCCTTTATGCTATATAGTCCATATGACCTATAGCCTACTATCTTACAAGAGAAAATAGTGTAATAACCAGATTCCACGTCAAAAACCAACGCTGAACCTAGCGTCGAACCAATATATTTAGTATAAAGTTTCTACTGCACCTAATAGTAAAAAATTTGGATTTCCTGCTTACAGAAATTCCAGAAATCCTATTTTTTTTTTTTTTTTAGTTTTAATACCTCTAACGATTGAGAAAGAGCTTCTATTTTTAGTACAGTAATAATAAAAATAAAAATAAACAGTTTTCTGGAAATTTGTCCAATAAAAACGTCAATTTATTTGAGAGATCTGAAGGGTTTGTTCATTGTAGGTTATTTAGCCTATATTGTTATATAGCCTATATGACCTATATGATGATGATGATGATGATTTTATTTATGACCCGTCAAAATAAGCACAAGGCACAAAGACGGAGTATATAATAAAGAAAAAAGAGAGAAAGAAAGGAAAACACGAAAGAAAATGAACTTACAAAATACAAAATGTAACTTTTACCTTAAAGCTAAACCAAAAGGGTTTTCCAGTCGTGATCAATATTTTGGCTATAAGTTTCTATTTGTTTCTCTACTGCTGTTAATGGATCACTAATTTGATAACGACTGGAAATTTTCGAGTTTCTCGTCCAAGGCGTCCCAAGAAAGAAACTTATGTCATAATTAGATTCTGGTACTACATTAGATTCTAGATTCTAGTACTCCTCTCTAATAAGTTAAATTTTGTGTAGAATGGTTTGATTGAGCTGGTCTTTAGAGGCCTAAATTCCCCTTATAGGCCAAAATGTCGGTTACCTACACAGGTAACACAGGTGCTGTATTATCCGATGTGATTTTCGTTCTCGGCTCAAAACGCAGGTCTGTAAAGATTATTCAAAAGTTGTGTTTTCAAAACAAAAATATCATTATAGGATTTATAGGCTATTCAGCCTGTAGGCTATATAGCCTACATGACCTATACATATGCTAAGGGGAAAACTACTGTCATAATTGGATTCCACGCCAAAAACTAACCCTAAACTTACCGTCAAACTAATATATTTCTTTTAAAATTTCTACCGTCACTCACTGATGAAAACGTGGATGCTCTGCTTTAAAAAAAATCTAGACATTCTTAAAACCGACTTTTTTTAAGTTTTAATAGCTCAAACGATTGGCAAGGAGCTTATCTTTCTAACTGAATAATAAAAATATGTAGTTTGCTGGAAGTTTTTCCGAGATAAATGACAATTTAGTTAAAAAAGTTAAACAAATTCCACTTTTTCTCGGTTTCTATGACGTTTCTAAGAAAAATACGTGAGTTTAAAAAAATAAAAAATATACCATTCGATAGAAGAGAAAAAGAGGATAGGAGGATAGGCCAAATTGGCCTTTATAGGCTAAAAAGTCGGTGACGTACATCGGTGCGGAGTGGTGCGGTAGGATTTTCGTTCTCAGCCCAAAACGTTGTTTTAGAAAAGTTCTTTAAACCTTCTGCAGCTCGTTTGCTACCCCCCCCCCCCTGTTTTTGAACGATATCGCGGTCTGGATCCCGGACTACTGGGGAAGTCTCGAATATTTTGTTGGCCACAAGAACGTCAAACACAAAGTCAAGTGGTTTTCCCCCTATAAGTCACTCAAGTCTCTTCGCAAATATAATAAAGTGCTCTTCCATTATGCGATGGAAGCTGATATCTTATTGCCTATGGCCGAATAGATGGTTCTGAGCCAGTTCCCAATCCGGTTCTCAGAAGTTTGATACTTATGGAGGTGCTTTCCAGCGGCGTCGTGGAACCTGGTAAATTGAGATTGGCACATTTATTGAAGAAAGTAAATCCGCCGCCGCCATGGTCATAGGAGTGTTTAGGATAAATGCTTGGCTTACTTTCTTGAAAGCCACAGAACTAAAACGCGCTGTTTAAGTGAACTATATAGTTTATTTATACCTCATTGAAGCTTAGAGCAAAATAAGGATTTATCCTGTAGAATTCGCTCCGTAGTTGACTCAGGGCTTGTCATTTGACATGAAAGCATTGATAGGCTACTGAACTCAATAGCATCCCATTCCAGCTTCCACTGGATGCCAGCCCAACGGATGTTTTGAAGAATTTAACTGTTTTGCAGTTTCAGTTTTTTCTGAGGGGGAATTCCGAAGGGTATGACTCTCGAGGTAAAGAACTGATGTCGTATTCTCTTTGACCCATGACGTTTTAGGGTTTCTAATAAGCCTAAATGATGCGTCCCCTCTCTTTTGTCGGTAAGTTAAAGCTGGAAGCTTTGATTTCTTTAGGCGCACACTTTAGGGAAGATCCTTCAACTGTTGGACCATTTTTTTAGGCTCGCTTCTGAACAGGTTTGAGAAGAAATTCGTTATTTGAAAAAAACAGCAGGCAACAACCATTCCGAATTCAACCCTTGGTTCGTCAACCCATCGTACTCCCAAAAGATGAAAAAGACGGAGCATAACTACTGTTAGGGCTACACGGGTAAAATATACTAACGTAATAAGTACTAATCTGACCTAACCAATTAACTAAATAATAGACCAAATAGAAAAATAATAATGACAATAACAACATCCCCCCTCCCAAATAAAGAAGAAGAACAAGAAGAACCAGACAGGGGTGCTTTGACAGTTTGATCTGTCAAACTGAATCTCTAGCGAAGCTTCCGATTCCTTGTCCACGGGGACACGCATGACGAACTTTGCGTAGGACTTAAAATCCCTTCTAATTTCTTTTTTTATCCGATGGAGTAAACATGTCCTAGAACGGAACCAGGTAAAGAACCTGCGGTAGAGAAATAGCATTGTAGATTCCGTGAGGTGGCGTTTTCCAAGACTAAGCTGTGAGCTAACTGCACCCGCAAACGCACTATGTATCTTACGCTCAGTACAAGCAACAAGTGGGAGGTATCGATATTTAGACGCGAGGTTCACCCAGGATTACTGTCTGGGTTTTCAAACCGTTGAAAATTACAGAGCAAAACGTATAACTTGGCCGCATTCAAAGCAAGCCCAGTATCATCAGTAATTCTGGAAATCTCCTTGGAACTTTCTTCTGTATATCATCTGCGTATTCCATTCCGTATACAGTTCAAAATGCAGCAAGGCGATAAATTGCCCTGGGCTCTTAGGGACGCGTTAGTATAAATAGTGGGGGAACTGACTGATACTATGAAAATAATGCATCCTTGACACCTTTTATCTTTGTTTGCTAGTTATTTATCCTTCAGTGATCAAAAACCTTTGTTGTGTCCCACAATGTTAGTGGCGGGATACCTACGACTTAGTAAAGTTTGTCCGTCTTTCCATCCTACATTTAGCACGATAGCTCTTGAAAGGATTTATATATTTGATATGAATCCTTGGTGTGAGGATTCTTTGGGTCAAGGTACAGGTTGTAGAAAAGGAATGATAATCTGAATAGAATCGCATAGCCAATGACAGTAGATGGCAGGACTTTCGAGCACGTCTGTCACGCAACTGTACAACTCCGCTTCATTTCACACTGTAGGCTCGTGTGCCTTTCCACTAGCAAAAAAAATCCTTTTTAACCCAGGCAACAAGTCAATGATACGAAGCTTTCCAGAGGCTAGCCCCTTACTTCTTCTGACACTGGCGAAAATCGTGGGACAAGGAAAAAAGCCACGACCAAACCAAAGTGTTGCTCCTCGACTGAATTACCAGCTTTTACAAATACTAATCTTGTAAAGAAAGCACTGGCTTTCGAGTAGAACACCATTCAACGAGACAGGCTTGATCTGTAGGGACCTATAGAGCGAACTCTACACTGTCAGAAGTTTCATAACAGATAGCGCATAACACTTTCAAGAATAACACCTTTTCAATTAGAAATAAAGTGTATGACCAATTAAGTTTACACTTTTTCGTGCTTTTTCGTTCGTGCCTAGATCTAAAACAACACCTTCAATTGGTAAAAATACTAACAGGAACGAAATAAACATAAACAGATAACGTCCCAAAGTGTTATCTGTTGAAACCGGGCATCCCAAAGTGTTATCTGTTGAAACCGGGCATCCTTCTGTTGTCGTTATGTAACTTCTGACAGTGTAGTATTTTTACAGATTGAAGGTGTTGTTGGAGATCTAGGTACGAAATAGTGTAAATTTAACTGGTCATAACACTTTATTTCTAAGTGAAAAGGTGTTATTCTTGAAAGTGTTATGCGCAATCTGTTATGAAACTTCTGACAGTGTAGTAAAGGAACATCGTCCCATTGTCGAAAGGACAGAGAGTTTGACTCCTTTGAGCAGAGCTTCTGGAAAATGTGTATTATCGTCAAATGAGCTGCCGCACAAGTAGAGAAGGCCTCTTCTCTCTTGTTCATCACTTTCGCTATGACGGCGCTGCAGGACACATTTTTTTTTTTTACAAACTACTGCTGGTGATGCAGTTCATCCTATGGAATCCGAGAAAACATACAACGGGACGGGGAGAGAAGGTCGTCGCATGATCATACTGAAGGTGTTCACGGACAACTTTTACTATGAATAACACATCATAGGCCCTTCGTTTTTAATGAGCCAGTCATTGATATGACGGTTGTAACAACTTTGTGTGGTTACCGGCACGTTAAATGAACTTATAAGGTTTCGGGTCCCAAGTCGGGAAAATACTTGCTTTGGAGTGTTCTGGATTTTGTTATGATGGGATTTCGCTGGAAACTCTAAAAGTGAGGCTGAGGAAGACCTACTTTTTCAATGCAATTCAGATTTATTCACAGTAGGATAACGCAGCGTAGTCATAAAGTTGGTACCTCATACATTGTGGACCATACAGCTTAAGAAATTGAAAAGTAAATGGTCAAAAAGTCAGGGCATGTCGTCGTAAAAATTGTGAAACATGGCACGATATTCGATTTCGAATTCGCTGAGACTAGTTTGAGCGTGAGGTTCACGAATTTTGTACACAGATCCATATTAACAGTAACGTCTAAACAAATATAATATTATATGATGTGATTTACTAATAGGATATATAAATTACTTAAATTATGTGGTTTAGTGTACACTAACCAAACTGTTGCACTGCTTGCAGTGTTCACAGCCACAGGCACAAATCTTATGTGGTTCTCTTCCAAAAGTATGCCAAGCACTGCGTAAGAGTGGCAAAAGCGTGGGGTGTGAGAAAGACAAAAAGAAAGAACTAACAGAGTTGACCTCAATTAAACTATTCCGGTAAAGGCGACAACCGATGCATAACACAAAATAATCAAATAAATAAAAAGACTAAAAGAAGTATGTAGCAGGTCTAAAGCACCGTGAAATAGCGTGTATCTCAGGAGTGAGATTTTTTGTTACAGAGGGCTTCGTGTTTTCTTCCTATAAAGGAGACGGGGAGGTGCCTTGAAGATATTGGGGGCGTCTCACTAAGACCACACATTTTGTGAGCGGTTTTCCTGTTGTTGTCAGAAATAACGTTGAAAGAAAACCTTGTAGCAAAAATGTCACGTATTTTGTTTGTGCATATTATAGGTAACTTCATGCAATGTGTGCAATAGTCACCATTTTTAGCCATGACTTCTTTCAGAAATCAACCCCTGTCTTGGCTCTCCCTGTCGTCTGCAGGAAGACTGCTCCCTAGACTCGAATGACGCCCCTGTCTGCAGTTGTCCGTCACCATGCGACCCCGTTTTCCGGCCCGTCTGTGGCAGCGACGGACGGACATACAATAACGAATGCGAACTAAGGCGGAATTCCTGTTCGTCGAAGAAAAATATTGAAATAGCCTACATGGACACATGCAGTAAGTCACGAATGTTTATGTTATTTTCAGGGATTAAGGTTTGGGAGGAAAATGCCGTGTCTATTCAGGCATTCAAGAGTTAGTAAAGAAAAGACGAGTACAAGGTGAAACAAAGAATTTGGCAAAGTACAGTAGAGGTGTCTGAGTTCGGACATCGCCTACAGTGCTGCCACTGTTGGCAGAATTCAGCGATTTATCACAGGACTTCTGCCTACATTTACTGCTGTGACAAAATAGTTCGTAGGAAATCGCAGTTATGCTAAAACTGTCGCAGAATTCCTCGATTTGAAAGCTTTTTAGCCAACTTCAAGGCAATCTTTTTTGGCAAAAAATATATATGTTTTACGAACATTAGCTCGGCTTACAAGGGCAAACTGGAAGTTTATTTTCGAAACCAGTTGGTTTTTGTTATTGACCACATGACATACTTCATTCATCCGAAGAATCCTAGCAAATGTCTATGCACAGAACTGCGTCAAATAATAATATTTAAAATCAAAGCCACACGCTGCTATTTTTTTCTGTTTTCTACTCATTTTCTTTTACCACTGTAGTACACCGTAGCACTGTAGAACCACGTAGAACCACTAGAATCACTGTAGTAGGCTACCAAAAACCATGACCTTCTCAGGTCATGGCGTCCAAATAACTGCAACATTTGTTGCCCGTACGTTTACGACGGTCCCAGGTATCACAACAGAAGAAAGACATTCAGAGATAAATAAAGCATTCGTAATTTTTGTTTCATTTTCAGTTCACCTTGGCTTTAATTTGACTGTGTTAGGGCGAATAAAAACACAAGTGGTCTGAAATTTAAAGAAGTGTTAAAAGAAGCATCCCTTACTGTACAAACTCAAAAAGCCAATCAGATCAGCGTCTTCATATGGACCTCGAGACAAGAAAGTCCCTTAAAATCATCCTCAGTTTCTGAGTGTTCCCGGCAAAAAAAGCGGGTCGAAATTGTAAACCCGAACGGTCACTCAGGTTGATCTTCGCAGCAATGGAACCATGGTGTTTCCCTAATTTTCTACTGATAGAAGAAGGGCCGGCGGGTACCATACCACGAAAAATCTCCCTTCCCCCAAAACGAAAGTAAATCTATGATACTTAAATGAAAAAACGGGAGGATCATGCCCCCCCCCCCCCACCAACACGACTCTGAGCTGGTGTTCGTAAGAACCGGATCTTCGAATTAGAACGGTAGAAAGAACTGAAATTATTCTGTAATACCTTATCGTACTCGCTTCCATCGTCTCCAGTCTTTCTCATCTAGAGCTCCGAAATGTCATGACTGTACTTCCAATAAATTGCCTTTCAAAAGCTTTTAAAAACCCCAGGGAAGGATACTCCCCCCCCTCCCCCTTCGGCTCACGGGGACGACCGCCTTTTTATTATTTCCTTAGTTTTCATTCGGAAAGGTTCCCATCTGGGCTAAAGAAAAATACGGAAGGCAAACATTTCTCAAAAACACTTCCGAAGAGGGACTGTTTGTAAGCTGGCATCCAGTTATAAGCGTGGTTAGGATTCATTTTGCGAGCTCTATCCCCCGCCCACCACTAGACTGCAAAATATACTGTAATCTGGGATCTGTAAAGGGATCCAGACCTCAGAGTGTGTTCAGTTAACCTATAACCACATCATTATCCCCACTCTTGGAATGTTATGCGCATGAATAAATTAGCTGGACGTATTATTTTGAACGGATAGTTAGCCTACTCGTAACGCTAGATGGTGACGGAACAACTTTCGAGCAAACTCGTTTGGCTACTTGGACGTGATTAGGGGAGGACTACAATGACTTGCATAAGGTTTGTCGGAAGGAACTGAGGCAATAGCCAGGAAAGTTCGGCCCTATTTACTAAAGAAAGTTCCAAGTCCGGCTGGCCGCTTAGTAAACTGCTTAATTTTGTTATCTACTTCGTCAACAAGAAGGCAGCAGCTTTACTTGGTTATAGCAGTTGGTTAAAGGAACAGCACGAACCGTTTTGCTTCATTTATTAGGTAAAGAGCTTTAAGCCGGTTTGTTTTCTTCGTCAGGTTATGTTGTTTACGATCCAGGGACCAGAACGGTATTGACTGTGTCCACTGTAGGAAAAACTTTCAGCCCTCATTTAAACATGTCGTAGCCTGCTTAATAATAATTATAAAATAATGGTTAATTTATTTCTAACCAGCAAATCGTACAAGAAGAAACTAGTACCGTACAAAGGAAAGTAAAGAGTAGTTAGGGAAAGCATAACACGTACGAAAAACTAGTTATGCTTCGTACACACGAATAATCAAGCCCATGAGAAGCTGACAGACGCGCGGACGCCGTTTCTGACAGGTTTCTGTGGAGAAGATAAAATTTCTCCAATACCTGGCAGCGAGTACTTACTAATAGTTTTAGAATTTCTTTGCCAAGGAGGGAGAAAAAGAAGATGTTTGCAAAAACGAAAGTAAGACGACCGCGCTTGAATATCCGTTTCCTTTAAAACATGAAAAGTCGAGACAGAAAAAGGTTAGAATGGTCAAAGAAAGAAGAAGATAGCTTACCAAGAGCTTTCCGTTTGTATTACCCCTATTGGCAACAACTTTCGAATATCTCAATTGAATTTGTAATCTACAATCGGAAACCGTCCGGGATCGGAAAGATCTACTTTAAAATAACGTAACTGTGATTGTTCCGTTTCCTTACTAGTGATTCTTCATGAGCGATTGCAAACCGCTATTCAACAAGTTTCCTTTCTTATTAGACCCTTCCAAACATCGAAGTTGTCACCCTGCAGGCCAGGCCACACTTCCCTTTCTATTCTGTAATAATTTAGCTTAATTACTTCCTCGTTCTGTCAAATATATGCCATGTTTTTTGTTCGAGTTTCTTTCCTTTGAGACCTCTAAGTTTGTGTTTCCCACTTTTCGTCCGCCAAAGGCTCTTACTAAGACAACAAATCACGAGAAATGGGAATTCTGACAAGAAATACCCATGGCGAGGGATTTAGTGAATGCTAAGTGTTCCGCCTGCTACCAAATGCTTTGCGGTGCACTTATTCATCAGTTTTGTCTGGGACTACAATTTTCAAGAAAGTGGTCCTGAATACCTTTTACTAGCTGAACCCTTTAACTTGAACAGTTGCAGCTCTTTTTTTCTAATCCACAGAATCTTTTTTTTACAGGAAATTAACCTTCAATAAAATTAAATGTAAAGATAAGCCTTTTTAATTTTAACTGTTTGGGCATACGCGCAGGCCTCCGCAAAATCGCGGTCAATTTAAAATCGAAAGCAAGAAATTGCATATAGTAGGCCAGTGGTTTCCAACCTTTTTCATTCCGCATACCCCTAATCAAGTTTCGAAAAAGTTGCGTTCCCCTTTTTCAGAACATGAAAAAGACGATATTTATTAGAAATATATACAAAATCAATGAAACACTCGAGGCTGCTTTGTAGCAAAAATTTTGTCAAATCTCGGCTCGACATCATTAACGGCAATATTGTTTACAGTCCGCCTATGTGTTTGACTATGTTTTTGGGATCCCAAAACGTTAGTGACGGATACCTATGACATCGCAAAAGTTGTCCGTCTGTCCGTCCGTCTGTCTGTCCGTCCGTCCGTCTGTCTGTAAGCACGATAACTCTCGAAGGGAGTGAGATATTTTGATGAAACTTGGTGTGAGGATTGTTTGGGTCAAGAGTAAGGTCGAGTTCGTAGATGGGCTTTGTATCCTTACATTTAGGGGTGGGGGGGGGGGGGTCAAATTAAGGGGCAAGCAAAAAATTATTAAACAGCTAATGTGATAGTCGATTATGGGGTAAGAAGACACGCTGAAACCGAATATGAAAACCATTTTCTCGTCGGACAGGTAGTTCGCCCGGAATCCGGCCAAAACCGGAAAGTTTGTTAAAAGTAGAAGTCTTATTTAAAGTTGATTAGATGCTCGGTATAGGGGTAAGAAGGCGCCCTGAACCCGAATATGAAAACCATTTTCTAGCCATACAAGTAGTTCGCCCGGAATCCGGCCAAAACCGGAAAGTTTGTTAAAAGTAAAAGTTTTATTTGAAGTTGATTAGTGTCCGATTTAGGGGTAACAAGGCATGCTGAACACGAATATGAAAACCATTTTCTCGCCAGACAAGTAGTTCGCCCGGAATCCGGTTAAAACCGGAAAGTTTGTTAAAAGTAAAAGTTTTAGTTGAAGTTGATTAGATGTCCGATTTAGGGGTAAGAAGAGATGCTGAATCCGTACATCACAATTATTTTTTTGCCGGACATATAGTTCGTTCGGAATCCGGCTGAAACCGGGAACTTTTGGACGGTCTAAATAAATGCTTCGTTCTAGTCGTGAATATTGTAGCCAAATAGCCTTTCTGGTTTTATCGGATGCACTTCCAGACCTTAACACTGGATCTCGCGAAGACAAAACCTATTTGTCTGGATCAAATATTCAATTTTTCGGATCCCATCGGAACCTTTGGTCTTGTTCTCCGTGCTTTCATCATGCAAGCTGCATCGCAAACGTTTTCGTTAGCTCAATTCGCAACTTGAATGACAGTCTCACTTTCAGTGTCTTTGATTCTTCTTGAAACAATATTGTTTGACACAGGAATAGATTTTACGGCAGTAGGCTAGCTGTTTTGGAATAAACAGTAGGCCTATTTCATTGATTTTCACTAAGGCTTGTAATCAAAAGCGTCACGCACGGGTTGGTAACACCCCTCCCCCCAAAGTAGTCAGGCAGACGGTTAAAAATGAAACCAGTCGGCGCGAAGCGCCGCGATTTTTCGTATAAACAGTTATTTTTTGTGAAAAATAGTCGGTAAAAATGACCTGCCAGTCATTAAAAATACCTTGCCCCTCAAAAAATATTTTGGCTAGTGATGCCTCTGCTGGTAATATTAGGCTATCGGCAATCAACAAGATCAAAGATTTCGATGGGATCCCAAAAATTTAATATTTGACTCAGACAACTACGTCCTGACTACGTCTTGTCTACGCCAGATCCAGTCTTCGCCAGGCTAATCATCTGAGAAAATTAATTTCAGATATACCTGTATAAGCCATATTTATTTTGACGATACTGATCGAAACTACCTGCTTTACTTCTGCCGAATTTCCGTTTTCGGCCGAATTCCGAGCGAACTACTTGTCCAGCCAAAAAAAGATAGTTCAGAAACGAATTCAGCGCATCTCCTTATCCCTATAAAGAACGTCTAATCAACTTCAAATAAAACTTTAACTTATAAAAAAATCCGGTTTCAACCGGATTCCGGACGAAGTATATGTCAGGGTAAAAAACGATTGTCATATACAGATTCAGCGTCTCTTCTCACCCTTGAATCTATCATCTAATCAACTTCAAATACAAATTTTACTTTTAACAAATTTTCCGGTTTCGGCCAGATTCCGGGCGAACTACTTGTCCGGCGAGAAAATGGTTTTCACCATCGTGTTCAGCATGTCTTCTTACCCCTAAACTTAACATCTAATCAACGTCAAATAAAACTTTTGCTTTTAACAAATTGTCCGGTTTCGGCCGGATTCCGGGCTAACTACTAGTCCGTCGAGAAAATGGTTTTCACCATCGTGTTCATCATGTCTTCTTACCCCTAAATCGAACGTCTAATCAACTTCAAATAAAACTTTTGCTTTGAACAAATTTTCCGGTTTCGGCTGGATTCCGGGCTAACTACTTGTCCGGTCAAAAAATGGTTTTCACCATCGTGTTCAGCATGTCTTCTTACCCCTAAATCGAACATCTAATTAACTTCAAATAAAACTTTTACTTTTAAGAAACTTTCCGGTTTTGGCCGGATTCCGGGCGAACTACTTGTCCGGCGAGAAAATGGTTTTCACTATCGTGTTCAGCATGTCTTCTTACCCCATAATCGACTATCACATTAGCTGTTTCAAAATATTTTGTTTGTCCCTTAATTTAAACCCCCTCCCCCACCCCTAAATGTAGGGCTACAGTGCCCATCTACGAACTTGACCTTACTCTTGACCCAAAGAATCCTCACACCAAGTTTCATCAAAATATCTCATTCCCTTCGAGAGTTATCGTGCTTACAGACAGACGGACGGACGGACGGACGGACGGACAGACGGACAACTTTTACGATGTCATAGGTATCCGTCACTAACGTTTTGGGATCCCAAAAATCAGTGATGTTCAGTTTCTTCCAATTTCCAATTCGAAACTGCGCTTGGGAATTGAGGCAGAATGCTGAGCTCTTCAGACAAATCGACACATTTACCAGTGAACACTTCTATTATATTCCTGATAGTAATCTATCGATTTCACCTTTCCATTTCACCTTTTTCGGCCGAATTCCGAGCGAACTACTTGTCCAGCCAAAAAAAGATAGTTCAGAAACGAATTCAGCGCATCTCCTTATCCCTATAAAGAACGTCTAATCAACTTCAAATAAAACTTTAACTTATAAAAAAATCCGGTTTCAACCGGATTCCGGACGAAGTATATGTCAGGGTAAAAAACGATTGTCATATACAGATTCAGCGTCTCTTCTCACCCTTGAATCTATCATCTAATCAACTTCAAATACAAATTTTACTTTTAACAAATTTTCCGGTTTCGGCCAGATTCCGGGCGAACTACTTGTCCGGCGAGAAAATGGTTTTCACCATCGTGTTCAGCATGTCTTCTTACCCCTAAACTTAACATCTAATCAACGTCAAATAAAACTTTTGCTTTTAACAAATTGTCCGGTTTCGGCCGGATTCCGGGCTAACTACTAGTCCGTCGAGAAAATGGTTTTCACCATCGTGTTCATCATGTCTTCTTACCCCTAAATCGAACGTCTAATCAACTTCAAATAAAACTTTTGCTTTGAACAAATTTTCCGGTTTCGGCTGGATTCCGGGCTAACTACTTGTCCGGTCAAAAAATGGTTTTCACCATCGTGTTCAGCATGTCTTCTTACCCCTAAATCGAACATCTAATTAACTTCAAATAAAACTTTTACTTTTAAGAAACTTTCCGGTTTTGGCCGGATTCCGGGCGAACTACTTGTCCGGCGAGAAAATGGTTTTCACTATCGTGTTCAGCATGTCTTCTTACCCCATAATCGACTATCACATTAGCTGTTTCAAAATATTTTGTTTGTCCCTTAATTTAAACCCCCTCCCCCACCCCTAAATGTAGGGCTACAGTGCCCATCTACGAACTTGACCTTACTCTTGACCCAAAGAATCCTCACACCAAGTTTCATCAAAATATCTCATTCCCTTCGAGAGTTATCGTGCTTACAGACAGACGGACGGACGGACGGACGGACGGACAGACGGACAACTTTTACGATGTCATAGGTATCCGTCACTAACGTTTTGGGATCCCAAAAATCAGTGATGTTCAGTTTCTTCCAATTTCCAATTCGAAACTGCGCTTGGGAATTGAGGCAGAATGCTGAGCTCTTCAGACAAATCGACACATTTACCAGTGAACACTTCTATTATATTCCTGATAGTAATCTATCGATTTCACCTTTCCAGAATCCTTTCCCAGAGGTTTTCCGCTGAAATTTTTGTAGAAACGTCTGTCAGTTTGCGAGTCTCAAGAAAGCAACAAGAGTTTATTTTATAATTAAAACTTTGTTTCGGCCCATGGGATCCGCGGGAAGTCTAATTAAAGGGCAAAGGTTCTTTCATCGTCTCCAGTCTTAGGAAAGTTAAATTTTTGTTTAGATGGAAGACCGTTCGATTTATTTTGGTTGTTTGTTTGGTTATTTTCTCTTTTGTTTGTTTTTCCGGCTGTGTTTTTCTAGCTTTTTCGGCTTTCTTCATGTGAACACGGAATATGGAACCACGCCAGTGTCGGGTGGAACTCCTGTGACGAGTGTTCCTGACCAACAAACTAAACTACCCATTCACAACGCGATCGACTAAAAAGAGGCACGGCATGGCACGACAGAGTGCAGGAGGCACGGGTACTAAAAAGAGGCACGAAAACTAAAAGGGCCCCTTCAGTCTTCAGCGTGAGGGGTGGGAATAATGTTCTAACGTTCCATCTTTTAGGCTGTGGAGTTACGAACTTATACTTATCTGCTTCTACTTCTTGCTAATCTCTTATTATTACTCGTGCCTCCAGTGCCATGCCATGCCGTGCCTCTTTTTAGTCGATCCCGTCAATCACTATTCTTCCTTGGAACAATCGTAGCCTCCCCCCCACCTTTAGTTTACTTGTTCCTCTATGATAGCTGGAAATAAGCGGAGACAATACTTTAGTATGGGCTCCAAGTTATATATTGCTTTAGTATTAGAGTCACTATTAATGTTTCTGTTTCTGCAATCGATTCAGTCTAAAGAGTGCTCAGCTAATTTTTGAAAAGTTCAGTTCAGTTTTCGTCGTTTTGAATTTTACTGCGTTTGCTTTAATGCTACGGACTGGTTACGGACGATGTTCGATTCTGGGAAAGCTTCGTTTCTCAGTACTCAAATCATGTTTCAGGCTCTAAATCAAATTGAGTATTTTTATACTGCATTTATATAGTTATTTTTTGTTTAATTGTGACTATGCCTTGCTTGGTCTTGCTTTCGGTAAGATGTAACCGGATGTGTGAATATTGGGTAATGATTCTTCATGCTGAAGTTATTGTTTGTTTTATCTTTTCGTGTGCGCTCGAGCTCTGCTCCCAGCAGCGGAAAATGTTAAGATAATTTGTTTTGTTAATAAAGATAACCTTGAACCTTGAACCTACCCGTATTCAAAGTAGTACAATGCACGAAGATAATGTTAATAGCGGCCGCGCATTTAAAGATATAGCTGCGAAATTAAAGAGAACGTCTAAAAAGTTATGCTCAACATATTATTGTATATTTTAGATTGAAGTTAGTAGGCCTGCTGTAGGCAGTTGTAGAAAGGCAGACATAGCAGACTTGTAGGCATAAGTGAGGCAGGGAATTGGTCCTGGTGCTCTTTCCAAATTGATCACATATTTCCAGGCCGCCTCAGCCCATGCTTTGCCTTCGCCTGCCCAGGTGGCGGAGTCTGCTCGAGTCAGGGTGGTAAGGCCATCTGCACATGTCTTGACTGCCCCTTCGTCTACGAGCCTGTTTGTGGAGCCGACGGCGTGACTTACTACAATCTGTGCTTACTAAAACGAGAAGGCTGTCTGAGAGGCCAGAAAGTCATACTGGCCCACCTTGGACCGTGTAGGAGTCTGGCCACAAGTAAAGGTAACATTCTTGTTCTGGGGGTACAATAGAGATAAGTAAATAAGTAATGCATTGTGACCCATCAATTTGAAAGGCGCAGTAGCCTATATATAAGAAAAGAAACTCAAAATAAAAGTTCCTTCGAATACTAACTTTGAGCTGTGGAGCTAATGGTAGAAATTAAATACCCAGTTTCTGTTCAGTTTTCAGTTTCTTTTAAAGAAAAATACACGTTCAGATGTCAGCCCTCCAGGAACGACTTAGATTTTTATCGTAGTAAGAAAAGTCGAACCTGCCAAGAAGCACACCTGTACAGAGATGGGCGAATCCGACCATGAAAGGGTTCGAATCCGAATCCAGGGCTAGGTACGAATCCGATTCCGAATCCACCATTTCGCGCTGAGGATTCGAATCCGGATTCGGATCCGACCTTACTAAAAATTAAATCATATACTTAGATTATAGTTTAAAAATCAGAGGTGACAAAAAGCACTGATATCTAAGGTAATCAGATAACGTGGTAGATTACTGAGAATGGTTGGTGGTGGAGACCACAAAGTTGGTTTGCCTAAGCACACTAAGTAAAAATTTGGGAAAACGGAAACTGGAAGGATGAAGACAAGAAATTTGAGCGGATTCGGAAGATGAGGGTTTGGAATCCGAGTCCAAAACCGAACCCAGCCTGACAAGCAGAAGATTCTAATCCGGATTCGAATCCTGCCAAAATGACGAATCCTGGATCCGAATCCGGATTCGGATTCGCTCATCTCTGTACCTATAATGCCTGGTGACCATGTACGAGTGTCGATGAGCAAGTGGGTTGCCGTTGTCATAATCATTGGCAACAGGAAGGAACAAATCTCTTAAAGTTTAACTGAAAAGCCAACTTATTTTTGTGTCATTTAGTTGAATACACTGAATTATTTGGATTCTGCAAAGGGATTTTCATGTTTACCACTATCTGCTCTAGTTATGGCGTTCAGAATAGATAGATAGATAGATTTATTGCCCAAAAGCCAACACGGGCCATCGCAAAAATACAACACAAAAATAAATAAATAAATGGTATAAATAATCCATCTGTACACTACTCTACATCCTACTATATTTCGTTTTACCTTATAAACTTAAACAATTTTCCCTGTGTCTCATCCCCAACCTCAGGAACCTTCCAATCGACTTAACCATTCCAAAACTCAACTGCTTCATTACCTGCACAATCCACTCAATCCCACCCACTCTTACCCCAAACAGCTCTTCCCTCAAATCACTCAATTCCACACATTCCGCCAAAAAATGTTGTAAAGTTTCATTTTCACAACCACACATAGGGCAAAAGTAAGGACCAGACTTAACCCTAAACTTACCTAAATACTTTCTTCTTTTTCCCAATGGCAAACAATCGGCTCTCATACTCATAACTAAAACAAGCTCCTCCTGAGAAAGACCCACCTTAAAATAAACTTCCTCCCCCCAACACTCTTTGGCCTTGGCGTAAAACATCAACGACTCTGCCTGGGCTTTATCCACTTGCCATTGCTGTAGTTCTTGGTCGTATAGCACTTGCTTCACTGTTTTTGAGACCTCATTCTGGTCAGATGGGTGTGTTCCGTGTCCTTCACTCCATGATCCCGATAGGCCACAATGATCCAAAATTTTCTTTATTTGGGAAGGCCACGAATCTTGACGCTCATCCCGTAAAGCCTCAAGGTACGCCGCTTTTAGGGGACGTACCCTAGGGAGTTCAATAATTTTTTCCCAAAATTTTACCATCCTAACCCACCTATCATTTCTAAGACATGTTAAACCTACATCTCCTCTTAAAACTATATTGTTCAATTTATCAGATAGACCTATCACTTTTTTGAAATACTTACATTGAATACTTTCTATTTTCTTACTTGCCCTATAACCCCAAATTTCACTTCCGTAATGTATCGTAGGTACTATTTTAGACCTAAAAATTTTCTTATGGAACCCTACACTTCTTATATTTTTTAAATGGCTCCTTGCTACTAGGTTCGCTATTCTATTTCCTTTTGATTCTGCATACCCTATCTGTTTACTAAACTTAACATTACTTGAAAATTTAATACCCAGATACACAAACTCATCCTTCACCGCCAATGCCTTTCCATCCACACAAAAAGTATCCATCATATCTATCTTACTCTCCCTCCTAAAAACCATCACCACCGTTTTTTCCCGGTTAAGTATCAGTTCCTTCACCTGAAGGTACTCCGCCACCAAATTTAATAGGCCGTCCCCACAGCGAAAATTCTACTATGACGCGGAAAATTTTCATCTAAACACAAACAAGGCTTTTCAGTGGGCAGTGGCGATATGGGTGAAGATTGCTTAGTGCCTGAACAAAAAAAAGTCATAAATCTTTCTTGTAAGGCATATAACAAATTAGAGGTACCACAAATCACACGGAAATTCTACTATTTGAAAATCGATTATTCTTGAATAGCGAAACAACCAAGTAACGCATTTTCAGCGGGTCTTCAAGCCAATTTAAGTGAATAAGTGATGGGTAACTAGATTGTCCTATCCCAGTCCTTTTCGGTTAAACTTTAAAGCACAACTACTATATAAACAGTGCAGTCCGTTCGCGATAAAGTAGTCTGGAAATTTTTTTTTTAAATACCCATATTTACTCCATAGAATTGGTGATTTTCTTGCTTGCCAGGCTTCGCGCCAGGGTACAGTGATTGTGACAGGCAAATTAAAAACCAGTGCACGACGTGGTTCTAAAGTCATGCCAAGACATGCTGTATCCCAGACAGCCAGTGGAAGCATTAGTACTAAGAACAAAGAATTTGATAGACCTCCGTCTCCCTATCTCTGTGATACGACCATGCAGAGTCGAAAATATTCTGATACCCCAGCGGAGCAGGAGCTATGCAGGACGTCATAATTGTTATCTCTACAAACAGCTGTATCGCGGTACAACTCCGCAGAAGAATCCGAACCCCGTCTGAATCGTCCTTTACAGCTGATTGGTTGTCTGCCATACTGACGTCACGTGTGACGCGCTGTACAGCGGGCTCTCCGCGCCTGCAAGGCATCCTACGGTTTTTCACCTCGTATGAGCAACGGCGTAGAGGGAAGTAGACGGGTATCAACTCAAACCTCACAGCATGTACCTCTAGCTCCGTTCAGTTTTATCGGGGTATACATAGTCGCTGCATGGGACCAAAGACTGAGGTTCTATCAGATTATTTGTTCTTGCTAGAACGGAAGTTTTAATGTTCAACATCCCTTGAGAATCGGCTCGAAGACTGTAAGAAAATTGTGCATTAATGTTATAGAGGACAAACTAAAGTTACTGATTAAAATACCTGGAAAATCTCGGAGAACGCTGAAAAGTGAAAAACTCCGATAGAGCTACTCACAAGGATTTTGTAAAAAGGGAGATTTGTGAGGTTAGTAGACCACACACGTCGTCACTGGTGGTGTGAAAACAGCGAAAGGCAAGACGGAGTATTTAAATAGTTTTCTCAGGGGTTCAGTTACTTTCTTCGAGGTAAGGTGGTGGTAGATTGACGTGCAGCAATAGGGTAGAGATGGTCCTTCCTTCGAGCTCATGTCTGTTCTGCCGACCAGAAAGGCTTCCTTTCCATAAAGTAGTACTGCGATCCTGCGCTTCCATATTGGCAATAGACCTATAAAGCAGCCATCCTTGAAACCAGCTGTGATTCGGAGTCACGTCGGATCTCGCTCTTCAAATAGTTCTTTTCATTGTAAATGGTGACTGCAAAATATAGGCTTTCATTCTAATGGAAACGTGTGGTGTTTTCAAAGTTAAAAGTTTTTGGCGAAAAGAGAAGGGCACAATGTAATGCATGCAAATCGGGCTCAGACTGTAATTTAGCGATTGTAACTTGGAGAGTTGGGTAAGTGTATCCTTAAACAAGTCTTAGCTCTCAGTAATGTGGGCAGTTCTTGAAATTGGAATAGAATATGTTGTATTGTTGAAGGAAACGGCTGATCCGCATTGTCATCTCTGCCAAGAAAGGCGCATTATTATTATTATTATTCTTTTGTTGCCCTCAAAAGTTGAAGAGTACAAAATTAAAATAAAACCATAATATACAACTACAGTCAATATATGAATCTAAATATAACATGACGATAAATAAGAATACTGGAAACTTTAAGACACTATAAATTAAATTGCGCTTCTTTCCCACCAGAGTGCCTGGCCCAGGGCACAGACAGGCAATAGTGACCCACATCAGGACATTACGCCGAGTTAAATACAGGCCTAACCAAACAGTCATAATTAAACCTTAGGTCTATTTTTTTTATCGAGTCCCTGGTATCCTCGTGTGATTGCCCATCGAGATGTGGAGAGAATAGTTGCATTAGTCAATCACTTTATTTAATTCATGATCTTACACATCATATTTTTTTTAAATACGCGGGACTATCGTTTAACCAATATGTGCAATTACTCGAATCATTCGGTTGCTCGGGGCAGCAACATCCTTCGAAAAATAAAACGTTAAATAGCACAAACATCAAAAGTGTTTATAAAAAACGATTATCGTTAAATGAAAAAGTACCCAAGAAGCGAATATTAGAAGCCGAGAAGCCCGACTTAGCTCGAGTAATGTTTTTTTTTTTTTGCAATATTAGCAATGAACGCTCGTTCATTCCTCAGCACGCTTTGGTCATAGAGCGTGAGTCCATGTGCTCTTTGTTGGGAACCAGCACGAACGATGCCGATAGTATGATCGGCCCTTCATAGGTGGATTGTTAAGCTGATATACTGAATGAATTACACAGTCTGGATGCTAATTGCTGTTAATTAATTATTAAACCAAAAGGGTGAGGAGCACTAGCCTAGGCTAATCTTTTTATTGCACTTGTCCACTTTCTAGTTCGGGCACCTTCACATAAGCTAGGAGAATTGAATCTGGCATACGTATAAATGTTAATATAACATATAACCCTATAGCTTATAACATATAACCCTGTCCAGTATTCTAGAGAACTTTCGTTTTCCGGTTCGATCATCTGTGGGGGGGGGGGGATCGAAGAAGGGTAATTTGGGATATTGTTGCGTGCATAAGCTGGTGGGTGGCAAGATAAGATGGCGTAGATATTTTGTTTATATGCCCGAATCATATCCGGTCACGTTTGGGGGAGTTGTAGGGGGGGGGGCGGAAGAGACCAATCGAGTAGAGCGATTGGGCTGAAACGTGAAAATGTTCGCAGGTCGTATGCCCCAGACGTGTCATTTCGATACCCTGGCCTGATCAGATCTCGGTGGGGGGGGGGGGGTTGGTGGGTGATATCGGATATTTCGCGGAAATGCTCCGATTCCAGAGAAAATTTGGAAGTTCCCTAGGTCTGCCATTTTTATGTCCGGGTCGTATCTGTCCATCTGGCTTATCTTTAAGGCCTAAGGTTGAAAGAAATGTGACACAATAGTCACGGTGAAAAAGAGGCAGCAAAAAACCGAAAATAAGCAAAAACAAAAAGGATGTTTATCATGTGTAACTAATAATACTGAACACAAGCTTTGAAAATGGGCCAGATACAAGAAAATAAAGACTGGACTCAACTAACAAAAATAGTTGAAAAAAGAAAAGAAAACAGGATAGGCTACTGGTTGTTAATCACTTTGAGGGATGCAAACGAGAGGACTCTACGTGGAGTGCGGCGTGTCTGCTTTTATATGTAGCCTAAGAGAAATATATGCCTCCTTGTTTCGGCTGCTGGCAAACTCTTTTGCCTCGTATCTTAAAACACGCTCGAGATTTTGCCACCTCCAACGCGTTTTACGATAGGTCTGTCACTTTTTCTTTGTCTCTGTTTTCCCAGTTAGCAACCTAATTGGTAGAAATATTCCTTCCCTCTGTTAATATGGTTTTATTGTTCGTAGGTGCCACGGAAAAGTTTTCATCTGTAAGCCGACCTCAAAAAGATGAGGCGGGAGTAACCCGACCTCACGAACTAGAGAAGAAGATGAAATCCGAGAAAGAAAATGAGGCAAGTCAAGGGTAACCAGAGATGATTTGGGTTCGGAGGGGGGGTAGAAGAGAAATTAGAGAGATCTAAAAAAGGACCTCACTCTTCAAGACGTGAGGCACCTGCTGTCAGTGCGTTTTCGTCGTATTTCCCCTTTTCTCCTGAGTACCGACTCCCGATCATGAACAAATAAGCAACTACGATGGAGCAACAGACACATCGACCGGTCCAGCGACTGGAGGCTGACATTTTTTATCTATGAGGTATGGTCGGGAATCGGTACTGTTCTTGTTTCCTCAAAAATTCGCAGTGCATGTACAAGGCCTAATAAGAGTGATGAGTCATAACGTAATGCCGTAGATCAGTACAGTATCTGCCGCTTATGAAAAATAACAACTAAAATCATTCAAACTTCATTCCTACGTCTTATGGGGGCATGGAGCGTAGTAAATACTCGTTTAGCCCAAGCTGATTGGGAATCGTATATTAAAAAATGACAACATGGAAAAGTCAGCTGGGACGTTTTTCAGCGATGTTGTAGTTGCTTAAAGTTGCAATAATTATATTACTTAGTAAAGGTTCGTCTCTTCAAGCAATAGCCTGAGAGGACCCTTGCCAAGAAGGGCCGAAATATCGCTGAAGAACATCCTAGCTGACTCTTCCGTGTTTAGTAATTTTTAGTGCCATACTGAATTGGTCCGGTTCTACCTAGTGGGCATTGTCGGTAGGTACTATCTGATCATGCTCGCTGCAGAACTCTTCGTACTGGGGCGTCGCTGCATGGCTACACTGAAACAAAGAGCAAATATTTTCTCATTCAGGATTATAGGTTCTTGACGGTAACATTACCGTCAAGTAGTTAGTATATATGTGTGACTTCTTCATGAAACTTAGTATGGCCCATACATCACCCTTCCTAAAAAGCCCCCATCGAGGTTGTCTCGCCTAATCCAGTTTTTTTTATGAAAGTCATTTATTAGCGCCTTTAGCACTAACTAGCATAAATATTTCATAAGATATAACTCGGCTCGGCTCTTAACTTCAAGGTCGAAGGCACACGAACGGAGCCGTGCCGGATAAGGCTGCTTTCAAACTTGGCTTAATTAGTAAAGACCTTTCCAGAGGTGGAATTCCGTGTGCAATCTGCTCCATCTCGAAAAGGCCATCGTCCTCCGCTTCAAGCTGTTTACGATGAAGTAATTACGTTAATTTCGAGGCAGTTGAAGAGCTTAGCCAGTTTCAAGAATTTCCGTCTCAGATACGCTAGTTCAGTACCTTCGTGTACGTAGGTGGGATTAGAGATGATGAGCATAGTAAAGACCGACATAAAAGACAGGGTATGTGTGCCAGTGAAAAAGGGAAAGCTCTCGCATTGTAGCCTACTAATGACTTTATAAAATTTATGTGCAAATTTTTACGCAAGACACGCATAATTGTGAAAATAAACTAGATTATAAGGTTTGAAGCTGGAATTTAGTTTGTTTGTCACGGAAGACGGTTGCCGGAAGAGCGACCAAAATTGTATTCATTCCTCGCTTAACATCTCAGAGGGATAATTAGCTGATTAAGCAACCCCCCGAAAATCTCGTTTTTGTTATTTTACTAAACTATATGTAACGCGATCACTTCCAGTCGGGGTGACCCATCACTGACACTACTTTTAATTTTTACGAAGCAACCGGATCTGACCCGAGACAAACGAAAATCGGTCACAACTCCCACCATTCACAAGAGATGTTTCTCGCAGCGATGGTGGTGCTATGTAGTTCATTGTCGCCCGCTGCTTAATTGGTAAACGGTCTTCCGTTTCCTTGGGTCATTTTATGGTATTTGCATCCGTCGACTCAAGTGCCATCTGCTGATCGCATCATTGAAACAAACACTACCGATCTTGTGTTTCTAAATTCTGTATTCCTTCGTAATATTTTGTCGCAGTCGCAGACATAGCAATCGCTTGTGTGGATGCTCTTTGGCAAGGACCAAGCATTCTATCTTTAAATTAAAACTTTCTATCTTTTGTTTTGCACATTCGCAATTAGGGATTTGCGAACTGTTGAGTGGGATTAGTTACTCCCTGGCAGAATCACGAATGGAATGAACGACTTCTATAAAGACAGCTGTGATAAGGGAACAAATCTCCCAGGCCCGTATAAGTAGCTCAGTTAGTAGAGCGCTGGTCGTAAGAGCGGTAGATCCATGGATTTGCCTAAACTGGTAGCCTCATCTACACCGGCACCGCATCTGACGCCCCATGGTGATGGTGCCGATCCCAACCAGTCGATATACTCACACGAGGCTAGATCCGATACGCATTTCTTGCTTACCCGATCAGTAAGGCTTGTTTATATTCGAACCGTATTTCATATTCCCCCCTCTTTTTTGGACCTCTCCTGATTCTCCATCATAACCACCAGGGGAGCTTGATTTATGCCGCAGAGCATAAATGTATGACGAGGGCCGTCTGGACCCTTTCAAGGATGCGGCCAACTGGGAAAGGTCCCTAGTTCTAGCAAAGTGTCCCTGGGAAACGGCTATCAGCGCCGACCTCTGAGTTGGAAAGGGGCGGAATAAAAGAAGCATCTTTATAAGCGAGAGGGGTGCATAAAAAAAGAAACAATCCATAGAGGATGTCCCAGAAATTCTTCTGAGTTAGAAGGGTTCTTGCTTGTCGTAGTAGGGGAGGGTACGGAGCGGAGTGAGGTGTCCAGTGTTCTTCGTTAACGCCTTCCTTTTACCTTTTTAGACTTTATGTTGTAAACCAAGCACCCATAGTTTGTATGATGCCCTTTTGCTTTAGCTTTCGGCCCAAATGTCGTTTAGCGATCGTTATAATGTCTGTCGCTCTGTCCAACTTTTGCTAGTTCGGGCACTTCTGTATACGCTAGGACGATCGAAATTATCACGCATATGAAGAACCTACACAAAGCTCCAGATCGGTTGTGGTGTTTGGAGGGAGGATAATGAGATCTTGTGACACGTTTAAGTTGCCAACAGGTGCCTGCCGTCCTGTACCAGGTGACCTAGATATGCAATTTGTGTGTCCAAGCGGCTTTCGGGGGGGGGAGGGGGGTCCAGAGAATGTTGTTAAAGGACACCTCGCACTGCATGGCGTTTCTGCTCAACTGACCACTTTACAACTTCGCTAGCCTATGCTTACAGAAAATTACACATGGCTTTCGGCTGTTTTCATCCTCTTTCCATATCCCTTGCCTTGTCTGGGCAGAATTTGCATAACAGGTCTCCGGACGAATAAGCCCCTAGGAAACATTTATCGGGCGCATGATACATCACGTAAAGAGAACAAACGTGGCAAGCGTGATAATCAGTGTATTGCTAATGGAGGAGATGGGATACACTTATGAAATGAAGGATCTCGGGAACGAGATTGTCGTGACAAACGGTATGCATGAAATGTTATGCATAACAGGCATTGCCAGGAAGAGCCGAAAAATCGCCAAAAAAGCATCTATTGGCTTATTGACGTTTGTCGCGATAACAGCTAACATTCCAAGTGTTGTCTGTTGAAAACTGCGCATCCTTGTGTTGTCTGTTATGAAACTTCTCACAGTGCAGTTTGGGACCCGGCCGGATCCGACTGCCTTGGAGGCAGTTCTAAGGGGGTACAGGATATCTCTTCTAAATGTCCCCATTTGAGTGAAACTTGTCGGGTGGTGGGAACAGATGCCCAGGATTTGCCAATTGGTCCGAACTGTATCCGGCCGTGGTAGTAGTGGGGGTCGGGCAGTTTGATCCCCAAAACTTTGCTTCACGCGTAAGAGCCAAACGGTGGTACGATGGGATGCAACTTGAGTGATAGTCATGCCATAGACATGCCAGTGTGAGGTCCGCTGAATCCGATCACGGAGCGGGGAGTTGAAGCGCATATTGGACATTTCATGGGAATACGACTTCCAGTACGAATGTGTGATCCAGTTGGATGGGTGGTATGCAGATGCACTAGATGTTTCTTTTGTAGGGCTGTACCGCATCCAGTGACATTTACGGAGTTGGACGGGGGGCCGTAAATTTTACAACGTCTTCATTTTACTTTCTTGTACAGTCTTCCCCTAACAATGCCATATGAGCTCGTAACTCTCGTTTGATGAATCTTTTCCGAAAAATACTGTTTTATCTGGAATAAAAATTTTATTTACTTACCATATAAGTTACCAAATAATACACTGTAACAGATCGCGCATAACACTTTCAAGAATAACACCTTTTCACTCAGAAATAGTGTTATGATCAATTAAGTTTACACTATTTCATGCCTAGATATCCAACAACACCTTCAATTGGTAAAAATACTACACTGTCAGAAGTTACATAACGACAACATGAAGGATGCCCGGTTTCAACAGATAACACTTTGGGATGTTATCTGTTATGTTTCTTTCTTTCCCGTTAGTATTTTTACCAGTTGAAGGTGTTGCTGGAGATCTAGGCACGAAATAGTGTAAACTTAATTGGTCATAACACTTTATTTCTAAGTGAAAAGGTGTTATTCTTAAAAGTGTTATGCGCTATCTGTTATGAAACTTCTGACAGTGTATAAAATTATCAAGCCATGAAGCCTTGTAGGGACTATGTATTTCCATACTAGGATCAGGGCAATAAATAGTGTATCTCCGAGATGAGAGGACAATACTACTTGCTCATCCGTCTGAGGCAGAGTGGAATAAGTGGAGAAGCTAAAATAACCCTTGTTGCCGTTTGCAGGAGACGAGATCTTCGAAAAAAGAGCATGGGTATCAGTTTAATGGCGAGTATCAGCTTACGGTCATAAACCCGTTTACGTTCAACGAACGAAGCAGTATCGACGTGGAACTCTGCAGTTTAGATCCCTCCAGGGAAGCTTATATCTTGTTTGGCGCCCAAAGAGACGATCTTCAGGGAGACTTCATGCTATTGAAGCTCAAAGATAAGTAAGTCGCAGCATCCCTTTTGAATATTGAGACTCGGCAGATCCGGAGGAAATTGTTTCAGTGAACGACGCTGCTGCACTCCAGGATTTATTATATTTTGTTGAGCATAGAAATCCGCCAGTAACCTGTAGTAACCTAGATAGGACGAGATGTGTAGGAAACGGGAAGATTTGAGTACAGATTTCCATTATGGGGAATACCCGAAAGTACGATTGGGCTTAATTGGCCAAGCTGACGATATGCGGTGGTAAGTGATTGGTGGCAGATGGAGGATTGGTGGCAGCAGAAACAAGGCCCCGAGCCAAACGTGCGGGCTTGCGGGAAGCGTTGGTGTTTTTTTCTACCCGATTGCCTTTTTTGCTACCGAAATTGAGGATTTTTTTGTAAGAAATAATGTACCTTGGTAAAAAAGATAAGATTTATTTGTCACCCGTGTAGGCCAAAGTTCGAAGTTTGGTTACTAAATGAACTCACGGCCGATTACATAGGGGGGAATACCGAAAAAAGTAACCAAGTAAACATGTCTCTTCAAACATAGAGAAGTCGAATTTAACAAGTATTTTCTTACCTTTTCCATCCTCAAAATCCTCGTCCAGTTCCACATCCATCTCGCACAATCACTAGAGATGGATAAACGAAAAAACATTCTTGCATCCAGGAATGTCGACCTACCCTTTGTAAAAATCCTCCCTATGCACAAATAAAAGAAACCAAATAGACGGAGTATGACTCAGGGTAAGCCTTAAACAACACGATATATTTTAAGGTGTTTATGGAGTTGATATTTTTGTTCCGTTTTTGCCCGATGTGCTTTCTTATGGAATTATCTGTCGTATCCTATCATACTCTCGTTTGAAAACATTGGTGGCCAGGGGAGCTGCCATAATTAGCTGAACTGATAAACTAGAAGTGTGGCCGAATGGTAATCTGGTCGTACCTGTCGATACACCCTGCCTTGAGACATGATATATGTTTAATCCCTACGGCAAAATTGAGAGTCTGGCTTTTTCCGTTCAGATTCAGATTATTTCTGCTTCTGTCTCCTCCTTTATATTATTTTTGCTGCGTCGTGTTTTTCCTCCACTCCTGTCCATTATGATATTGCCAGGTGACTACGCTTCCATTTGCCCTCGGTGGCGACAACGGTTTTCAGATATCTTTCTTTTTTTATTGGTAATGACCGGCCTATCTAAGTAGCTTCATCCACACTATCATCTGCCTCTACTATTTTTACATAATAATACGAGAGCAACACTTTGGTTTTGTCCCGGTTTTTTTTTTTTTTTTTTTTCCTAGTACCCCGATTTCAGCTTATTGCTAGAAAGTGGAAAGGGTCTAACCTCTGCGGTTTTTACGGAAAGTGTGGACCTTAGGCCGGATTGACAAATATGACATTACATTTTGGCAAGCTCCGTAGCCCTTTTTGGGATCCCAAAACGTTAGTGACGGATACCTATGACATCGCAAAAGTTGTCCGTCTGTCCGTCCGTCTGTCCGTCTGTCCGTCTGTCCGTCTGTAAGCACGATAACTCTCGAAGGGATTGAGATATTTTGATGAAACTTGGTGGGAGGGTCCTTTGGGTCAAAGTACAAGTCAAGTTCGAAGATGGGCTGTGTAGCCGTATATTTGAGGGTGGGGGAGGGGTTTCAAATTAAGGGGCAAGAAAAATATTTTTTAAAAGCTATTTAGATAGTTGATTTAGGGGTAAGGAGACACGCTGAATCCGAATATGAAAGTTATTTTCTCGTCGGACAAGTAGTTCGGCCGGAATCCGGCCAAAACCGGAAAGTTTGTTAAAAGTAAAAGTTTTATTTGAAGTTGATTAGATGATTAATGTAGGGGTGGGAAGACATGCTGAACACGATGGTGAAAACCATTTTTTGACCGGACAAGTAGTTAGCCCGGAATCCGGCAGAAACCGGAAAATTTGTTCAAAGCAAAAGTTTTATTTGAAGTTGATTAGATGTTCGATTTAGGAGTAAGAAGACATGCTGAACACGATGGTGAAAACCATTTTCTCGACGAACTAGTAGTTAGCCCGGAATCCGGCCGAAACCGGAAAATTTGTTAGAAGCAAAAGTTTTATTTGAAGTTGATTAGATGTTCGATTTAGGGGTAAGAAGACATGCTGAACACGATGGTGAAAACCATTTTCTCGCCGGACAAGTAGTTCGCCCGGAATCCGTCCAAAACCGGAAAATTTGTTAAAAGTAAAATTTGTATTTGAAGTTGATTAGATGATAGATTTAAGGGTAAGAAGATACGCTGAATCTGTATATGACAATCATTTTTTACCCGGACGTATAGTTCGTCCGGAATCCGGTTGAAACCGGATTTTTTTTATAAGTTAAAGTTTTATTTGAAGTTGATTAGACGTTCTTTATAGGGATAAGGAGATGCGCTGAATTCGTTTCTGAACTATCTTTTTTTGGCTGGACAAGTAGTTCGCTCGGAATTCCGCCGAAAACGGAAATTCGGCAGAAGTAAAGCAGGAAGTTTCGATCAGCATCGTCAAAATAAATATGTTTTATACAGGTATATCTGAAATTAATTTTCTCAGATGATTCGCCTGGCGAAGACTGGATCTGGCGTAGAGAAGACGTAGTTGTCTGGTCAAATATTAAATTTTTGGGATCCCATCGAAACCTTTGGTCTTGTTTCCTTAGTTTTAAAATTATGATAACTTTTCTTCACAACTCTTACTTCTTACGGCGCTTAAACTTACTAGGCTACACATTAAATACTACGCTTTAAATAATCCTTTATCAGCCCTAGCTGACCGGTAAACATTATTAAAAAATGGCTCAGAATGGAAAAATACAGGTAGGATATGTTGCTTCGTTTCACCCAACGAGGACTCTTGCCAACAAGGGCCGAAATATCGCTAACTAATATCGTAGCTGATTCTTTTCCGTTTGAGCCATTGTTAAATATATCATTAATATTTCACAAACCACAACATTAAAACACTAATTTTCGTATTTTCAAGTTTCCTCCTGTAATTAAAATAACGCCAGAATTCAAGAATCCGCATCATCCCCCTGATGCAATGCATTTTAAGTTACTTACATCATTTTTTATGTGATGACACTTTGAAAGCCTGCCTGCATGGTAACCATAGGAACCCAGATGTGACTTTCCTCGAGGGAAAGTAATATAAAAGTGAACTCAGCAAAACTTTCCCGTATGTCTGCCTTGGGATCAAACTTTTTTGGAGTAATCTCGAGGACAATTTGCTCCTTAGGTGGGGAGTCATGGGAAGTTCTCACCGGGGCACTTTCAGCCGTAGCGCTGAAACTTGTCGAAAGCGTCCTCCTTTGTTTCCAGACTTGTGGGCTAGCATCATGGTTGGATGGGGTCCAGACGAAAACCGGACCCGGGTGGCTCAATATCCGGGGTCCGGTTCACGTAAGAACCTTGGAAGGGATGTAATGCGCGTTGCCGGGATCTGAGTCGACTGCCAAAACAGATTAACTAATAAGCTGATAGTAAAAGCTCACTGTCAGCATTATCAGCCATATTGCAAAGGTGGTTTGTCTTTTTGCAGTCTAAGAAACCTCTGTCGGGGTCGTGTTCTACAACAACAAAAAATCACAAAACCCGATGGTGTGGACGAAGAAGTCCAGTAAATATTCCAGTTTGGGAACCCTTCGAAACCTTTGGTCTTGTTTATCTTGACGACATGTGTTTGGCAGCAACATGCGCATCACTGCGTGAAAATATATGCTACTTGGGACCTGCGAGAACTTGGATTAAAAACACTCGAATTAATTAAACTGACGTGTCTACTGTCTAGGTCTAATAGACCTAGACATACTGCACTTGTGCCCTGGGGCAGCGCATAATATATAAATCATTTATTCGTTCATACGGCAGTGAACCTGCATGAGTTTATGGCATATTCGATGACATGAGAACAAATATTATGCAGGGGCATAACACTGCGAAATCAAATTGCCAGCAGGAGGGACCGCCAGGGGATCTCTCTTTGAAGGAGATCTCCACTTCCGCATCGTTTTGTCGACAATAAACCGAATTTTATGATGACGGGGAAGAAAGTGGGTTGAGAATCTTTGCCTAATAGAAATCGTCAATCGATTTTCCTCACGATAGGAGCACAACTTGTTCTTGAGTTCCAAATTATGCGGGCGAGTAGAATGCGGAAGTTAGGGCCCGTTCACAACGGGTTTTAGCTAATACTCAGTAACAGCTAGTTCTGGAAATTGCTCCGGGACCGAGGCTTTGCCGGTTTTCTGCCGCAAGCAATTGAAATTCGTTCCAGTTTGGGTACCAGCTATTCTCGGACCCAAGTTGTAATCAGTTCGGCTTTTCAGGTTAATCAGATTACTTTGTTCAAATGAACTTGAACTAACGGTCTCGCGAGCGAATTTTAGAGCTCGCTGGTACCTGGTGCGGTGGTATTAGCTAAAACCCGTTGTGAATAGGCCTTTATAGACGCAAATAGATAAGTTGTCAAACTTCCAATAGTCCGACATCAGTAATTTCCGGGAACAATAGAGTGTCAGGCACAGCGGACCAAATGACTGATATGGACGTTATTGAAAGGCAGATCATTTGCCGAAGAAAGGGAGTACGAATGAAAGAACCAATGCAGCCTGGCTGGATTCTTAGACCGCCAGAATATCTCCAAGTCAGAATTCTAGATTACCCCTTTCTCCATTCCCCCTGGATGGCCGGGTCTCGGAAGTGAGAGTTCCAAGTAACAGGTTCCTAATGTGCGTGACAAGCTTCATCGTCCTAATCGAGTCCTAGTCCATGGATCAGTGGACCGACAGACAGAAAAGCGATATTATACTTCAGCCGAAGGCTGCCGTCAACATAAAAATTATTATAAAAAGATAATGTCAAGAACCAGCTCCGGTTTAAAATTCACTCCGCTTGCTGATTGTGATCTCAGTCGATACAATGATCAGCTGCCCCTCAACACTAATTTTCGATTTCTCTTTCCCATCTTTCAACGGGACAACTTACTGTAAGAAATGAGTCGACGGTCGAGTCCTTGTTGAATAGTTCATGGTACGAATATATAAGTAGGTTATTAACTAAGAACTACAGGGAAATGAATATATTTACTGGTTGATCTAGTCTAAAGACAGATACTTCCCAGCTTCTTTATGTATGTCAAAGTCGATTTACGATAAGGCGATGAATAGAACTCTTGACTGCAAGAGGACGGTGTCCTACATACCTGAGTGGGTGGCAACCCTGACACTTACCCTCTTTCAGTTTTTGACTCAAGCCCTCCCCCCTCCCGTTTAGTCTCATCTGCTTTTTCCCCACCGTTGGGCAAACCATTTTCTTTATTTTTCCAGGCATGTGGAGTTTCAATTCGACCTTGGGAACGGCCCGGTTGCTCTGACATCTGTGGGAGAAATTCAAAGTAACAAATGGCATTTAATTTCGGCACGGAGGTACCGGCAAGACGCCATCTTAAGAATTGATGACAATGAAGAAACGGTTGGTCGGACGCCCGGGAAACTTCGCTCGCTGGATTTAGGATTGGATGTCTACATTGGAGGACTGCCAGGACATTTAAGGTAAGTCCTGCACTGTTGGGTCTTAGAAAGAAAAGAGGCTTTGCTAGCCTTACTTGATGGTGCTAAACTGATTAGTCGGCTGAAATTTCTTCTAGCGATATTTCGGCAATTCTCGGCAAGGTTCCTCTTCGGCCTCAACCTAGAAAGTGATAAAAAACATGGAAATGCTAGCAATAATACGTACCTCATTTTGACGAGTTACTTCATATAAGCTGCTATGGGAGTGGAAGCCGGTGCTGGGATTTCATTTGTCAAGGCCAATTGCCCTTGATGAGCTGATCAAGATCAGGACCCTCTTCGGGGGAGGGGTTAGGAGTATGTGTCAATGAATGTACTTTATATTTGCTTGAGATACATTTGAGGAGAAGAAAATGTGTCTTCATGATATATCACTGTCACCGAGAAACAAGTGTTTGCGTGATTACAAATAACGGTGCTACATAACGAAATGGTTTCGACTCTGAAAAGTTACGGGGAGCATCATAGTGGGCTACTAACTAAGTTTCATGAGATTATGTTGAAATTTTTCATCCCTCACGATGTCCACGATTGAAAAGTATAAATTTCAACTAACTGCAAAGCCAATATATGTTTAAATCCTTTCTTCCGATGTTTCATTTTTAATTTGGACACTTATGATCAGGTGATCAAGGAATGTGCCGTCACTCTTTTGAAACTACAATTCTTCATTTTGTAGGTTTCGAGGATCGAAAACTTCAGTATTAAGCGGTAGTAGTAGCGAAGAGGTAGGAGCTCCCTTGCGTCGTTTAAAAAAAGAGTAAAAATTCATTTATTAGCATTACAGAAGAATAGTTAAAATAAGGTAGGCTATAGTTTAAGAATAAAATAAAACAATAAAAGTAAGATGTAATTATGATAGGGTGGTTTCCCCTGGGGTAAGGTGCAGGAAAGTATTTCGTTAGTGATTTTGTAAATTGAGAGGTAAGGTTGTGTCTGAGAGTAGGAGCAGTGACCACTATGCGTAGGCTATTATGTTTAAAATGTAAAGATTGTGGTTCTCGGCGTCCAGGAATGATCTGAGTGTTTTGATTATGTGTGATTTATCTTCTTATTTGTTAAAGTTTAACTGAAAAGCCAACTTATTTGTGTGTCATTTAATTGGATACCCTGAATTATTTGGATTCTGCAAAGGGATTTTTTGATTTTCCACTATCTGCTCTAGTTATGAGGCTCAGAATATCTCAGGGCGTCCCCACAACGTAAATTCTACTATGACGCGGGAAATTTTAATCTCAACACAAATGCAGCTTTTCAGTGGGCAGTGGTGAGATTGGTGACGACTGCTTAGTGCCTGACCAAAAAAAAATTATAAATCTTTGTCGTAAGGCAAACAACAAAAATACAAGCGCATAGAGGCACCACAAATCACACGGAAATTCCACTATTTGAAAATCGATTATTCGTGAATAGCGGAACAGAGAAGTAACTCTTTTTCAGCGGGTCTTCAAGCCAATTTAAGCGAATAAGTAATGGGTAACTAGATTGTCCTATCCTAGCCCATTTCGGGTAAACTTTGATAAACTCGTTGAATTGAACTGAAAAACTGAAGAAACTAAATTAGAGCGTTGCTCTGCAACACTTAACTTTGCCCGGACAGTTTTTTATTTAGTTTTGTTTGATTTGAGTAAGCTGCGTAACCAAACGGGAACTAATATTAAGTAACGTATGAAGGGATGAAGCCTGGCTTGTATGCCATTTGATTTCCTGGAAACCGCAGTTCACACACTGAATTTCTCATTCAGTCTCATATCGACAGGTGGAAATGGAGACTAGTGAATTCATTTCCCGCAAAAGCTTCCCCGTGAGACATTTTCTTTTCCTTATCTCCAAAACGACCTCCTGGCCAATTACGGCAGGGAAAAAGGATATTTTCCACCTCTCGTATTTACCGATTCTCGCGCTAAAGAAGACGATAATTCTTACTTCCGCCGACTAAGACAAGGCTATATCGACCGCTAAATTTATAGCTTAGCCCATAATTTCTGTTCGGAATGTAACAGAGGTAAATTTTTGTCTGTAGTCAATGCTTGAGGCCACGACTATTTCCTAACACCAGTTAAAAGTTCACTGAAAAACGTTGAATTTGAAATATTTTTGTGAAATGTGAATCGCTAATACGCTTAAATAGATTATAAAAACCGAGGAAAATGCGTCCATCACTCTGCTACTCCAGTAAGCAGTTTTCATCAGTAGGAAAAATTTTTGAAACTCGGAGTACCTCAATTTTGGTAGAAATACTTGGCATCAAAAACACCAAATTGTCATAAAAGAATTACCCAAACAGATCACGCTAGGAGAATAAATCTTGAGTTTGTCTTAAAAAGGGCCTTAGAATATAGCCTACTGTTTCTGCATAAAACCAACGTCTCCCTTTTTATGGTGATACCTCTTTTCCTCCAGCAAAGGGCCATGAACTGAAAAAACTGAACATACGTTCACAACCTTCGGGTTGCTAGTTATAGGCTTCTAACCCCTTTTCTCACCACCTGGATGCGGTTCGGCGACTCCGGGACTTTTAACTTCCTTCGAAGAGCATATGAATCATCTGTGAATACCTGTGTCATATCTGTGAGTTTTCAATATCAGAAGGTAGTAAGTTCATCCTTACGAATATTTCAGTTTTCTTTCATTTTTGTCCCTGTTCTTGCTAGGAATATAATGCTGCCGTAGGATAAAGATTTTTCATGCCCGAAGTCTTAGCAGGTACCATGGTAATGGTTAGTAGTTTTTGGGACCCCAAAACGTAAGTGGAGGGATACCCATGACATCGTAAAAGTTGTCCGTTTCTCTGTCTGTCCTTCTGTCCGTCCGTCTGTCCGTCTGTGAGCACGATAACTCTCGAAGGGAATGAGATATTTTGATGAAACTCTTTGGCCCAACATATAGGGTGGGAGGGGGTTCCAATTAAGGGAAAAGATGAAAGGGTAAGATGAAATGGTGAACACGAATATGAAAAATATTTTCTCGCCGAACCATCCGGCGAAAACCGGAAAGTTTGTTAAAAGTAAACCCGAAGTGTAAATCATTGTCTACCCGGAGAAGTACTTCGCCCGAATCCGGCCCTAACCGGAAAATTTTGTTAAAATCAAAAGTTGTATTTGTAGTTGATTAGATGTCCGATTTAGGAGTAAGAAGAGATGCTGAATCCGTATATGATAATAATTTCTTAGCCGGACATATAGTTCGTCCGGAATCCGGCTGAAACCGGAAAGTTTGTTGTAAGTCTAATTTTGATTTGAACTTGATTAGACGTTGGATACAGGCGTAAGAAGATACGCTGAATTCGTTTTTGAGCTTTATTTTCTCGCCGGACAAGTAGTTCCGGAATTTCGCCGAAACCGGGAAATTTGCAGAAGCAAGGCAGGATCGTTTCGATTTGGTTTCGTCAAAATATATATGACTTATAGGGGTAAACACAAATGCTGAATCCATATCTGAACTTGGTTTTCTCACATGATTAGCTATTTGGCCTTAATCTGTTTCTAAGAGTAAATAATGTTCAAGGAGTCTGGTGAAGACTGGATCTAGCGAAGACAAAACGTATTTGTCTGGATCAGATATTGAATTTTTTAGATCTAATCGAAACCTTTGGTCTTGTTTATCAATCGAATCGTTTATTATTAACTAAACTTCATAGCTTTCTTTGGTAAAATGTGCTAAAGTGCGCTGGTCATTACAATCCTGAAATAAATTATCATTAATTATTTTCTATGTTGGAAACCTTCAAAAAAAAGGGGACGAACGAGCTCCTAGCAAGCTGAGCATTGGATTAGGACGTCAGGTTTTGATACAGACTTTAACTGAAGAAAACAGATTAGACCTGAATTGCCAGACTAGCGGAACCCATTCACTTGTCCCCTTTCGTGCTCTTTTAGACTTCCACTTGTCCATTTTCGTCGCGATTCACTAGAGGAGAAAACTTCAACCTGTCGGATAAAAGTTGACAGAACAGACATCCCCCACCGGAGGATAATCTGTTCCGAAAACTTCCAATATCTATTCGGACACTGGACGTGCTGTCGGAGAAGTCCCCTTGTAATTTGAGAGATGTCACACAGTCCGAGGAGTTTTTACTCGCCCAAAAGATAACATTGAACCGGAATGAGCTTCCCTTAAAGTTTAACCGAAAAAGAATGTAATAACACAATCTAGTTACCCATGACTTATTCACTTAAAAAGGCTTGAATACCCGATGAAAATGCGTTACTTCGTTCTTTAGCTATTCCCGAATAATCGATTTTCAAATAGTGGAATTTCCTTGTGATTTGAATTACCTCGATCTGCTTGTGTCTGTGTTGTATGCTTGATGAAAACGATTTACGAAAAATAAGTGTTCACGCAGTGAGCCCACTTCCTCGAGCTGATCACTGAAAAGCCGCGTTTGTATTGAGATTCAGTTTTTCTGCGACATAGTAGAATTTTGCGTTGTGAGGACGGCCGTGGATGTTCTGGACATCATACTAGAGCAAATAGTGGAAATAAAAAAAAAATCCCTTAACACAATCAAAATAATGCAATGTAGTCAGTTAAATGATACAAAAATAAATGTGTTGTGTAGTAGGCCACTAACCAGTTGTTTGATTCAGAACCTTCTGGATTGGTCGTGAACTTTCCATTCCTACATGAGCATGACAATTTCTTCACTGTCGCAGGCAACCAATGAGAGTGCAAGCAGAACAAGACCAAAGGTTTCGGTGGGATCCCCAAAATTCAATAGTTGATCCAGACAATTAGATTTTGTTTTCGCCAGACTCCTTGAACATTAGTCAGCGATTAGGCTTCTATTTAAAACAAAAGCTCAAAATCCAAGGACAAATCGTACTCGTGAGACACCTAGAAGTTAGTGAGCAAGGCATTGATAATGTTGATAATATATATTACTACTTAGGGTTCGTTCCAGCTCTGCCCGAAAGTTACTAAATAGTTACTTTTCAGTCACTTTCACCGTTCCAGCTTGTCACAAAGTTACGGAGAGCACAAGGAAGACCGTCACTTCGAAGTTAATTTTTTGTAAAGATAGTACCCGACCATCTTAGCTAACTTTCACTTTCCAAGAGCCGTCTTTAGAAGGGAACTCGGGGCAGCAATGAGAGACAACGCGCATTATCTCGTCCCGTAGTAACTTCGACCGTTCCAGGTAGTAGTTAGTTTGTGACGCCACACGTAGTTACTCCGAAGTAACTACGAAGAAGAGCTGGAACGAACCCTTAGTCCACAACATCTACCAGTGAGTCTATAGTAGGGGCTGTCGGCTCTATCCAGGCCCTTAGGTCTGACCGTCAAATTAGCAGGGTTGTAAGTTTGCTCTTCTAAAATTCTTATCGCTCTTTCTAATGGCCAGGGATAAAGGTGGCCAGTAGGATTTCTGTGTCGTAGGTTTTTAAATTCAAGATACTGCGCTCCACCCCTGTTCTCTTCCAATGGGGGTTCTTGAGAGTGAAATCATCAGAGTTCATGATAGCTCATTCCTCAAAAGAGCCGGTTATAGATAAGGGGGTCGTAAAATGTTTCCAAAACCTTCACAGGCCTGCAACAAAGTGACGAGGCAAACGGCCTGCAAAAATAGCATCTGACTCGTAGCTGGTAAAACGACAGTGCGAGTGTGGGGGTGTTAGGCTTGAAAAATGTATCGCTCAGTGCATTCATGTCTCCGTTTGGTAGTATTAACAAAACATAATAAGCTGTTCATGAGTTAAATATTCACTCCTTTCTTTGGGGACGCTACTGCGTGGTGATGGGAACCTTCAGTTTGCTCTGTTTTCATCAGTTCGGTGTGTACGGAGTGTTCTGCGGAAATCGAGGGAACTTTCAGCCACGATCCGTTATTACTTTTCAGGTCGTGCGTTCAAGTTTCCAGTTAGATGGGTAGCGTGTTGAGTACTGTTGCCATTTTGTTGAGTATTATTTCTCTGGTTTGTTCAGTAATCGCATCTGATTTGGATCAGTCTGTCCACGTTTTTTCGTAGTCGTTAATTCTATATAACACCAATACACCATGCAGTCCCATGATATCAGTCCTATCCTACCCAGTGCCAAAATTTTCTGGTATTGCCCTGATGTTAAAAGAAAAAAAGTTCCAACCGGGCGTTATCAAAATAAATAACGCCCGGGCGTTATTTATTTTGATAACGCCCGGCCAGCCATGCCATATCAAGTGAAAACGCACGGTTGGAATTTTTTTTCTTTTAACATCAGGGGAATACCAGAAAATTAAAACAAATGTCCTAGTGTTATAATCATTATCGCCCTTGCTTTTCTTCGGGCGGTAGCAGAAAATTTGGCCCTTGGGCAGCATGATAGGCAGATATCACCCTCGCTGCGCTCGGGCGATATCAGCCTATCATGCCACCCGCGGGCCAAATTTTTCCGCTATCACCCTCAGCAAAGGCGATAGTATATATTACTCCACTTCTGATATCGCTGTTCTTGTTCTGTCTACTTCGCTACTGGTATTTGTGATATTTTTTTGCGTTCAACACAATCTTCCGTTCATCCAGTTATTGAACCAACTTCTTCCTTAAAGTTTAACTGAAAAGCAAATTTATTTTTGTATCGTTTAACTGACTACATTGCATTATTTTGATTCTGTTAAGGGATTTTTTTTTATTTCCACTATTTGCTCTAGTATAATGTTCAGAACATCTACGGCCTTCCTCACAACGCAAAATTCTACTATGTCGCAGAAAAACTGAATCTCAATACAAACGCGGCTTTTCAGTGGTCAGTGATGAGAGGTGTGTTTTATTTAGGTCCATTCGCCCGCGCGGCTCACTAAAATCGTTTTATTTCGCGAGTGGGTGACAGATGACGTCATAGTGACGTCACGGTTTCGCCGTTTTATTTACCCCAGCGGACAATTCGTCCGCTAGCGGACCATGAGACACCCGCTGGAAAAGTGAGCGGGCGATCGTCAGGAAATTACCGTTTGGCGCCAAGTTTGAACACGTTTGATAGGATGACCAATAATTAAGAGGGGTCTTTAATTCAATCGTCATTCTGTTCAGTCACCATCATTTAGAAAATGGCAACTGTTGTTGGCATTTCGTCTGATGGAAAAGTCATAATGAATTTTCCAGGTTTGTTCTCCTGTGTTAAAAGCTTGGAGCAGAAACACATTTGTATTCTCCGCCAGAAAATAAGCTGATCGACAAAAATGTCGTTTTATTTACGCTCGCAAGCTCAAATAAAACGGCAAAATGCTGACGTCACAGTGACCCGCTAGCGGACCCTCGGATCGTAAATAAAACGCACCTCAGTTCAAAGAAGGGGGCTCACTGCGTGAACACTTATTTTCGCAAATCTTTTTCGTCAAGCATACAACACAGACACAAGCAGATAGAGGTATTTCAAATCACAAGAAAATTCCACTGTTTGAAAATCGATTATTCGTGAATAGCTAAAGAACGAAGTAACGTATTTTCATCGGGTCTTCAACCCTCTTTAAGTGAATAAGTCATGGGTACCTAGATTGTGCTATTACATTCCTTTTCGGTTAAACTTTAAGGCCAAGCTGACTGTGATAAACGGATACGTCAGCTTATTTTATTCGAGCGATATTGCACAGGTTTACTTTTCTGGCTTGAGCCTGAAGAGGATCCTTGCCAAGAAGTACCAAAATATCACGCAAATTAAGTCACCTGACGTATCTGTTTAGCGCAGTCAGTTACAACTAATTTCGAATTCTTGGTCGGAGTAAGTGCGACAGCATCAGTTCGAATCTGTCGAGGAAAGGCAAATGCTGATTCGCCTGCATAACGGAGAAAGAAAGCCCCGTCAAAAGTAGAGGAAAAGAAATCAGATTCCCGAAAGAAGACCCACAAAAACTCGATTCAATCTCTATTTGCACGAACTATCTTCCCAGGGGGCTAGAAAAGTCACAAATCGATTTGTCCCGAAGGAAAAAGCGAGAAAGAACTTCAGAATAAGAATCTCTTTGTTCTTTCAATTCGGGCCTCTGGGCGTGTAAGTCGATCAAGAATATCTGAGATGGCAAGTTGTCTGTTTATTCGCCCCTGACACTTATCGAACTTCCTGGAAAAATGGCTCGCTAAAGTGGGCAAACCGCCAAAAGGCACGTAATTACTCATAGAGCGGCTTTTGAAGTAGTTATGGTGGAGTGGACACCGAAGGACTTCTCAGAAGGTCGGGGATTACTTTCTGAGTTTGATCGAAAAGTCGCTTCTCATGTCCGAGATGATTTTTCTTTTCTCACATGGCGTGATTCGCGTCACGTAGTGTCTGGATGCATGTCATAGAGTGCCGAAGTTGATCTTAACATGTGACGTGATAAGCAATAGTGATTCCAAAAAGCGACGAAAGATCGGAGTCTTATGCCGATCTTATGCCGCTGCAGACTCTTCTGATAGGAGACACGGCATCCTGCTGAAATTTGTCAAAAAATGACTGGGCTCTGATGTGAACCGGTCCATTTTAGCCCCTGCGACTACAAACCTGCCAGTTAAGGCAACCCGTAGCACACACTCAACAAAGATCCTACAGACGAAACCGCACGTAAAATCTACGGAGCGGTACCTCAAGTCCTTTGTTCCCTATTTTGTAAAGTGTTTTAACGGTTCTGAACTCCGAATTTAAATTTACATATTTTGTAGTTATATTTGCTATCTTATTCTATTTTTTAAATTGTATCAAATGTGTGAATATTTGTGACTATTTGATGACTATCCACCACTATTTTTGTAAAAAGATAGCATGGAATTAAACGAACTATTATTTTTATTGCCATTTCAACCGTATGAGCTAAATATAGTAACGGTAAATTAGTATGATTTAAAATATCTATTAACAACAGCGAATAAGAAAGTAAATACACTTAAAAGTTTCAAATTTTAAACATAATCCGAGACATAATCAGCACCGTTGTGTCGAAATAGGATATGTGTTATTGTTAATGAATCGCCTTGTGTTTTCAGTATTATGAGGTGGGCTTTTTCAAGGATAATTTTGAATGTTGAGCAGTGAGGAAATACGCAGCTTCTCGAAGATGTCTGGGGCTCGAAGTCTTTCGCTTGGATATATCGTTTCCTTTTTTACACTTACTATAGGCTTAGTTCCGCAAACACTCTATATACAAATCTAACTCATTTCAACTCTCCTTTTAGTATATAAAACATCTTTCTCGGGTCCAACTATCATCTGCCTGTTTGGAGTTCAGTTCAGCTGACCCTTAAATTCACTACGTCGCAACCAATCTTTAAAGATCAGACACCGGCCTCGAAATACGTCTATAAGTTCGAGAAGCACGATCCAAATATTAGGAGTCTGGAAAGGATAGAAGAATGCCAGAGAAGCCAATTGTTAATTGAAAGGCTGTGGTTGTTTGTCCCAAAATCCCATATTGTCGAAACTATGAAAAAAGCTAATCGAGTTATTTAGTAAACTAAAATGCAAATCGTCACGGTAGACTCTTCTGAACGTCCTGTTTTGAGATGGGAAAAGCAGGCGGAAGAAATGGTAGCTACGACTTTCAGTTGGCACGGTGACGATTTGTAGGAGACTTTGACACATTCTTCTTCTTCTAGGCTGGAGAATGGCGACGGATACGGCTTTGTTGGCTGCATCCGGAAATTAATGGTGGACGGTCGGGAAATTCCTCTTCCCTTTGATGAAATCCTTGGACGCGACGAAAATTGGGATAAACTGTGCCCTTGTGGCGACACCGGCAATGGTAATGTAATCTGCTAGTTCTTAGTTGTTTTTAGATATCCGCGTACCTCTACACACACCCTCAGACTCGAGTTATTCGTTCTTGTCTTTAATCGTCCGATATCCCAGATTTAAATATCTTACGAACCAACCAAGGTCAAAGACCTCGTTGGGATCCCAGACGTGGATTGTTCTAAGGTCTGTCATAGCGAATAGTTGCATTTTCTTCCGTTGGAAAAATTCCAACTCTGCATCTGTTATCTCTTTAGCACGTCAGCTCATCATTTAAAATGACACGTTTTTTCGGCTCTGAGCATTGGTCTCTCACCTGATTACAGCCGGATACGAATGTCATGAAAAAAGTATTTTGGAGCTTCTGATATTTGCGGTCTCCACCTGTACGCAGAGTCGTATAGGTCATAGGAAATATATGCTTACCTTATAATATGTTCGTATACCCGTCTACCGATAGAACAGAGCAATTCGTTCCAGTCATCCGTAACCCCTACCATACGTTCGTTAGGCTCCATTTAGCATTTGTTTTTGTTTTTAGTTCCGAGTATTTACCGGATTCTAGCCGCAATATCCATGCAACGAAAAACTAGATGCAATTCGAGAATCAGCATTTTCCCTAAACCAACTCCCGAAGTAGTTAGACCGAGGTACTTCTTGCGCCTCTGGATTTCCAAGCCCCTTCCTCCATCCTACAGGTTGACCCAGAAAGCCCACACACAAGCTTGACCTTTCTCCCAACCTAAAGAATCCCGTGTCAAGTTTGATCAAAACATCTCAAAACGTTTGAAGTTCCTGTAACTCCCAAATGCTTAAAAAACCCATGACATATTTTTGTGTTATTCAGCTGAAATACACTCGTCTTTAAGGAAATATGCACATGAAAGCCGCTAGTTCAAACGAACATTATTATTATAAACAAGACAGGGGTAAAACAAAATATTTTTTTTCGACTAGAACCTGCTCGAGACAGGAAACTTGAGAGCGGACCAAATTTGTTGACTATAGTAGGAAGATAGTAGTAAAATAAAAAAATAAAAAATGGCGAGTTACTTTTTTAGGAGTTAGGAGAGAAACCATAAAACTGAAAAAAAAAATTGCCAAGTTTATTGGAAGGACGATTAGCTGTATTGCATTTTTTTTTCTTTGTTTTATCGTCGGACAGTAGTTCCAAGGGAATCCGGCGAAAACCGGAAATTTGGGAGAGCTAATTATTTCTTGATCAGGCACTGGATATGTGAGAGAGAGTTCAGTTCAGTTTTATTAAATTCAAAATAAATAAACAAAATAAATTTCCGACCCCTACAAAGCTCCGTGGCCCGTTACATAGGGGTTAATACCAAAATAAACAAGACAAAAACGACTCTCTTCACTATTAAATCATAATAAATAAAGAACAATAGGAGATAAATAGAGTTTATAAGTGGAGATAGAAGACATGTCAAATCTTGTCTTACTATCTTTACATGTCCGGATCGATAGTTCGACCGGCATCTGGCGGAATTAACGCAAGCTTTAGTATTCGGTGGACGGCATCTGCAGCCACTGAACAGCAGTCGTCGGTCATTTTCTGTTATTTTTGCCAATGAAACCGAGTTGAATTAATTAATTTTAAACATAACTTCCGATAACTTCCTTCCGAGACCTTGTGTTTTTTGTCTTTGTTATTTTCTCTTTCTTTTTCTCTTCTCCGCTTAGCTGTTTACTTTGACAAAGGTAGCCTGCTGGCATTCAGTAAAAGTTAAATGTGAAAAAATAACGCCTAGCCATTTCAAAAGATTATTATGTCGACAAGACATTGCGAGTCAGCGTTTGTTCTCGCTAGAAAAAAGAAGTCATCTACTGTCTCCGGAGTCGAAATGGCAACCGACTCCAAAAGCGGTAGTTTATCCCTATCAGGCGGGGATTTGTTCCGGAAATGGAATTTTTTAACCGGAAAGATAGTGCCAAATGCTCATTTTTGTCCACACAGATTAACCTACGAGCCCGTAGGATACTTTCTGCAGCATGAATACAAGAAATCAAAACGAAGATGTGGAATCTAGTTGACACAAGTGCTGTCAAAATTGACGCTTTTTCCGCATTCGTGACCTAATTATGTAACATTGCGAACCAAATTTAGCTCTTCTTTAGCAAGTGCAGCTGTCTCAGTAAATCTTTAAGTCAACATCGAGAAAACCCTTAGTCACTCATATCCTTATCCCGTTTGGTTACGCTGTATTATATCCATGACCTTACAGCCAGACCACGAAACACCGGTTCATATTTGCAAAAAGTCGCAGCTGAATCAAGATTTTTTCTCAAAACAGATCAAAATCACACAGAGCAGAATCACAACAGCCGTTCCGTGGTTTAGTATTCCACAAAGTTCCATGTTCTTCTTCCCTCCGGCTCCTAAGCTAGAATTCATAATCTTAACCAGGAAAAATCAGCATTACGACTATATGCGGAAACGGCAGTATTACTGCCTACAAAACTTCGTCCAGATTACACCACTCGTCCGACACCACTAGGATCCCGGAACCACACCTCCAACTCCCCCCCACAGTGCCCGGATCCGGTCCGGATCTGTCAACGATGTATCTATTTCTTGTGCTTGTTCTTTCCACCAAGTTTCATCACGATCCCTCCACTCTGAGTGTGTCACAAGATTTCCGACTCCCCCCTCGAACTCCCCCAAAGTCACCGGATCCGGTCCGGACTTGAAACGGGACATCTGAGACACGAGGTATTTACAAATATCAATTTTCATTAAGATCTGATCGCCCGTTCACAAGTTATACATACCTCAAGATTCCGGATTTCCCTCCCTCCCTACACTCCCCCCTCGATGTTACCCTAACTCGCGATCATTAGACTGACCAACAGACAGACGGAAAAGTGATCGGTAAACAGCACTTGGCCGGAAGGCAAATTCGGAGATGACGGGAAGGCAGACCAGCACAAACTCCTTCCATTTATGGCAGTGACAAAACCTCTGTCGGTGAACCTTTGCTTCGTTTTTTGGTTTTCTCAGTTGTCCCTGAACGACCCACATTTGAGTGATCATGCTGCACAACGTTTATCGAAAACCCTTGTCGACAATTCGGGATCCTAATTTCGTTTAGTGGTTACTTTTCGATGTGGTGTCTGAAAAAAATATTGTCGGTAAACCTGAAGAACCGTGAAACCGTGTTATTTCATTCCGTTTCTAATGTCAACAAAAGCCTTGTCGGTTAACTTAGTAATCGGGACTCTGTTTGTCGGTGGTTCGCACCGATAATTCTTCTTCTCGCTCTGTTTCTGGTACCGATGAACTTCTTCTGATCGATTTTTCACAGAAATTACTAACCAGAAATTTCAGCCAGGGGTTGCTTATCGACGTCGCCTTTTAGTACAAGCAGAGAACTCACTCTTTTCACATTTATTTGAAGTTCCCATCGAGTGGATCGCACATAAGAAGCTGGACTCAAAAGTTGAAATAGGGCTAATGGAAATGGTGTTTGAAGTGCTCAGATTTGGAAAGCGACAATCTATCTAGCCTTTGCATTCGGTGGCGGATGGGCAGACTCATATTTAACGGACCGCTCAGACTTCCGGAGAAAACGAATCAGCATACCGACAGAATTCGAGTTGCATAAACGGGCTTTGACGTTCCTTATTTGGAATACCGTATGTATATCATATTTAGAGTGTGGATTATGCTCTATGTCATCCAGTTCAGTCGAGTACAGTTCAAGTAATACGAACCGTGCAATAAAAGCCTTATTCTCAAATAAATACTCTACAAGTGAATCATTTCGTCTGGCTAAAATTCTAAATGTTTACAAAATGTCAAAACTTCAGGTCCAACTTTAGTTAGCACACTAGGAATAAGAGAGCTTAATATGTTTCATGTGACTTTAGAGTGTCATTCCTACCCAACAACTCCATCCGAAAGGAATTTGGTGATCTCGTAAATACGCCATAGGCTACTCATAGAGGTTCTTTCTCACTACGACATGTTTGCGCAGAGGTTTGGGGTATGTCGCCGAACTGTGTAAAAGAGTCGGTGTCTTTAAGTTCGTTCTGCAGGAATATGAGAAGATATCGTGTCGAGTCGTCTGTTTTGTTTTGTTTACGGTTTCTAATTTTGAGATTTTGTCGTGTCTTACGCGTACAAATACGCCTCAAAATTCAACCGGTTCTTGCGACGACAAAGACCGTAGGCCTGTAAATGTGGGGATGTCAGTTGCTTCCGCTACTATAGCGATCCTTACACATTGACTCAATGTTCCGGATTTCCCCTCCCCTCTCTCGGATCGGGGAAATGACTATTCTCAAGTCAATCTGGCCGGGTCACTGATACGCCTGCCAAGTTTTATCGTCCTAGGACATCTGGATGTACTTTAACTCGGGATCACCAGAATTCCGCCCCCCCCCCTCCCCACTAACTCCCCCACAGTGCACATATCCGATCCAGTTCTGTCAATGCTGTATCTAGGGCTTGTGTTTGTTCTTCCCACCAAGTTTCGTTCTGATAGCTCCACTCTAAGCGTGTCAGAGGATTTCTGATTACCCCCTCCGACTCCCCACCCCCGCATACATCGGATCCGGTCCGGACTCGAAATGGTACATCTGAAACACGAGGTCTTTCCAGATGTGAAGTTTCAGTAAGGTCTAATCCCCCGTTAGAAAGTTATACGTACCTCAATGCTCCGGATTCCCCCTCCCTCCACTCCCCCTGCGATGCTCGGACCGGGAAAATGACTATTTCCAGGTTAGTTTGGTCGGGTCCCTAATATGCCTGTGTGTCACAAGATTTCCGACTCCCCCCTCGAACTCCCCCAAAGTCACCGGATCCGGTCCGGACTTGAAACGGGACGTCTGAGACACGAGGTATTTACAAATATCAATTTTCATTAAGATCTGATCGCCCGTTCAAAAGTTATACATACCTCAAGATTCCGGATTTCCCTCCCTCCCTCCACTCCCGCCACGATGTTCGGATCGGGGAAGTGACTATTTCCAAGTTAGTTTGATCTGGTCCCTAATACACTGCCAAGTTTCGCCGTCCTAGCACGTCTGGAAGTACCCTAACTCGCGATCACCGGACTGACCGACGAAAAAGTGATCGATAAATGGCACTTGGCCAGAAGGAAAGTGCCATAAAAAGTGTCGCCTAGACTTATATTATCACAGACAGTGTCTAGTTACATCAGTCTTAGACTCTTTTCTTTCCAGGGACCTCACCACACCCACAGCGCCGCCGGAGAAGCCACCGCCACCACCGGAGCCGTCACGCGACTAGTCCGAAGAGTCCGCATTTAAAATAACGCTCGTTTCATTTTTTTTCCTTTCCACCGGAGGTGATTTCTATAGTATAAGTGTACTTTTAAGAGACCAGTCTTAATTCGCCCTGTACCGGCCCAGCGCTCAAAGTAGATTAGTCCAGGTTACTCACTTGTGTGCTACTATAATCTTTCGTTACAGAGAGACACTAAAATAGATCTCTTCTTTTGAACAGAAATTAGAAGGGATTTTTCTTTCGATAAAGGTCAGTGCGAAACTCACACCGCTAGGGAGGTTTGCACCTTTTTTTCTGCTACAGAAACAGAATTAAATATTAAATCGTATATTGTCAGTTTTCTTGGAAAATTGGATAACAGAACTGGTGTCGACTGGAAATAGTGAACCAAACAAATGTTCGTCAAGTCTGCAAATGCGTTTTTCAGCAACAAACGATGTAAAAAGAAAAGACACTCGATTCTAGATGTAAAACGAACATATTATGTCACAAGCTTGTCCAAGATTGCCAATCTCTGCACAATACCACACTCTAAAGAACCCAGTGTCGGTCGTCAGTTCGTCGCCATGGAAACTGAAATAATGTCATACGAGCACATTAAATAATGTCATACGGTTTTCCGCGGATCGGTTCCGATATTTCACCTGCATGTAATTTACCCGCAGAGAAAATGATGTAGAACTAACGGAAAGTCGTTGCACCTACAACTTCTCGCTAACGTACTGAAACCATTTTCCACTCACGTAAGTGGATTCACTTTAAAAAAAATAGCGGAACGCAAAACCAGCTCTGGAAAGCGAAACGAGTTTTTGCCGAAGTCACAGCAGGGCTTTCAAGACCGCCAGAAACGCACCTCCATATGCGCCCGGCTCTATGATAGGTTAAACAAAGATAACCAAAAAAAAAATCCTTGTAGGGTCGAGGATATCCGTCCTTCCTTTCGTCAACTGACGACTATTCGTTTATAACACCAGTACACTGTGCAGTCCCATGATACCAGTCCTATCCTAACCAGTGCCAGAATTTTCTGGTATTCCCCTGGTGTTAAAAGAAAAAAGTTCCAACCGTGCGATATCAAGTGATAACGCACGGTTGGAATTTTTTTCTTTTAACATCAGGGTGATGGGGTTTTGAGGGTGGTTGATGAGCTAGGTCTTGACAAGGGTCCTTGAGACCTTGTGGATAACGTGACAAAACTGTCTTGAAGCCGGCTTGCCTAGCCTTTTTCATCCACTCTCTCACCAATCAACAATTAGAGTGGAACTGGAAGGAATGTCCTACCCTACTCAGCCTATGGCTCAAACTCACGTTCCTCTTTCTCTCCTTGTGAGTAAAAATAATCCTTTATTCTCAGTGTTCTCTTCACAAAACCCAAAATATGATTGTTCCCCCGACTTCTTCTTCTTCTTCGAACACGGATCTTAATAAATTAACATCATCGCGCGCTACCAAGCGCGGAAGACCTAAGTCTAAATAACTTACGCTGACAAACCTAGATGGCGTCAGCGTTCCAACCCGTATTTGTCTGTCCGCTTACGTGGGAGCTAATAAACTCAACAAAAAAGGCTTACTGCCACAACACAGGGGAATACCAGAAAATTAAAACAAGTGTACTAGTGTTATAATCATTATCGCCCTTGCTTTTCTTCGGGGCTATCACTTTCCTGAGGCTATCACCCCTCAGGAAGGGCGATAATATATAATATTCTGACATGCTTCTAGTGTATTGCTGCTTCCAAGTAACTGGCACTAAATCCAAATTACACTCCTTTGAAAAAAAAATATATAAAAAGAGACATCGACGCATCATGGTGAAAAAGCAGACGCTATAAACACGGTTATTATTGACGAGTCTCTGGGATTCCTCGCTGTATAAGGGTAGACGGGTTGCGTCTTTTTTTCCTTGTGGATGGCCTCTTTGGATCCCAACCTCGAATCCGACTCGAGGCTGCCAGCGTCATCTGGCGAGCATTCGCTCTTAGTTTTCTGCTTTTTAGTTCGCTGGCGAAGGGATAGATTGTGCTTCCATCGCGAAATGATGTTGGGCTTATCTGGGAAAGGGGAGAGAAATCAAAGCTCTGGTCATTTGTGTACAACTCAAAATCAAACCTAGAATTCGAAGTGGTGTGTGAATGGTTACAGTCCAACCCCATCTGATGCTGTTTGAAATGAAAAACATCAGCTACCGTACAAATAAAACTTGGTAAGGCCAAACCTGAGCGGAACCATAACAGTTTTCACGAGGCAAGCAGAGTTTGGCGAACTCCAGTCGACAGGTCCGCACACGTGTCGATGATAGTCAAGCCCCTGATTGTACAAGCGCTTTTTATCACAATCATTCGCGTAGCCTATTCGAAAACTTCAGGATCGAGGGAAGTTCAAAATCGCCCCAGTATAGATGGCTACGCGTCCTGAGAGGTTCTAAGTCTGAGAGTTGGCCGATTCTGGGACAGGCGACACGGCCGGACGGTCACAGAGTGGAATTCCGGCCAGGATTTCCGGCAACATCATCAGCTCCATACGGAAAAGTTAAGTTATTTTCAAATGCGTGATGAAAGTGCAGAAAATCCGGCCGAAACCTTAATCGTCTATTCGCAGGATAAGAATAGTTGAAATCGGCCGTTGTGAATTAATTGCGGTGAGGAACATTTATACAACTTTTAATACCAGAGTGAACGGTACTGCAGTAAGTTTTATAACGACTGTTCATACTTACATTTATTGCTGAGCATTCTCGCTTGAAACGCCTGCACAAAACGTCGGTCACTTTGGCTAGCCTAAGATCCAAAACAGTCATTAATTTAGCGTCTTTGGGAAGTCCACTAACCCTTTTGTATTCTCCTACCCCATACTAACAATTAAGTCTCGACATCGAGGTTGATATCGAGACGGACATGGAGAATAACCCATCCGAGCCGAAGGCAAGGTAGGCCAGGTAGGCTATGAAAATATCTACCGAGCGGAAGAGGTTCATATTTTTGAATGGCGGTCGAGATTGTTACTCCGTATAAAGCGAGACTGAGGGTTCGTTCCAGCTCTTCTTCGTAGTTACTTCGGAGTAACTACGTGTGACGTCACAAATTAACTACTACCTGGAACGGTCGAAGTTACTACGGGACGAGATAATGCGCGTCGTCTCTCATTGCTGCTCCGAGTTCCCTTATCAAGACGGCTCTTGGAAAGTGAAAGTTAGCTAAGATGGTCGGGTACTATCTTTACAAAAAGTTACTCCGAAGTGACGGTCTTCCTTGTGCTCCTCGTAACTTTGTGACAAGCTGGAACGGTGAAAGTGACTGAAAAGTAACTATTTAGTAACTTTCGGGCAGAGCTGGAACGAACCCTGAGTTACTCTGCGGTAATCTCTCATTCATCCTCTTCTTGTTACAGTATACCTTTTGAGAAGCCAGCTTCGCTTTTTTGTCGAGGTGGATATTATACACTCGGATAGGTGGATATTAAGTCTTTGATTTATGTGGGCCGAGAAGGTGGGAGACACCATCATTTTTCGATGGGTCGGATTTTTACGAACGCACTGTTACCTTTGTTTTCTTCAAAATCCTCACGGTAGCCAACGTTATCCACAAATTACTTGAACACAATTCACTCTTGAAAGCAAGGCGCCATTGCTCAGTAACTATTCATTGACCTCCCGGCGGAGGTCAAAAGAGTTACTAAAACCTTCGAGAAGATCGAGTGGCGTGTAAGAGGACTGGAACAACCTAGTATATCACCATGTGAACGTTTAGATATGTCGGAAGAAGAAATCATCGGTCAGTTTGACATTTTTTGGTCTCGGAAGCTGAATATTATTTAGCTCAATTTCAGAATCTTCAAGAAATCACTATAACGAATTTAATATAATAACTTACGGCTTTTGTTTACTGTGATCTAGTTTACATCCTTCCTTCTTTGGACGGGAATTAACAAAAAAAAAAAAAACAGAAAACAAAATATTAAAAGAAATCGAGAATGCAAATAATTAAGCTAGTTTGATTTTTCTACACATTTCCATATGCCTGCTAAAATAAAAACATTTTGTTATGATCCCAGCCTCCCCATGTCGGGCGCTTCCGACCCGCGCCACTAGATGACCCATCGGTCGGATCGAGTCTTGGCTTCATCTTGGGTGGGGGGGGGGTCTAGACGTTACAAGTGCTAGAATGCTTACGATGCAACTCCTTTAAAGTAATATCCACTTCGACCAAAATCAGTGAAGATTACCAGAACACAACTAGGCTACCTGTGGGAAAATAGGATGATATGGATTACACACCTGTTCGAGAAAAATTATCTTTGAATTGTGGCTCACAACTGTGTTGTCTCTATAACCAGGGACCCATAAATTTCCTGTAATGACTCGCTATTCAGGGGGCTTGTCAATAAGAGATTTCTGATGCGCTCTTGACCGAACGTCTGATAGTTCGAGAAATATCCACGGGGATAGAATACGCGAATATCCAGACAGACAAAATTTGGGATTGGCTGCTGGCGCTTTGAGGGAGGAGTCTCTTTGGCCTCACGTCCAATGAGGCAAGCAAGAACGCCGATTCGACCTAAGCGGAATTTTTGGAATCTAGGAGAGGTTCGGGCAACATAGCAACATAGAAGCACAGGAAATGACATGCCCCCTGAATGGCGAGTCATTACAGGAACTTTATGGCTCCCTGCTATAACACTCTTCCAAAAACCGGAATCGGGATCCACTTTGACCTCGACTTTGACAAACAGTAAATTTAACTGTTCTGGAAGGTGAAGCCTGGCTTTAGACTCTGCTTCCTGATATTCTAAGGGTGTCCACGCTCGTTATGCGGAGAGACAATCAGGTCATGGTGATCGTGGATCGGACCCCCCTGGGTTTTTATGGCACTTGCAGCTTCGCTCAAGTGCCATATACCGATCACTTTTCCGTCTGTCGGTCTGTCGGTCGGTCGGTCCGGGGATCGCGAGTTAGGGTACTTGCAGCTGTGCTAGGACGATGAAACTTGGCAGGCATATCAGGGACCCGACCAAACTAACTTGCAAATAGTCACTTCCCCGATCCGACCACCGTGGAGGGAGTAGAGGGCGGGGGAATCCTGAGAATTTAGTAGTTTTTGTAAAATCTCTACCCCTTTCTTCACACTAGTAGCTCTGCGCGTGGCGTGACGTCACTCTTTGCATCGGATCACTCTGTTAACATCGGAAAGAGCTAGTGCATTCGAGGGTCAAAGGGGTTTGTATATGTGGTTCAGTGCGGGGGAATATGGAATATTGAGTGTTGTGTAACTTTCGAACGGGTGATCGGATTGGGACGAAACTTAATACCTGAATGAATGACATATATCTGATGTTCCATTTGAAGTCTGAACCGGATTCGACAGCTATGGGGGAATTGGGGGGGGGGGGAGACCGGCAATCTCGAGAAACGGTTATAATGGAGGGATCGGAGTAAAACTTGCTGGGAGGAACAAGAATCTGCTCCAGATTAATCGTTTACACGTTTGGACTGGACCCGGACATTTGGGGGGGGGGGTAGAGGGGAGTTTCCCAATTCTGGTGATGACAGTTTTTGGGATTTTCACGACGAAACTTGGGAGGCGTATCAGGGACCCGATCAAACTGACTTGTAAATAAAAATTCACTCGATCCGATAGTCGTGGGGGGATCGGAGGGAGGGGGAATCCGGAATATTTAGCAATGCGTAACTTTGGAACGGGTGATCGGATTCGAGTGAAATTTAATAACTGAACAGAGGGCGTGCCTGTGGTGATCTTTTTCATGTCCGGACCGGATCCGACGATAATTGGGGGGGGGTATAAGTGACCGGATTGGACTGGAGAGATCGGGATGGAACTTTGTGGGAATAACAAACAAGTCCAAAACCGAACAGGATTGGCTCCGGCGACTGTGGGGGGAGTTTGAGGGGCGGGTCCGGAATTCCGGTGATCGCGAGTTAAGGTAATTCCAGATGTGCTAGGACGATGAAATTTGGCTGGAATATTAGAAATTCGACAAGATTGGCTTAGAAATCGCCACTTTTCAAATCCGACCATTCCTTAAGTACCAATCATGACCGCAAATTAAGAAAAATACTTTTAAGCAAAATATGCGTTTCCATGATCCCCATGAGCCCATGATCATTTTTGCCTCAAGGGTTTTGCTTACAAATGAAGTTCTAGCTCCCTTAAAGTGTGCATCTTAACCGCAAGGTCGAAAAGTACTTTTTATCAAACGATACATCTCAACCCATGATCATTTGTGCAACAAGGGTTTTGCAAAAAAAAAATTCTAGCACCCTTAAAGTGCACATTTTACCCGCATTAGTGGAAAAAAAAAACTTTCGATCATACGTAGGCTATATATCAATGATCCCTAAGAGCCTGCTATCGTTTTTGCCTCAAGGGTCTTTCTTACAGATGCATTTCTAGTGCCTTTAAAGTGCGCATCATTACAGCCAAGTTCAACGATAAAATACTTTTTCTCCAGCTCCCTTAAAGTGCGCATCTGAACCGCACAGTCGGAAATTACTTTTGATCAAATAATACATCTCAACCCATGCAAGTGCCATATGAGCTTACAGCTCTTGTTTGGCATTATAATCGTCATTTCCGTACGAAAAAGCTTAATTTGTTCAGCTTTCCGGGCCGGAAGTGACGAATGTGGAAAATCGACCCGGGAAAAATTCTTCGTCTGTCCGTGCCATTAGTTGAGTTTTTGTTCGCCTTTTCACTCACCGATACGATGGCTTTTTACTTGTTTTGCGTTTTCGTAAAAGAGTCCTAAGGGCTGTTTGACAATTTCCCATTTTTGTCAAAAAGGCAAACGCCGACTTCGCATTTTCCCTCGCCTTTTTGCCAAAATCGAAACTTTTTAGCTGACCAAGTTGCGCTCTCCTTTTGGCTTTTTTCCTCGCGACTTTTGTCAGTCCAGCCCCAAAATCCAATTAAAGATTGATTTGATTCGAAATGATGATCAGTATTTGGAGACTGTCTCGGATTTTAATTTTTCACATTATAATATGTGAATGTTTTAGTTTGTTTGTAGGATACGGCTCTTCTTGTGTTTAGTGGTTTTAACTGCTCAAATAAATTTAAAAGATTGATAATTATTTAAAGTAGGAAATAAGTAATAATTTGAATTTAGTGTATGAGTAAAGTGTAGGTGACGTATAAAGATAAGAAAATTGAGTTGTAATAAAAAAGTAAGTTGCGTCACTGAGAGGAGTAGAGGTGGGAAAAAAAAAAAGATGAAAAATTCACAGTACAAGTCAAATGGCATTTGTCAAAATTGCGTTTTTATCCAAGAAAAGCGAAAAGTATAACCTAGTAACGGCGACTTACAAAAACGCGACAATGTTCAAAAAGGCCTGAAAAAGGCTAACAGCTAAAGCCGAATAGGGAAAGGCAAGAGCCGAACAAAAACGTAACTATTCTCGCCGTATTGTTGTTGTTTTTTACGCATTTACCCGAATACTATATATTAAGATTGTCAGGCCTTGTTTAACCTTCGGAATTTCACCCGGAAACACGAATTTCGTTAAGTAACATCAAGGTAGGCTACAATGGTGTCTGAAAAACCTACAATGATACATTTTTCTCGGTTGCTATTTTGCCTCGGGTAAATCGTATTATCTTCTACCTTGAAAAATGATCGCGAATGTTCGAGAATCTTATTCCTTTCGAATCTCAAGCCTATACTCGACTGTTCGCACATTGTGAAATGTTTACGGGTCTGTTGCCAAATATACCATGAAGTCTATACGCACACCGGAGGATATGACACATTCTGTGTACTGACACATACTCGAACTGATTAGTTCAATCACACAAATCTGGACTTCGACTCTTGTTTGTATTCGGCTGTGGTAACGACACAAGAGGCGAGGAGGAGCAATTTTACCCCCCCCCCCATCCACTCTGCTGCGTGAGGGCTAGTTGCCTGGTACAGTTGCGTTTTTCTATCTCAATTCTCCTCGCGATTTTCCTCACAATTCTTCTACTTCACGTTTTTTTACCTATTGAGATGAAGCCAATCCTTCTTTTCTAGAATGAGGAAAGCTTCGCAACTCTGCAGAATTGAGAAGTTCGTTAGATGGCCACTTCTCGTTTCTCTGTTTCTCGTTCTCAATAGCCCTAGATAAAAAGAAAAAAAAAAGAAAAAAACGCTGAGATAATTGAGAAATTAGAAGCGAGAATTGAGAACCGAGAATTTAGATCAAACACGCAACTATTTCAGTATCTTTGTGAGGTCAGAAGTTGTCGCCTTATGCGCCACCAGGCGCGGGAAGACCCAAGTCCTAAGTCTAAGCAAAGTCTAAGTGATTTCAGTATCTAGGCAGGGCTTAGGTGACAAGCTTTCCCAACAAAAAAACATCCCAGGCGTAAGGTCCCCTACTAATCGCCCACAGCTGAAAATGTCCCTGACAAATAATTCACCAAAGAAGAAACGTCCCCAGTGGTAATCTAGTTGTCGCCTTCTTTTTCAGGCACACCACCTTTGACAGAACATCGATTCCCTCCACTTCTCGCATTTAGAGGACAAGTCGCAGTAGATTCAGTTTACATTCCCAACTCTGTTGGATTTCTCAAAGATTGCAAACACGTTCCTCGCGCTTTCAGTCTCGCGCGGTCGCAACGGTTTTGATCAGAAACACGGAAAAATTTACATAACCGGTATTCCTGGCCAATGAGCGATCAGTGGGAGCCTGATCCGCCTCGAAAAGAGCCAAACACGGCAAATGCAAAAAACCACAGTAGAATGTGTGGATAAAAAAAAAATGAGAATGGGTGGAACGATTAGGTGCGTCACGAGTAATATAGATAGGACGGCTCTTTAATAAAAACAAACGAGATGCACCACAAAAATAGTATAGTATTACATATCGTATTAATTAACAGTATATAATATTCATAAACCTGCGCGATTTTAATCTATTCTTCTCATTCTGCGGTCTCAAATTAATCCGCATAAGTCTAAGTGCCCACAGAACGCGAATTCGCGTTCTGTGGGCACCTAGCTTAAGAGAGAATGCGAGGTCTGATGGAAATCGTGAAATAAACAAACAAGATTTTCTCATATTTTTTTTAGTTTGTTTCGGCTGGGGACGTTTTGTCATGGAGATGTTTCGCCAGGGGACGTTTTTTTTTGGCAGAAAACCCCTCACTACGTTCTCATTTACAATATTTTTTGTTACCTGCGATATTTGCAAACTGTAACAGTTCCCGTTTCCTTCTCTGCCTATCATCATTTGTAGCTCCATATTCTAGCTTTTCTATTCGTGTTCTGACTGTCTATTTTTTGCAACCAATACTATTCTTGAAGCTTCTCCCTATGAAGGTCAAAAGGGGGTCAATGGAAAAATATTTGTATTATGTTTCAAGTAAAAAAATTCGTATTTAAAAACTCAAATTTTTTGTGAAATTATGTGAAATTTGTTTTAATTTAGTTGAAAATTCGAAAGAAATGTAGTATTTTTTTTTCAACTGAATTAAAACAAATTTCACATAGTTTCACACAAAATTTGAGTTTTTAAATACGGGTTTTTTTACTTGAACCATAATACAAATATTTTTCCATTGACCCCCTTTTGACCTTCATATCTCCCTGGAACTCACGGTAATGGCGATATATTCACGCAATGGGTCAGAGAAGCTTTATACATTTTTAAGCGAGCGAGCTTTTTCTTCATCGAATCTATTCATTTCTCGAGCATTCTCGACATAAATTGGTCACTTCTAACGCAATCTCATTATCTAGAAAATATCATCCGTTTGCAACCTAGCGCCAAGCGACCACCGAACGTTCGAGTAACCTATTTCAAGGAAAGTTGTTACACAGAGTTTAGCAGAGGTGACCTCGTTTCCTATAGACCCCAGACGAATACCAGTCGTAAATTCATTTGCTTCGCCACTGACCTCTGAATGGGTGGATAGGTATATATACGATTGAAAACGTTGGTTTTCCATCAGTTCGAGATCATTTAATATTGATACTGTGAGTGAATCAGATAGACTTCTTGTCTTATAAATCAAATTTGAAGGTGAGACGGATTTCTGTGTTTCTGTAATTTCTCTGAAGTATGTTTTTCGTGCTGATTAATCTGTTTGGCAGTGTCTTTGGCCTTACCTTTTGGTAAAGTTCGGGCTGCACTACCCAGATGTTTACCCGGATTCTGCCATTTCTGCCAATTCTGGGTTCCGTTTTCTTCGATACCGGTATGGGTAGTGAAAACAGGTCTGAAACGGCCTGAAAGCACCATGTACGCGTCCGGGAATCTGGTAGAAAAATCTACCAGATTCCCCGATTCTGGGTTAAAAGAAGCGGGAATTTGAAAGTGTTGTTTTCATTTGACTTGGACAAATTAGTGTGCTGAGGTGGTAAAATCTAAGAAAATGACAGAAGTGCTGAAAAATGCCCAAAAGTGGACTGTTGAAGAGACATTTGATTTGATTTCTGTTTGGGACCGTTTCACATAATCCGGACCCCAGATTCTGGTGCGTCTGGGTAGTGAAGCCCGACCTTAAGTGGTACTTCGTGTCCGTACTTTTGCTGTTCCCATTTTGGATACGCCTTTGTAGTCTTAAACCCCGTTCATAAGCGCGCTTAGCAGAGCGTAAGATGTTTGATTTCATTCATAGATTTGGGGCCAGGCGTGTGTACTTGGCAAGGTGTATTTGCGAACAGCGCTTTACGATGGTTTTGTTGCTGCCACCTCTTTTGACCAAGCATTCGGCCCCCTGCAAGGAGTAATGAGCTCAGTGTTGCCACCCGGCCAAAATTAAGTTTACTAAATTCCGGAGATTTTTTTTACTAGATTCTAATAAAATTTACTAACTAAAAAAAAATTTTATACATCGAAAGACAGTTTAAGTTGGAGTCTATGTCGGACCGCCGACTCGGTCATCAAGAGCAGAGACGTCAAATACGGGGAGTGCCCCCTCCCAACGATGTCGGCCAATCGGCAAAGAACACATTGGCGCGAAGCACCGCAATTTTTAAAATAACAGTCAGTTTTTCCTGATTTTTATGGCACTTGCAGCCTCTGGCTCAAGTGCCATATACCGATCGCAATTCCGTCCGTCGGTCGGTCTGTCGGTCTGTCGGTCGGTCTGTCCGAATTTTTTTGTCCCACATGTTCGAGTTAGGGTACTTCCAGATGTGCTAGGACGATGAAACTTGGCAGGAAAATCAGGGACCCGACCAAACTAACCTAGAAGTAATCAGTTTCCCGATCCGACCATCTGGGGGGGAGTGGTGGGCCGGGGAAATTCTGAAAATTAAGGAGTTTTGTCACACTTTTTCGAATTGTAGTACTTCCAGATGTGCTAGGACGATGAAACTTGGCAGGAGCATCAGGGACCCGATCGGACTAACTTGGAAACATTCAGTTTCCCAATCCGACCACCCGGGGGGGAGTGGAGGGCTGGGGAATCCGGAAAATTTGAGTAGTGTGTAACTTTAGAACGGGTGATCGGATTGGAATGAAACTTGATAACTGAATAAATGGCATACTTCTGATGTCCCGGTTGAAGTCCGGACCGGATTCGACAGCTATGGGGGAGTTGGGGGGGGGGAGACCGGAAATTTCGAGAAACGGTTAGAATAGAGGGATCGGAGTGAAACTTGCTGGGAAGAACAAGCATCTGCTCCAGATAAATTGTTTATACATTTGGACTGGATCCGACCACCCGGGGGGGGGGGTGGAGGGCTGGGGAATCCGGAAAATTGGAGTAGTGTGTAACGAACGGGTGATCGGATTGGAATGAAACTTAATAACTGAATAAATGGCACACTACTGATGTCCCGTTTGAAGTCCGGACCGGATTCGACAGCTATGGGGGAGTTGGGGGGGGGGAGACCGGAAATTTCGAGAAACGGTTAGAATAGAGGGATCGGAGTGAAACTTGCTGGGAGGAACAAGCATCTGCTCCAGATAAATCTTTTATACATTTGGACTGGATCCGGACACTAGCGGGGTGAAGGGGTGGGGAATCCGGAAAATTGGAGTACTGTGTAACTTTCGAGCGGGTGGTCGGATTGGAATGAAACTTAATAACTGAATAAATGACATACCTCTGATGTCCCATTTGAAGTCCGGACTGGATTTAACTGCTATGGGGGAGTTGGGGGGGGGAGACCGGAAATATCGGGAAACGGTTAGAATGGAGGGATCGGAGTGAAACTTGCTGGGAAGAACAAGCATCTGCTCCAAATAAATCGTTTATACATTTCGGATGGATCATGATATTAGGGGGGGTTGGAGGGGACTTTCCCGGAATTCCGGTTATGGCGGTTTTGGGGGTTTTCACGACGAATCTTGGGAGGCGAATCAAGGACCCGATCAAACTGACTTATAATGAAAAATTTACATGATCTGATAGCCGTGGGGGGAGTAACGGGAGGGGGAATCCGGAATATTGAGTCATGCGTAACTTTGAAACGGCTGATCGGATTTGAGTGAAATTTGGTAATTGAAGAGAGGACATGTTTCTGTTGATCTTTTTCATGTCCGGACAGATCCGACAGCAATTGGGGGGGGGGGGCGAAAATACGTGACCGACTTGGACTGGTGAGATCGGGATGGAACTTTGTGGGAATAACAAACAGATGCTCTGGATAAACACTTACGGAACCGGATTGGCTCCGGCGACTGTGGGGAAGTTTGAGGGGGGGAGGTCCGGGATTCCGTTGATCACGATTTAAGGTACTTCCAGATAATCTAGGACGATGGAACTTGGCTGTAATATTAGAGATTTGACAAGATTGACTCAAAAATGGCCACTTTCCAAACCCGACCATTCGTTAAAGTACTAATCTTGACTGCAAATTTCGAAAAATACTTTTAAACCAAATTCATATTTTCATGATCCCCATGAGCCCATTATCATTTTTGCCTCAAGGGTTTTGTTTACAAATAACGTTCTAGCTCCCTTAAAGTGTGAATCTGAACGGCCAGGTCGAAAAGTACTTTATTTCAAACAATACATCTCAACCCATGATCATTTGTGCCACAAGGGTTTTGCTTAAAAATTTATTTCTGTCACCCTTAAAGTGCGCATTTGAAATGAAAAGCGAAAAAAAAAACTTTTGACGAAATTGTATACATCAAGGATCCCTAAGGGCCTGTGATCGTTTTTGGCTCAAGGGTTTTGCATACAGATGCATTTCTAGCGCCTTTAAAGTGCACATCATTACACCCAAGTTCAAAAATAAAATACTTTTTATCTAGCTCCCTTAAAGTGCGCATTTTAACCACAAAGTCGAAAAATACTTTTGATCAAACAAAACATCTCAACACATGCAAGTGCCATATGAGCTTACAGCTCTTGTTCTCAAAGCAATTGGTTCGTGCGGTCGTCGCTCCGATCCTTGGTTTGGGTAACAGACAAAATAAAGAACTCTGGAGTGATGAGCAAGAGCGGATCCTAATATTTTTGTATATTTCCTCAGAATCTATGAAAAATGACAACACTTCTGGGTTCGACCATCTTTTTTACTAGAAATTGGGATTTTTCACTAGATTAAAATGAAATTTACTAGATCCTCTATATTTACTAGATTTAATATTTTTTACTAGATCTAGTAAAAATTTACTGCCGGTGGCAACACTGGAGCTCCTCTGGAACCCCGCATAGCTATGTATCAAACCGAGATTACAACTTCCGTTTGTGACCTTTGCCTAGGCCTACGTCTCTGTGCTTCTTCAAGGTTACATTTCTTTGCAGAAAATGGCTTTGAACCCATGGTACGGAGGTGGATATGGTGGCTGGGTGGATCCATTCCTAGACCCCTTCGCTGATGTTATGGATTACGATAGGTAAGCAAATTATTCTTTGAGGACCTTACTGCAGTGTTACCAGATTGGGCGCAGTTTGAATTTCCGTGGCGCATTTTAAATTTCCGTTTTTTGCCGGATTCCAGGCGAGCCGATTGTCCAATGAGAAAATTAATTACAGATATGGACTCGGCTCGTATTTTTACCCCGATATCGAGCCTTTAATCAACCTCAGAAAAGAAAACTTTCGGACTTTCTTTGGCTTGCTTGCTTTGATCCAAAGAATCCCTACATCAAGTTTGAGCCAAATATCTCAACTCCATCGAGAGTCAAGAGTTGTCGTACTAACGGACAAACGGACAAACTTTACGAAGCCATAGGTATCCCCGATCCCGTCACTAACGTTGTGGGAACTCCGGGCGCATTTTCGCGAAAAAAAACCGGTATTACGGCGGAAAGGGAAATTTGGCAAAATTGCGCTTGTGCACAATTTCATGAATGGGCTGCGATGTGGCAACACTGCTTCCTGGCCCAGAATACTTCAGTGCGTTATGTAGCGGTACCGCTTGCAGTGCCCAATAATTGTCATCGATTTTTAAGTAAAACTGCTAGGAAATATGTTTAATGATATTCCGTCAGCAAGAACAAGACCAAAGGTTTCGATGGGATCCCAAAAATTTAATATTTGATTCAGACAATTGGGTATTTGTCTTCGCCAGATCCAGCCTTCGCCAGGCTAATCATCTGAGAAACCAAGTTCAGCTATACCTCTGCAAGCCATATCTATTTTGACGATACTGATCAAAACTTCCTGCTTTGCTTCTGCCGAATTTCCGGTTTCGGCCGAATTCCGGGCGAACTACTTGTCCAGCAAAAAAAAGAAAGTTCAGAAACGAATTCAGCGTATCTCCTTATCCCCCTATAAAGAACATCTAATCAACTTCAAATAAAACTTTTGCTTTTAAAAAATTTTCCGGTTTTGGCCGGATTCTGGCGAACTACTTGTCCGGCGAGAAAATGGTTTTCACCATCGCGTTCAGCATGTCTTCTTACCCGTAATCGACTATCACACTAGCTGTTTAAAATTATTTTGTTTGTCCCTTAATTTAAACCCCCTCCCCCACCCTCAAATGGAGGGCTACAGAGCCCATCTTCGAATTTGACCTGTACCTTGACCCAAAGGATCCTCCCACCAAGTTTCATCAAAATATCTCAATCCCCTCGAGAGTTATCGTGCGGGCAGACGGACAACTTTTGCAATGTCATAGGTATCCCTCCACTTACGTTTTGGGATCCCAAAAAGGTGTGAACCCTTCTAACGATTTGGGTTTTGCACCAGCCTTCAATTAAAAAAGTAAAAACTTCTCTGTTCCCGTCATTCTCGAGGTCATTCTCATCTGTTGAACTATTGTGATGGATGTTGATAATGAGCCGAGGAGGGACGGAGACTATCCCACTTGGAAGGTTGAACTCGGAAAAGGCCAATTTTGGCTTAAATTCGTTATCATGGGGGTGCTAGTTTTTGCTCAATTTGCTCTTATGAGGTAGGGGCAGGGGGTAGGATCTGTACGTGTGATCAGGTACCAGCACCTGCCGCGTGTTTTTGGAACATTATCACAGGCTTTAGTGCGGCGGGTGTCGACTAAACCTTAGCTGATTAACGGAGGCTCGTGACGTCACGCGAGGAAGTCTGTATTTTCTATTTACTACCGGAATGGATTGTCCGTAGAACGATTGTAAATACCTCCGGCGCCTTGCTGGCCGTTCGGCTCTGTATATATAGGTACAAATATATATTCTGCAACATTAATTTAATCGTATTTCCCTATTTCTTTCATGACGTCATCAAACCTCACAGGCCTCTGATAATAGGCTGAGGTTAAGTTTGCACCGTTCGGCGATCCTATATGGTTAATGTTTCTTGGTGTCATCTCAATCCTACGGGGTTTATTCGTTGGGAATTGTTCTCCTTAACCATAACAGATTGTCAACGATTTGGCTGTTTAAAGCCTTTTCCCAGGTCCATCGACGAAATTCAGATAACAGATTTTACGCATCAGTAACATGATACGCGAACACCCGTCGGGAGCATAATGAGCATGAAAAATAGTGAATCGCGGCAAGTGCAATGATTAGTGAGGTATTGTTAGCGGACTTGGAATGTAACATGAAATTTGGGTCTCCGGGCTTAAGAATTAATAAGTAGGTTGCATAGGCATTATAGACACGACTGATTCTTTAACGATCTTTTCCAGATCTCTTGCCCGCCCAATGCGTCGCATGGTTCGACGGATGGACCGAGATGTCAATCGAGCCTTCAAGGAACTGGCCCAGCCAGGACATGTCAAGGATGACGAAAATGAGTTCCAGGTTCAGCTGGACGTCGGTCATTTCACCCCCAACGAGATCACCGTCAAGACCACCGACAACGACATCGTTGTTCATGGCAAGCACGAAGAGAGGTCTGACGAGCACGGATACGTATCGAGAGAGTAAGTACTCGGAATTCGTCTTACTATACTTAGGTGGGAGTAAGTCCAAAACACGCCAGTGATCCTCAGGAAGAAGGAGTAAAGGTTTCCGACTCAAATCCTGCGTCGAACAATCACGGCGCTCTTTGGGAGCAGCTATGACACGGTTTCTTTCTTTCTTCCGCTGGTACCCGGAGTTTTATTATCTGCAAGGAGAGATAGTCATAAAGAGTATCCGCTTCGATTTCCACAACGTGAGCGCTCCCCTCACGTTGTGGCCACGAGCAGTTGTGGAAAGTGAAGCGATTTTTTGCCGAGCGGAGCTTTCAACACTCAGAATCGCCCTTTAGTTGGTGTGATGTCAAACCTTTCTTCGACGCCCTAGACATACCGGATGTAAGTGGTACTGGCAGTTTCTCGAAAATGCTCCGATTGTGACATCGGTTTAATACTCTTCTTTTTGTCGTTTGGGGGAATGAGAAAAATAGTTAGCTTCAGAGAATTAGTATTCGGGAGCACATTCTTCATTCTTTAGTACAAGCCCTTTGGGTGGGTGGTTTCCAAAATCACCACGATCTTTTTGCAACTCGAAGAATGCCCACGACGCGAAATGCCCACGGTTGAGAATGCTCAGGATTGGATTATTAGAAAGCTCAGTCGTGATTGTTAAAGCCAGGCTTCACCTTCCAGACCCCCAGACGTCCGGGGCTTCCACATAGTCAAGCCAACCCTTCCAGATTTTCATGATAATGATGACAGCTAAATTTGCTGATCTTCAACATTTCCTAAAATGTCCCCTTTACATTTCAAATACCTCTTGCTTCCCAATCACGACTGTCAATCACTTTCCCTTTTCTTCCTGTGTCGCTAGAACCGGTTGCCTCTATGCCACCTTCCAGACATCCGGAATCTGGGTGTCCAACACCTCGGAGTTCCAGACATTTTTGGCCTGGCTTCACCTTCCAGATCTGACGGAAACGGCTGTCTGGGATCCGGAAGAAAAATCTGGAAGGTGAAGCCTGGCTTTTAGCCCTTTGGGTAGCCTTTTACCGACAAATGATGAGGATTAAATTTTTAACCCGTCAAAATAAGCACAAAGCACGAGCACGGAGACATGAGTAAATAAGAAGGAAAAAGAGCAAGAAAGAAGAACACGAAAATTTCTAAGAAGAACACGAAAATTTATTCGTGGATCTGCATTTTTGTTTTTGTTTGTGTGAGCTTCTTGACCATGATTCTCGTGGACTCGTCACGTGGGGAGATCAGCTAGGTATTCTGCCTCGAGTCGTCCCGGACTCGGATAGGGACTGCGTAATTATAGTCTCCTCTGTCCTTATAATATTTATATCCTGCCTCGCTTATTTCTAGATTCCGTCGTCGCTACACCCTCCCAGTCAACGTCAAGCCAGATCAAGTGACTTCTACCCTCTCTCCTGAAGGTGTTCTGACCGTCCACGCTCCAAAGCTGGCTATCGGTGGCCCAACCGAGAGGGTTGTTCCCATTATGCCCGCGCCTGCTGGTGGTATGATCGGTGGTGGCTCAACCACCGGAACTGCAAGCACCGTTGGAAAGACGGGTGCTACTACCGGAGGAGCTGGCGGTGCCGTTTCTGGAAGTGCAGCATGAGTATGCTGAGACGTGCGAAGTAACTGTGAGAAACAGAAAATATCCGGTTTTCTACTATTTATGTACCTTATTATTAGAAATTTCCTGTAAAATAAAAAATGAAAATGTATTTACTCGGTACTGGGACTGCGCTTGTGTGAACCTTCGTATCCATAGTCCGTTACTCCCGTCTTGAACCTCATTTCCTGTCATTCAAGATCGTACGTACAGCTGCTGTTGAGGGAGTCGAGTCGTCTGCCCGGGCCCCATCATAGCAGAGCAAAATAACACTAGACGAATACTGGCCGCTGGCGATACTATTACCACTAGTGACGGACAACGTCCCTACTGAAACTCATTCAGTCGTTCACCTGCATCGACTCGGATAAATTAATATTCTGAATACAGCAAAAAATTATACAGCCTGCATTGTTTCTTTAGCGTGTGCATAACGTGCTTCTGCTTTACTAGAAATTTCTAAGCCCGCAAGTTTGTCTCGCTTTAAATGCCACACTACGAGTGTGTCCCGGAAGCTTGGCGCTACGGAGTAGCGCCGAAACTTGGAAAACGTGACACACGCTTGAACAGCAGCGATACTAGCACCACTTGCGGTAGTGAACGTCTCTACTGAAACTCAATCGGCCGTGCACCAGCGCTGGCTCCGATAACTTCGTATTCTGGACGTTGCAAAAAAAAAGTTGCGTTCTTTACAGATCAACTGGCGATTGGGACTTGTTCCCGGGTTCATCCAGTTGTCCGTTTTTTGTCGCTTGACTGGACCTCCAAGAGAAAGGTGCATCGGATCGGCTGTTGACTTTATTCCCAGTCGATGTCCAGTCAAGCGACAAACAACGGATCGACTGTACCTCCAGTCGATCGCAAAAAACGGCAACTTTCGTTCCAAGCGATCGCAAAAAACGCGACTAAAGATAAAACTTCCACTGTTTCCTCGATGTGTGCAGACCATATCTTAGCTTTACAGCAAATTTCTAAACCCACAAGTTTGTCTCGCTCTAAATGCCGCAAGCGCAGTGGGCAGCGCTCACCAAAGAACACTCATAAATTTAGTAGTTTTGTTCCCTGCTTTAGTAATTTGACGTCGCGACCCCAACTTTTGAAATTGATTTGAGGTTGATAGAGTAGTACACTAGAAGCAAAGAAGAAATTTGTAAATTGGGCATTTTGGGGATTTGGTTCTAGATTTTCCCAGCCTAAAAGATGTCTCACTCAAGTCAGATCATTCACGTCGAGCCAGAAACAGAACTTCGATTTAAGGGTAAATATCTTAAGGCATTGGATGTGTGTTTTTTGCCCTTACTTGGAAGTGTTTTTTGCACTTTACTGTTTTCCTTTCATTTTTGAATACTATGATATGAACCAGTTGTGAACTTGATCAAAATCCCAAGGAGCGTTATGGTGCCTATCTGAACATAACTTCGGACACAATGTTTAAGTAACTTTAGTTTCAAACATTCAAGCAAATCTTCGGACTGAGAATATCCGAGCAAATCTTCGGACTGAGAAGACTTCGGACTTGCACCTTCGTCTGAAAATTTGCTAAACTTGTCTGGAATTGGAGATTCTGAAGCATAAAATAAATTGTTTCCGCACTTGCATCATTCTATGAATCTGTTTCCGTTAAACTAAATACTTTTGCGCACCATCGGGATTGGAACAAGAAGACGAATATAATGGCTTTGGTTCCATTATTATAACTCAGTTGGATCAGGAGTAGTGACTGAATAATGTGTTAAAAGTAGGTTTGTCTGAAAATAAAACTTGTCCGATAACGTCTCGTGACCCTAGGACACCTAGGTATCTCTGGAGGGATGCATCAGTTGGGCACCAGATATTTTGGAGAATTCCCCTGCTTTAGGGGAATCTCCTACACAGGTGAAAAAGAATCCTCTGTAGAGGAGATGAGGGGGGGGGACAGGGGGGGATAAGTGGGTCAAATTTTATGGCATATTCTAGTAAAGTAGACCTAAAAAACTGTCTCCAGGTCCATCACCCTCCCCCACCCAACTCTTCTAATCCTAAATAACAGGGAAAATAACCAAAAAACTAGTGTTATATGTATTTCTGTTGTTTCCAGAAAAGCTTTTGGGTGCAATCTGCATGACTGCTGTACTTGTAGCACTACTGAACACAATGCCTTACTATTTTGCTGATTTCTTCTTTTCTGGTTGGAGTTTATAAGCACTTTTCTTTTTCAGGTGCTTTCACCTACCATAGAGAAATCCTTGATACCGGAGAAATCATTTGGCCAATAAATAACAATTACACCCAAATTGAGTAACCCCTGGACTGAATTAACTAAATAGAAAGGGAATTTATCTAGGAATACCAGCTGTCCAAGGGATCCCTTCCACTCAAATGGCATTTATTGAACAAATGATTTCTCCGGTATCAAGGCTTTCTCTACCGTAGGTGAAAGCACCTGAAAAAGTAAAGTGCTTGTAAACTCCAACAAGAAAAGAAGAAATCAGCAAAATTGTAAGGCATTGTGTTAAATAGTGCTACAAGTACAGCAGTCATGCAGACTGGACTCAAAAGCTTTTTTGGATACAAGGGAAATAAATATAAATACTAGTTTTTTGTTTATTTTCCATGTTATTTAGGATTAGAAGAGTTGGGTGGGGGGTGGGGGAGGGTGATGGACCTGGAGACAGTTTTTTAGGTCTACTTTACTAGAATATGCCATAAAATTCATCCCACTTATCTCCCCCCCCTCACCTCCTCTACAGGGGATTCTTTTTCACCTGTGTAGGAGATTCCCCTTAAGCAGGGAAATTCTCCAAAATATCTGGTGCCCTACTGTGCATAGTCTATACCTAATTAAATTGCAATGGTGGATAGTGTTGTCACAGTCTACCTCAAACCCCTGAATTTGAAAGCCTATGCCAAATGCTTGGTATATCTAGCATTGAAATACCCTACGCCTAATGCTGGATGTACTCAGATATACTATGCCAAATGCTGGAAACTTGCTGGATACTTGAACCCAGTAAATTATCCATGATTCAGTGAAGCTCAGAAATCAACCAATAAGAATTCCTCGATAGTGGGATAGGTCAGGGTTAGGGTACCAACAGCTATCGGTCGTTTGACATAGGGTATCCAACGTTAGGCATAGGCTATGTCAAATGCTAGATATATCTAGTGTTTGTCATAGGGTATCCAAAAATCAGGGGTTCGTGGCTGACTGTGTTGTCAGTGAAAACAGATTAAGATGTATTTAAAACTCATAAGATGATTTGAGCTTCAAAGTAATCTCCCAAATTCAACCTTAGCCTGTTTATCATTTTATCTGCAACACAAATCTAAAAAAATAAAAACTTTTGTAGGAAGGAAGTGAATTTCAGTGGTTACTTTTTATCTTCGTGAATGAAGTACATGTTTTGTGTGGAGGATAGGCTCAGTCTACCACAAGTCTTTGATTTTGGGGAAGCCTATGCTAAATGCTGGGTATATCGAGCCTTTGTTATACCCTATGCCTACTGCTGGAGATACTATGCCAAATGCTGGATACTTGGACCCAACAATATATTGATGATTTGAGTGAAGCTCAGAAATCAACCAATCAGAATTCATCTGTAATGGGGTAGGTCAGGATTAAGGTACCACCAGCTATCCAGTGTTGGCATAGGGCATCTAGATTTATGCATAGGCTATGCCAAACGCTAGATATACCCAGCATTTGGCATAGGGTATCCTAAAATCAGGGGTTTTTGGTTGACTGGATAGGCTCTCCAGAGAAACTATAGCAGCCTCAGAATCGATACATAGGAAGACTGGATAGGGAGTGCTAATGCTGATAGGAAGCATATTTGACGATGCAAAATGGATATGTCAGCTACATTTTATTAGACCTTTATTTCTTGTATATTTCTTATATTGGCTCTTCTTGTATAAATATAGCTCTAATAAAATGTAGCTGACATATCCGTTTTGCATCGTCAAATATGATTCGCAGTCAGCTTGGACTGAAGGAATATCTATCACCAAAGTATGGAACTTCAAATCACTCATACATGCCACCGACAAGTATCCATCTTAGCTAAAGACCAAAATGCAGAAGAATCTCTACCCTTTCGAGGACTCAATCGAACACCAAAAACAGCAGCCGTGTCCAGAATGAAATCACAGCACCAGCTCTAATTCCAACCAGTTTTCAGAGAAAAGATCACAAAATCAGATATTTCAAGAAGGATCTTTAATTGTTTTTGGGATCCCAAAACGTTAGTGACGGATACCTATGACATCGCAAAAGTTGTCTGTCTGTCCGTCCGTCTGTGAGCACGATAACTCTCGGAGGGAATGAGATATTTTGATGAAACTTGGTGTGAGCATTCTTTGGGTCAAGAGTAAGGTCGAGTTCGTAGATGGGCCCTGTAGCCCTACATTTAGGGGTGGGGGAGGGGGTTCAAATTAAGGGACAAGCAAAATATTTTTAAACAGCTAATGTGATAGTCGATGAAGGGGTAAGAAGACATGATGAACACGAATATGAAAACCATTTTTGCGCCGGACAAGTAGTTCGCCCGGAATCCGGCCGAAACCGGAAAGTTTGTTAAAAGTAAAAGTTTTATTTGAAGTTAATTAGATGTTTGATTTTGGGGTAAGAAACCATGCTGAACACGAATATGAAAACCATTTTCTCGCTGGACAATTAGTTCGCCCGGAATCCGGCCAAGACCGGAAAGTTTGTTAGAAGTTAAAGTTTTATCTGAAGTTGATTAGATGTTTGATGTAGGGGTAAGAAGGCATACTGAACAAGAATACGAAAACCATTTTATCGCCGGACAAGTAGTTCGCCCGGAATCCGGCCAAAACCGGAAAATTTGTTAAAAGTAAAAGTTTTATTTGAAGTTGATTAGACGATAGATTTAGGGGTAAGAGGAGATGGAGAATCCGTATATGACAATCACTCTTTAGCCGGAAATATAGTTCGTCCGGAATCCGGCTGAAACCGGAAAATTTGTTAGAAGTTAAAGTTGTATTTGAAGTTGATTAGATGTTGGATATAGGGGCAAGGAGATACGCTGAATCCGTTTTTGAGCTTTAGTTTTTCGCCGGACAAGTAGTTCTTGAATTTCGCCAAAACCGCAAAATTCACAGAAGTAAGCTAGGATCGTTTCGATCGGCTTATAGAGGTAAACGCACATGCTGAATCCATATCTGAGCTTGGATTTCTTAATGATTAGCTGTTTGGCCTGGCGGAGACTGGATCTGGCGAAGACAAAACCTAATTGTCTGGATCAAATATTGAAATTTTGGGATCCCATCGGAACCTTTGGTCTTGTTCCACAAGTTCATTTTCCAGCATAAGTGGCTTGAGCCTGAAGAGGACCTTTGCCAAGAATGGCCGAAATACAGCTCTAATAAAATGTAGCTGACATGTCTGTTTTGCATCATCAAATATGATTCTCAGTCAGCTTGGAGGTTGTATAATTTTTTGCTGTGTTCAGAATATTAATTTATCGGAGTCGATGCAGGTGAACGACTGAATGAGTTCACATCAAAGTGATTTGATTTCCATAGCTTGCAACTGCATTAACCTTGTTAAAGCATTCCAACTCCAGTGGCTGTTTGCTTTTCGGGGTTTCAAGGGCTTTTAAACAAGCTTGATTATCCGAAAATACAAAAATTTATATAGCCTATTGCCAACATAAATATCTGCGTGGATAGACGAGATTTTGCGCATCGGATTGACATATCATACTGTGCTGTAAGTTATAGGACACAAGAAGACACAAGAATAAAAGGCCATAAAATGCTGTACTCGTATCTCCTAAAGGAGTGTGAGCTGGAACCCATTTCTGTACGGAGAGAACAGCTGTGTCAGCGTTTCGGAACAAATTTGTTATCCCATCCTATCTACCGAAACATCCTTCCTGCACCCTTTAGACCGGAAAGAACCAGACCTCCAACTTCCAAGAGAAGCAGCTATGAAAGTACCAAAACTGACACCTGTCGCTTGTAAAACTGAAAGGTACCGCAATAGTTTTGTGCCTCAGTTTACCTTGTATCCAGTGGCGAAACTAGCCCATTTTCGTGGGGGGGGGGGGGGGGGGGCAAGCCCAGATTTTACCGACAAGATTTAACAATTTACCGACAAAAAGCGCCGTTGTAACGGTGCACGTTCCCCGCGAACGCATCTTACAACCATTATAACAAGACCAAAGGTTTCGATGGGATCCCAAAAATATAATATTTGATCCAGACAACTAGGTCTAGTCTTCGCCAGATCCAGTATTTGCCAGGCTAATCATCTGAGAAAACCAAGTTCAGATACACGTGTGTAAGCCATATCTATTTTGACGATACTGATCGAAACTTCCTGCTTTACTTCTGCCAAATTTCCTGTTTCGGCCGAATTCCGAGCGAACTACTTCTGCAGCAAAAAAAGATAGTTCAGAAACGAATTCAGCGTATCTCCTTATCCCTATATAGAACATTTAATCAACTTCAAATAAAACTTTAACTTCTAAAAATAAATCCGGTTTCAACCGGATTCCGGACGAACTATATGTCCGGGTAAGAAATGATTGTCATATACAGAATCAGCGTCTCTTCTTACCCTTCAGTCTGTCATCTAATCAACTTCAAATAAAAATTTTGCTTTTAACAAATTTTCCGGTTTCAGCCGGATTCCAGGCGTACTACTTGTCCGACGAGAAAATAGTTTTCACCATTGTGTTCAGCGTGTCTTCTTACCCCTAAATCGAACATCTAATCAACTTCAAATAAAACTTTTACTTTTAACAAACTTTCCGGTTTTGGCCGGATTCCGGGCGAACTACCTGTTCGTCGAGAAAATGGTTTTCATAATTGCGTTCATCATGTCTTCTTACCCCATAACCGACTATCACATTAGCTGTTTCAAAATATTTTGTTTGCCCCTTAATTTAAACCCCATCCCCCACCCCTAAATGTAGGGCTACAGAGCCCATCTACGAACTTGGCCTTACTCTTGACCCAAAGAATCCTCACACCAAGTTTCATCAAAATATCTCATTCCCTTCGAGAGTTATCGTGCTCACAGCCGGACGGACAGACAGACAACTTTTGCGATGTCATAGGTATCCGTCACTTACGTTTTGGGATCCCAATAATAAGTTGTAACATATCAATTGAGATGGTTTTCTAACGAAAGGAATTTGCCATTTGCTTTCTGGCACCAATGGTTATCAAACGGAACCACGAACATACTATGCAGTCAATAGTCTTGCAAACCAGATAAAGTGACAGACATTGCAACAGACTACTTCACTGCCTGAAGATTTACGCTTGTAAACTAAGCTGCTTTTTGGGGTTCCAAAACGTTAGCACCTATGAGTTCGTAGAGAGCTCATACCCTTTTGAAGGTTCGTAAACCTTCAAAGGGGTTGAGATATTTGTTGAAATTTGGTATGAGGATTTGTTGGATCAAAGTACTGATGAAGTGAACAGGCAATCCAATTTTATGGAGACTTGATGTCTGATGAGAGCAGATGTCCTAAATTTGCTGCTTCTGTGTCCGAACGAAATCTGACAACTGTGAGGGGAAGCTAGGGAACACGGTAACTTTGTGATACTCCTCAAAAACCAAACGGGTTCGTGGGCCCCAGAAAATGCTTGGACTCGACTGAAACTTGTCCAAGATGTTCAATTTATCCGCGTCCGTGAACAATGTTGCAAGGAGGTCTCGGAAATATTGTAATACCAGTAGGTGCCGAACGGATAGAGTGATTGAGATAAAACTTGAAAGGCAAGAAGTTCATGGGACCTAGACATGTAGTTTGAGGCCCAGACCGAATCTGACGGCCTTGGGGTGAAGGTAGGGCTGGGGGGTATCGGACGGGTAGGCCCACTGGAATTTTTTTTCGGAAATGCTCCGATTCGAGTGATGCTTGATGGATGGTAGACGCAGATGCCAAGTATGTGCCATTTATGTGTCCGAACCTCTTCTTGCCATGGTGATAGTTCTGTGAGGGGTGGGTATATCGCTTATCGCTTGGGGAACAAATGGGTTGAGCGATTGAGATAAACTTGGCGATACTGCGCCCATCTGACCTAGTTGTGTTATTCGGATATCCTGGCCTGATCCAACCTCGGTGGGCCGAGTTGGTGGGGGTATCACTGACGGGAATTTGAAACTCACAAGCCACTGAAGAAAGTGGACTATTTCCCGAATTGAAGGAACCATGTACAGCCAGATCAACCCAAAAGGGCAGTTTATGGGTGGGAACAGAGAAATCACCCAAGAACAAACCAAGCAAACAGGTTTGCCGGTGTGGTTGATTTACCGTCGAACAGAAAGGAAAGAAGAAGTGTTTGTTTAGAGCCTTTACCCAAAACAGTTTTGGATTTACCGACGAGAATATTCCAGTCGTCAGTCTTCGCACTGACGAACAGTCCACAATTACTGAATTTAACGACACGATTTGTATCCATTCCAGATGTAAACAGAACGAAAAAGAGATTTCCCGTTTTACCGACAAGACTTTTCCCGGTCACGGTCTCAAAAAATGATAAACAACCGATAATGAGGATCTCGATCGGACCATCGGCTTCACCTCCCGACAAGACTTTTGTCGGTATAATCTCCGCACCGACAAAAGAGCTCTTGCCGGTACTGAAAACGGAGTCCGCGCACCGTCTCTGCACCAACAAATGCTGCCGATTTCCAAACAAGAAGTTTCCTGGCTTACCGACAGAAATTTTGTCGGTATCAGAAACGGAACGCTAAAGCGTGCTGTACCGACAAACGCTGCCTATTTCCCAACAGGAAGTTTCCTGTTTTACCGACAGAGCTTTTGTAGGTATCAGAAACGGAATGCCAAAGCGTGCCGTACCGACAAACGCTGCCCATTTCCCAGTAGGAAGTGTCCTTTTTACCGACAGAGCTTTTTTCGGTGTCAAAAACGGAATGTTAAAGCGCGCAGTACCGACAAACGCTGCCTATTTCCCAACAGGAAGTTTCCTGTTTTACCGACAGAGCTTTTATCGATATCAGGAACGGAATGATAAAAGCGTTTGTCGGTGCTTCGCACCGACAAACACTACCGATTTACCGACAGGATTTTTCGTGGGGGGGGGGGGCAGCTGCCCCCCTACGCCCCCCTTGTTTCGTCACTGCTTGTATCATAACAACCTTACCTGAATTACTGTATTTATTCTATGACAATTGTTTATATGTTTTAGTTGCAGGTTAATGACAAGTGCCAATTAATTTGCTCGCGCATGAAATGTTGTGCCGCATTTATTTTGAAATTAAATTAAATTAAGAATTCGTGACATGTTCTGCACTATCTCTAAGAACCTAACTGTAACCTTTTCATGTGAAGGCTTATCAGTTCTCTAAATGATGTTTTCTCCAGGTCCCTTTAAAGAGCCAACACCCACTACGATGGTCATTACGAACAAGACAGACAAGAAAGTGTGCTTTAAGGTCAAGACAACTGCCCCCAAACGGTACTGTGTCAAGCCCACTACAGGACTATTAGAACCAAAAGCAACTGTGAATATCCTAGGTATGTGTTTAACTGTTCTTCCTCTTAGGAAAATGGTTGTTTACTCTTGGTTGAGATAAGTCAGACAGAAATCCTCAGTTTTGGGGTACAACTGTTGAAGTGCAGCATGTTACACTCTCACTCGCCAGATTGGCCCCTCCGGAAGAAAATTTGGGCCGGATTTCCTCTTTGGAAAACCATACAAGTTTCAGCCTATTTTTCTGTGCTAGGAACTATGCTAATTTCCGGCAAAATTTAATTTTACAAATGAAAGGCAAATAGCCTGAGGTTGGTAATCAGCAACACGGTGCCTTTTCGAATACCGTCTTAAGGGAAATTTTTGACGTACCAGTCTCGGGCTGACCAGACTTACCCAGTGGAAAACAGCTGGGTAAAATAATGAATCTCTAAACCGCTTACAGCAGTTGAACAGCCTTTGCAGATATTCAACGATAATATTTATCATGAATGGAAGAGCATTATTTGGAATATGTTAGTTTTGTAGATGGTTAATATTGTAGTAATCTATTTGTTCTTTTTCCTCTTATTGTAGTCTTTTCTTTTGCTCCGTCTACGCCTTGTCTTGCGTCGTCTGACGGGTAACAAATAAAATCATATTAATGTTATTGCAAACCGCATTTGTCTGCCTGGCCAGAGAGCAGAGCAACTTTTGCCCGTCAACCTTTGGCCTGTTTTTGGTGCCATCGTGTTAACGTGAAAAGTTTGATGCAGCGAAATTCTAACTCGACTTGCCTACTGCACTTTTTTAGTTCACCTCGTCTAACCGCTCTAATTTCTTGTCCACCGTATATTTTCCTCTGATAACTATGATCAGGTTCAACTCTTGTATGTCACAATTCTCCCTGAACACCAAATTTGAAGAATTGTACCCTAAATCGGGAATTATTAAGAATCTCGTTCATAAGCAAAAAAATAAAAAATATGTATTCAGACCAAACTCTGGACGGCTGTTACTTCGCGGAATGTGATGACACATTCAGATACCATGCCTTCGGTTGTTATCCGTTTTTTTTTTTTAATTACCCTTGTAAGAAAAATAAGACTTCTGCTTAGGCTATACGGAAAACAAGAACTTTGGGGAGAGGGGGGGAGGGCTATCGTCAGCTGCCTAATATTCTCATTGTTGAACGATTAGTTCTGATGCCATATGGAAGCCCACATTCCCACAAACTACTTGAGATGTGGAGAAAAGTTAAGGTGATATACCCTAAACTTGGGGAACGATTTTGAGAGCCTGCAAACAGTGACATCATTTGGGGGGCCAGGCCCTACCCCCCCCCCCCTTGGATACGGCCCTGTAAGACACTCTGGAGACGATTCTTCTTGTAAATGTTGCGTGCTGTTAATTGCGTCTGTATTTCTTGCATTTGAAAATGCCGGGCAGACCCGGCACATTTCTGCGACACGACACCTTTTGACGGCAAAGCTTGTTAACTTAAAAGAAATACGTTTCATTGTGATCTTTCTACTTTAATTGCATAATGTCACCGATGAATTATTTCTTGAATAACGTTTTTCGCTCCCAGGAAAAAAGGAAGTGTGTGGTGTGCTCGAGTTGCCGGCTCGTTAGTTCTGAGCGACAGCGGTTTTTCGGTCGGATTGGTAATAGGGTGGAGCTTATTTTAAAAATTTTGGAAATATTATTTTCTTACCCCCCTAAGTTGTTCCATATCACATGAAAACATCGTAGAACAAGTTTGAGCCATTTATAATAATGTTTAGGGGTAGCTCAAGTACATCAAAGATTCGGAAAAAAAGAAAAAAAGAAGGATTTCGAGCAACTTTTATTTTGCTTAAAAAACACAGTTAAACAAAATTGTAGTTCCTATTTATGGTTGACCGGACAGAGTCTGTTACCTCCTATCGGGATAAACTCTGCAGTGTTCATAGACAACTTGCAGCAAAAATTGCAGGGCCTCACCATCAGTCTTTTCGTTGACGAACTGACGTGACTGTCGAAGAAAGCCAAGCCAACAAGTTCGGGTGACAAATACCGCAAGTGACCGGAAAACTTGTTTGATTTGGCCTTTGAGATTGCCAAATGGATGGACGAGTACTCGAGCAGCGACTTCAGTAGTAGTAGGTCACTGTACGGAGCACCTGGCTAAAGGTGCAGAGATCCAGGCTTTCAGGTACACATGTACTGCAAACACACACACATCATTCAAAACCTCTTTGTTCTGTGAGAGTAAGTCTAAACTGAGCCTTGAAATCCAGATCTTTAAACTGTAGCCTATATCACTTTGCTCATCCATCTGGCATGGTGCATCTCTCCGGGTGACATGAATCGTACTCCTCTCGCAGGAGTAGCACCAAGAAAAATGAGCACAAGTTCCAGGAATTCCTTGTAATCGTCCCTCGGCTGGCTCTGTTCAAGGTGCTTGTTAGCCAAATCGATGGTACTTTGTTTGATGTCATCCACTAGACGTGCCACATCATCAGCTGCAATTGCTGTTTCATATTTATCAGTATCTATGAATCTCCAATAGTCCTAGAAGCGTTTGAAGAGTGGAACCTCAGGAGAAGATGTCGATCCCATGCACACTCGCAACGCAGCACCAATGACGAGTTCCATAATATGATGTCTACAAGCCACTGACAAGAGTTCCTTACCTAGCTTCTGCTCCAAAAGAACACAAGCATCAGAGATCCTGCCAGTGTTTGAGCTTGTAGTATCGAAACCCATAGCTCGGATGCTGCCGGGTATGCCCCAGTCTTCAGTAGCTCCAAAGACAGCAGAAGCCTGAGCCTCGCCTGTTCTGGATGGAAGCTTGGCTACTGTGAGTAGCTGTAAAACCCTGTACAGAGCCAGCCGAGGGATGATTACAAGGAGTTCCTGGAACTTGTGCTCATTTTTCTTGGTGCTACTCCTGCGAGAGGAGTACGATTCCTGTCACCCGGAGCGATGCACCATGCCAGATGGATGAGCAAAGTGATATAGGCTACAGTTTACAGATCTGGATGTTCAAGGCTCAGTTTAGACTGACTCTCACAGAAGAAAGAGGTTTGCATGACGTGTGTGTGTTTGCAGTACGTGTGTACCTGAAAGCCTGGATCTCTGCGCCTTTAGCCTCAGGTGCTCCGTACAGTGACCTACTACTGCTGAAGTCGCTGCTCGAGTCCTCGTCCATCCTATTTGGCAATCTCAAAGGCCACATCAAACAAGATTTCCGGTTACTTGCAGTATTTGTCACCCGAACTCGTTGGCTTAGAAGTCGCGTCAGTTCGTCGACGAAGAGACTCATGGTGAGTGCCATTCAGAGTGACGACGACCAGGAACAGGACCACCGTATCACCGTCAGGGTTCCGTTTTTGCCGGCTAAAACTGATTTTTACCATACCGGCGGTTTTAATCGGCTTTTATCAATAACAAGAGCTGCAAGCTCATATGGCACTTGCAAGCTTTTTAGCTTGTATCCAAGTTATCGTTGTAGGATGTGAATGGATAGTAGCTTTGTCAGTGTGATGGGTTGTTTGGTACTACAGTTACGTTCAAAAGAAATGGTCACTTACTTATATTTGCTGTTGTATAATATATTTGAACAATTTGTTTTAAATATTTTGACATCTTATGGAAAAATCAGCCAAATTTTCAAGCACTTCCTTTTCGACGGTGACGCTCGGGAGGTTCCGATCGCTCCATTCTAACCGTGTCACATGATTTTCGGTTCCTCCCTCCGACCCCCCCCCCACATTCATCGGATCCGGTCTCGACTTGAAATGGTATATCTGACACATGAGGTATTTCCAAATACCAAGTTTTATTAAGATTCAATCACCCGTTCGAAAATTATGAATGTCAATAAAATTCCGGATTCCGGCTCCCCTCCCTCCCCCCGGTATGGTCGAATCGGGCAAGTGATTATTTCCAAGTTAATTTGGCCGAGACCATTATACACCTGCCAAGTTGCATCGTCCTAGAACATCTGGAAGTAACTTAACTCCGTAACACCGGAATTCCGGAACCCCACTCCAACTCCCCCCGTAGTGCACGAATCCAGTCCGGTTCTATGTCAATGATGAACCTAGGGATTCTTTTTGTTCCTCCCACCAAGTTTCATCCCGATCGCTCCACTGTAAGCGTGTCACATGATTTCCGGTTCCCCCCTCCGACCCCCCCACGTTCATCGGATTCGGTCCGGACTCGAATCGGGACATCGGAGACATGAGGTCTTTCCAAATATCAAGTTTCATTAAGATCCGATCACCCGTTCGAAAATTATGCATGTCACTAAATTCCGGATTCCGACTCCCCTTCCTCCCCCCACGATGGTCGGATCGGGCAAGTGATTATTTCCAAGTTATAGAAAATCATCTGTAATCAAAACTCTTGAAGCAAAAAAGATGATCATCAGGAGCACGAAAGTCAAGTCAGTCATGTCAAGTCTTTAATTTTCAAGCCAAGTTTCATCGTCCTAACATGTCTGGAAGTACCTTAACTTGCGATCACCGGAATTCCGGACCCCCCCCTCTAACTCCCCCACAATGCTCGAATCCGGTCCGGTTCTGTCACTGATCTACATAGGGCTTGTGCTTGTTCTTCCCACCAACTTTCATTCCGATCGATCCACTCCAAGCATATCACAAGGTTTCCGGATCCCCCTCCGACCCCCCCCCAGCTTCATCGGATCCGGTCCCTACTTGAAATGGGACATCAGAGACATGTTGTCTTTCTACATATCAAGTTTCATTATGATCCGATCACCCGTTTGGAAGTTATACATACCTCAAGATTCCGGATTCCCCCTCCCTCCACCCCCCCCACGATGGTCGGATCGGGAAGCTGACTATTTCCAGGCTAATCTGGTCGCGTCCCTGATTTACCTGCCGAGTTTCATTGTCCTAGCCCACCTGGAAGTAACTTAACTCCGTATCACCGGAATTCCGGAATCCCACTCGAACCCCTCCCCCCCCCGCAGAGCACGAATCCGGTCCGGTTCTGTCAATGATGTATCTAGGGGTTGTGCTTGTTCCTCCCACCAAGTTTCATCCCGATCGCTCCACTCTAAGCGTTTAACATGATTTCCGGTTCCCCCCTCCGACTCCCCCCACAGACATCGGATTCGGTCCGGACTTGATATGGGACATCTGAAGCATGACGTCTTTCCAAATATCAAGTTTCATTAAGATCTGATCACCCGTTCGAAAGTTATGCATGCCACTAAATTCCGGATTCCGGCTCCCCACCCTCCCCCCACGATGGTCGGATCGGGAAAGTGACTATTTCCAACTTAATCATTTGGGGTCCCTGATATGCCTGCCAAGTTTCATCATCCTAGCTTATGTGGAAGTGCCCGAACTAGCAAAACCCGGACCGACCGACAGACCGACCGACAGACCGACAGACCGACCGACCGACAGACCGACCGACGGACGGACAGAAATTGCGATCGCTATATGGCACTTGGCCGAAGGGCAAGTGCCATAAAAACCGATTTTTGCCGGCTAAAACTGGCTAAAATCAAATCGCACGGATCTTTTCCACGTATCAATCTTTACTGTTGTTTCTTCGTTGTTTTCCGACTATTTTTCAACCAGGGTTGATTCCCGGACAAATTAGCTCGCCTACTCCAGTCCAGAAAACCGGTTTGGGGTTGACACGATCAAAGGCGTTTTTCCGCGACAATCCCGGATTGTAATCCTGGATAGCTGATTCATCAGAGAAACGGCGGATCGACAATCCCAGATTGTACAAACGACGATCCGACGATCTTACTCCGTTGCAAGATTCTCGAATCGACAATCCAAGCACGAATCCGGATTGTCAGAGTGTCACAGAAAACGATTTTATATAATCTGGATTGTCAGAGAAAACGTACTTTGGAGAATCCGGATTGTGAATCGTCAATCTGGATTGTCACTGAAAAACGCCTCAAGTCGCATTCACTTTTCAAGCAGCCGTGAGCGATGCAGGGAGTCGTCAGGTCACGTTGATTCCTCCGATTTATTTATACCGGGAATTCGTACCGTGTTCTATTAAAGCGAGAAGGCTATTAGAAACTGAGGAGGCGTTTTGTCGTACATGTTGATACGATACTTGATGAAATCATAGTGAACATAGACCCGGCCACGTTCTGGAAGTCCATGACATCTAATCCAAAAATCAAGCAGGAGTTTGTAGAGCTAATGCTTGTTCTCCAGCTCTGCCCATCTAGTTCTGCAGGTTTAGAACGCCTGTTCTCGAGCCTGAAGATTATACATACCGACCTTCGTAACAGACTCAGCATGGAGCGGAGTGCTACCAAAATCACATAGTAGCAGTTAGAAATTTGATTTTAGCCAGTTATTTGATTTTATCCATGCCACTTGATTTTAACCATACCGGCAGAAATCACCTTTTAGCCGGTATTAACCGGCTGGTATTTTAGCCACCCGGGAACCCTGATCACCGTTGATCTTGATTCAGCCAAGAACAAAAACCTGGAACATTTTGTTACAGCAAAGTCAGCAATCAAATGATGGATCTTCCGGATGGATTTCTCACAGTTGATCCAGACTTGTGGAAGGATAGACACGACTACAAGCTAGCGTCAGAAACTGTGAGGTCACTCAAAGTTGTCAATGGCCACGCTGAGCGAGGAGTAGCACTCATTCAAGAGTACAGCGGTTTTATAACCCAAGATGAGTCCCAGCTGCAATTTCTGCTGCAAGTTGTCAATGAACACCGCAGAGTTTATCCCGATAGCAGGAACACCGCACAGTTTATCCCGATATCAGGAAACAGACTCTGTCTGCAGTGGAGGTACAGACTCTGTCTGTTTCCCATAAATATGAACAAAACAATTTTGTTTATGTGTTTTTTAAGCAAAATACAAGTTGCTCGAAATCCTTCTTTTTTCTTTTTTTCTTAATCTTTGATGTACTTGAGCTACCCCTAAACATTATTATAAGTGGCTCAAACTTTTTCTATAATGTCTTCATGTGATATGGGACAACTTAGGGGGGTAAGAAAATAATATTTCCAAAATTTTTAAAATAAGCTCCACCCTAATTGGTAATCGCAGCTTGAATTTCAGTCAGAAGGCCCGCAAACAGGAGAATTTCGAACATGTGCGGTTGTGATGCCGAACATCAAGAAGGAAAACAAAAATCCCTGGTGAAAAACGAACGTTGTAGTTGCTGAGTTAAATGTTCACATTTCATTCTGTCCCAGCGTTCTTTTCCCTCCAGAAGCTCTTATGCTTGGCCCACAGAGCGTCCAGTTCACGGAACCGGACCCGAAATTAGCAGACTGATTCGGAAAATGGTTGCCGATTTGGACCAACAGCCCCCCCCCCATACGTGACACCTCAGGGCGCAGTGTAAATAAAATATTTTGACAGTGATTCGGCCAACGCTGGGGAAACCAAAAATAATGCTAATACCGCACCGTTGTTCCCGAATCTCTTGCTTTTGTTGGGAGGATTTTTTTTCCGCATCCGACTGTGGGAACCCGCCTTTATTAAGGAATCATGACAGTTGTTCAGTTAAAGCTGCGCGCTGGGAAAAGAGGATTAATACTGTGTTCACTTTTTATTTGATATCTATCATGTCAATGGGTATACTGTTGCCTCACGGTAATGCGGGATACCTATGACCTCGTGAAAGTTGTCCGTCTGTCAGCACGATAATAGATACTTTGTTCAAAGTTGGTGAGGGTCCATTGGTTCGAAGTACAGGTCAAGTTAGTAGATGGGCCTTGTAACCCAATATTTAGGTGTGGGGGAGGGTGTTTTGAATTAAGGGATGAAGAAAATGTAGAAACTGGCGAAAACCGGAACTTTTGTAGGAGTAAAGTTTATTCGGTCGTCGGTCGAAACATCCTTATAGGAGCAACAAGCTGAATCATATGTGAACCTGAATTTGCACGCTGTGGTTCAGCCGGAATCCGGCAGAAACTGGAAATTGATAGAAGTAAAAAAAAAAAAATTAGTCGATCGGAGGATAAGTGGCTAACAATATATGTTGAATCCAAATATGAGCTTTGTTTTCTCACCGGACAAATAGTGTGGCCGGAAAACCGGAAACTTTGAAGAAGTAAAATGAAATTCTGATGTCGATAAAATTTGGGTGGATAGTCCTGTCGGAATCTACTCGATTTTTTGGAATGAGCCTGATTGTTTGATATGCTTTTAGCTGGAAAGTATGACTTAGTGGCTGTTGTTCAGTGTCCTGTTAGATGATGACAGATCTGCTTGGATTTAGCAAAGACTTAACATCTGCAAGACCTGATTATCTATATCAAAAAGATCGACAAATCTTCCCATTTGTGATCCCATTGAAACCATTGATCTTGTTTCTTAGGAAATGTTTGTGAAAAGTTAGCGCCTAGAACCCAGAACCGAGAAGGCGCGATTCCGAATACTGTCATTGGTTTCCGCTAATTCGTTGGCTTCAGTGGCTTGTTTCTGACAGTTTCTTGTTCAAGGTCTGTGCTTTGCCTACGAGTCATTATAAGTAAAGCGCTCTAGCATCTCCCATTCAGGTTAGATGTTGCGGAGATCCTACAAAGCTGTCCAGATATTTGAATAATTCCTGTTTTTGTACGCCTCATTCGTTGCTAATATTAACTACCGTATGATGTACGCCTTAGGCCTACATTGTAATAAGCTTGCGGTAGGACTTAAGCCCAAAAAATTGTATTTGTTTTATTTTCCAGTTAATCTTCAACCCTTTGATCCCAATGACCCCAATGAAAAGGGCAAGCATAAGTTCCAAGTGTTGTCCGTCTTCGCCCCTGAAGGAGACGTTAACGTGGAGACGATCGTAAGTTTTTTTTTTTTTTCATTTTGTTGCCTTACCTGTGTTTTTTTTATCAATATTGGACGAACCAGCTGTATGTCCCTATATGTACATGTCCATATTAGTATCTCCTTACAGGTAAGCCTTTACATTACAGACCTTTACCTTAAAAGATAAATAGTCACACTGTCAAATTAAAAAGTTTGGCCTTTTGACGGGAAGTGAAAGACAATCCAAGTCGGTGAAAAAAGTCCAGAGAGGTTTCTAAAGAAAGATAGGCCTGCCTCTATTGGTCCGTTCTTGCTCAGATAAATTTTGTTCTATTAGAGTTGGTTTTTGATACTTTTCCTGGTGATCTAATAAGGTCAGTTTGGATGTGTACCAAACGGGGTTTTTGTCCTGCTGGTTTGATCCGAAAGGACCCATGATTCATTGCTCAGCGTTTAAAGGTTCACTGAGAGCTTATCGTCCCGGTTTCCATTAGGGCATACTGTTGCTGCATTCCAGTTCGAATTCCCCGGGAGAAAGCAAACAGATCTGCTCCTGTGAAGTAACTGTCGTAGTGTCTCAACTGTGAAAGCACACCATCTATTACGCTCAGTCTTGACTAAACGCCAAATGTTTGTTTCTTATTGGTTTATACAGTCCATAACTCTGGCTGATCACAAACGAGCCACGCGAGAGGCGGGGCTCGGTTGTAAAGGAAAAGATTCTTTATAGGACGATTAAATTTGGCTAAAGAGCGAAGGCATGATAATATCTGTGAAAGGAAAATCGAAAGTAGGCGGAATGGGGATGCCGCTTGTCATTAGTTGCGTTTTTGCAGATACCATGGTATCTGTTACCACGGTAACTGGATCTGCAGTTTAGTTGTTTTGCAGTTACCGTGGTATCTGATATGCGGTTGCTCTGCGAAACGACAGTTGCCGAAGTTGCCACGGTAATTGGATCTGCAATTAAGTCGTTTTGCAGTTCCGGTGGTATCTGATATACGGTTGCTCTGCAAAAACGACAATTGCCGAACTTGCGCCTTTCAAAGTCATCCCAAAAGAAAAACTGAAACCCAGTCACATCACTAATGTGTTTTGTATTTGTTTTTATGGCACTTGCAGCCTCTGGCTCAAGTGCCATATACATCGCAATTCCGTCCGTCGGTCGGTCTGTCGGTCTGTCGGTCGGTCTGTCCGAATTTTTTTGTCCCACATGTTCGAGTTAGGGTACTTCCTTCTTTCCCACCAGTTTGACAAAAATCGATGAAAGTGAGATGACTTTTTCAGATACTACAATCAGTTACCACGGTCGGACCGTGGTATCTGAATATCAGATACCACGTTAATTGGCCAGAGACCACGATGACTGCAAAAACGCCTTTTTACCGTGGTATCTGCAAAAATGCAACTATTGAGAAGGAAAATAATAGAATAGCATCAGGTTTCACTTCTGCTTTAACGATTCCTTTAACGGTTCCGTCGATGGGCTTGTATTGGTTTGTAAGAGACCTTCCTCTTTCCTGATTAGATAACGCGCAGACAACATAAACTACCTCTTGTAATACACTAATAAAGTAAGTAAGTAATTGATTTGTGAGCCGCCATTTTGATAGCTTTTAAGAAATAAAGAAATAAAACACCATAAAATACAATTTTTCGGTCTTCCGCCATTGGATAACGTCATCCGCTGGTTGGGCCAAGTTGGGAATTTGTCCGTGATTTTGGGGGATTAAATTAAATTAAGCTTCTCGTTATCCCTGATCAGTCACTGATTTACGTCTTAAAACATGCATCTTTGGTATATCTGTCCAAGTTAAGTCTGCCTTTGACACCATACCAAATAATGGTAAAAAGTGAACCTTTGTGGAGGGAAAACGTCGCTGCATCACAGGTGTATTGAGTCCGTTCTATGACCCCCTTGCGGCTGACCTTGTGCAAAACTGAAACTCGACGGGTATGAGAAGATGACTGTACTGCACTGGAGAGTGAAACGATCAATGAACGAAAGATCGTGTTACTGGGTGATGTGTCTAGCCTTCGTATCACAGGCGAGAAGCCCCACTAGAGTGGCGAATTAACAGTAGTGTTTTGCAAATATTGAGTTTCGAACTTGATATCCCGAGTCTGATCTTTTCTAAATCGAGATTACTTCCGGCATAATTGCTCGGTGCAGCCCTGACTTTCGACTGGTCGAATTGTTCATTCATGGGTCACAGCTACTCTTTTCTCTGCCGTCGGCTATTCGGCTTACGCAGAGCAGGCTGCAGTAAATAAGTGTAAGAAAATACTATTCACCAAACGATAGATTTTCATGATCCCCAAGGGCCCATGCTAATTTTTTCCTCAAGTGTTTTGATCAGGGGCGTCGCTATGGGGGGGTGGTACCACCCCCCCTCGAAGAAAGAAAAAAGCTAAAACGGGCGCTCACAGAGCGCCCGGCTAAAACCTTTGAGCTAATCTGGGCGCTCGCAGAGCGCCCGAGCAAAAACTTTTAGCTAGTCTGGGCGCTGGGAGAGCGCCCGACCATAAAAATTCAGCTAAACTGGGCGCTGGCAGTGCGCCCGGGAAAAGTCAGTAAGAGTTATTTCTAAGACTTTTCTAAACAGACACGATGTGTCATGTACCAACATCTCTTGATTCAACAAAATCCAGGCTGATTTTGCCTGTGGCATACATTTTCAAGGACTTTTTAGTTTCATGCAAAGGTGCTTTGGGTTTTAGCAGAAGATAATTTGGTGAAAAGAATTCTTCTCCAGTGTGTCACATAACAATAAATCGGCGTTGTGAGTCAGCAATAAAGGAAGATGTAATGACAGGCCTGATTATTACAACGCGTCAGTTGATTTTCATTTTGTCTTTTAACAATAAATTGAGAACATGTCTGCTCTGTTTCAAGTTTTTTTTCCTGGATGATCAGTACTTCTTTTTCGGAAAGGGTCAGAAAGGGTCACATTACGAACTTCCAGCTAAATGTGTCCCCTTTTTTTGTATTTACCGTGAACAAAGACAGATGGGCAGATCCGTGCTAAATGGCCCTTACTTTCATTTGGGATTCGAAAAAACGTTCTAATCCTACCGGACTCCAAAAAAATTTGCCTGCGGCGCATTTTGAAGCGTCATGTCATTCGGGTTTGCTTGGAATTTCGCGGCTTGGGCCATATTAAAAGCAAGACTTTGTTGGGGGAAGCAGTGTTTAACCCGAAAAAGGTCATAGGCTACTTCAAAAATTTCACCTTCGGCGCTCATTTTCATTCTGTCTGATATGCATTCTTCATTCTGTCTTGTATTAGCGGGCTGTGGGCTGCGCTTTTACGAAAACGAATTCCTCTTATTACGAATGAGCCCAGTCGTTTATTTTGAGGTAGTCACCTTCCATACCCAAGCCATTCATACCGTCCCTGAGCTCGGAGATACGACTAGGCGTTTCAGCCTTCAACGCTTGCAGGTATCACGAGTTTTATCATTAGACTACATATGCGACGAAAAGCTGAAACGGGCGGCAGGGCGCCGGTAGGCGCCCAGCCACCCCCCCCCTCGAGTTTTGGCTAGCGACGCCCCTGGTTTTGATTATGGATGAATTCCTTGAAGTTCTCATCTTTACCGCACAGTAGGCTACAAAATATACTTTCGAGCCAACGATACATTTTCATGATCTCAAGGGCCTATGAACATTCCTGCCTCAAGGGTTTCGCTTACAAAGGATTACAATAAAGCCACGAGTTGACAAATTCCCACAGTCATCGTCTGACCAAACTTCGCAAGTGCCATGTTAGCTTCCAGCTCTTGTTTAGTTTTTGGCACCACTTTACCGTGCTTTTCCTTCATTTTCCTTACTACTGATTCCGCCGAAGTCAAATCCGTCTAAGCAGTCCACATCCCCATGTTCACGGGATTGGATTATGTTACGCAAAGATAGAATATTATACAAGGGACTTGCACCATTACGAGTAAAGTTGAATCAAAGTAGAAATCCAGGACTGCAAGGTCGGAGGCTCGAAGAGAAAACTAGAGAAAACGAAATTTGCTGGTGAAACTTTTCAGTTTTCCCCAAGACTTAGTAAAACATTTTTTTTTTCAGTGGAAAGAAGCGCCTCAAGATTCGATCCACGATTGGAAGTTGAAGTGTGTTCTAGAGATGCCCGAAGAAACCAGTTCTGCTGCCAGCGCCCCGATCGTCAGTGTTCAGTCGGCGCCATTGACATCTGCTCCCAGGGAAGCTGAGCATGTTAGTGCCCCGGCTGATAAGGGAAAAGTAAGTTTTAAACGTTATTTTGTAGTCAAAGCTGATGATGTTACGGGAAATAGTACAGTAAATAGAAATAAAAGGAAAAATTACACAGAGCTTTCGATAACGGAGTAAATGCACAAGATACAAAAGAAATACGCATAGAAAAAAGTAAAGGGACTAAAAATTATTCTTCATGGCAAGTGAAAAATGGTTAAGGGCAGAAACGTGGATGTCCTGGGCAATGGACGGTAATTTCCCACAAGGGTCAGCGGGTTGCAGAGAGTAGAAAGGGAGGACTGCAGATTTGCGTCGTGCCAACCAAAACGGCTAGATTGATCTTGGCACTACGTATATTCGTCTTCTGACCGCCAGCCATGGAGAAATGACAGCAAAATTGCTCTGCCGACGATGCGGCGTCTCTATATTAAAAGATAGAGTGGAATGGCTTTCAAATAACAATGTTCCTTTTTTTTCAAGTAGAAGTAGGCTACTGATGACATCGACGGTTAACTCCTGAACTATTACCCTGTCCCAAGTTAAAATTTAACATAAGGATGCGCAATTTTAGCAGATAATAGACAACACATTCACTGTCTGTTAACTTTACAGAAAATTTGTATTATGAGCCTTTTTGTAAAACAACACTAAACATGGATTGCAATTTTAGTTTTCATCGTCAGTCGAAGTAGTTCCTTAAATGCCCCTTAGAATTTCTGCTTGGATGTGTTGTGTTTTATTGTTTGAAAAAAAACTTTACTACTTAACTTTTCAAAGTTAAGTAACTGTTTAAAGAAGCATACATCTACTGTAGCTTATTGTCACCAGGGCTGATAACATGTTTATCGCAAGCTAGCCTTGCAAGATGTTTATTGCACTTGAGCAATGCGTTACTATTCTTACCTTTTGGGCAGACGATCAGGGTTGGGGATCGGATTTCCTGCCAGGAATTTTTCCGCACCCTCATGACTTCTGTAAGGAAAAGTTGAGTTTGTTTTCAGTTATGTGATGAAAGTGAATGAAATGGGGTTGGGAAAACCTGATCGTATGTTCGCAGCATTATGTGTGGATAGGTGGATCACCAGAAGTGTTAATTCTGTCCAATTTTCTCTAGGACTTGGAGGACGCTGAGAAGAAGGCATTAGACGAGATCAGCCGTCTCCGTGAGGAGATTTCCCGAATGACCAAAGACAACCTTCAGCTCAAGGAGGAGGGCTTGAGGCTTAGACGATCCGCCGCTTCTGGCGAATCCAAGGCCGAGGTGTTCGCAAAAGCGCAGCAGCCACAAATCGCCCAGCCGCCCGCCTATCCGATGGCGTTCTTGGTCATGATTTTCATTGCCCTTCTTTCAGGCTATATTGCAGGGAAGATCTTTTAAGGGCACAGTTTTTTCGATTATTCAAGCCAGTTATTACTCCTTGTGGTTTTCTTTTTTTTTTATTGCGTCGGGCGGGAGTGGGATAGTTGGGGAAGTAATCCGACCTTAGTTCTGCCATTTCACGGACCCATTCCTCTTATCCTGATGCCGAGTTGCAAGTTTTTCCGTAGTCTGGTACTGTTGACGTCAGAAGTAGTGTCGATTCTCTCAGGTCCAAGGTAGCATTGTGCAGACAGAAGAGCTGTCATTTTCAGGTCGCTTAAAATAAACCATCCGCGCCTTTGAAGATTGTTTGGGAATTTTTGTCGGTGATGGTTCAAGCCCTCGCTGTTTGTTCACTTATAGCTGAACTGTTTTGATCCAGTCCCTACCAAGAAGTGTCTGCTCCTGCTGCACGACTAAAGCAGCTGACTTTCAACTGACCTAGTTTTAAATAAGTGTCAGGGTATGGTGGACCAGTCGGAGTGATGTACTACCCTCGGTGAATGTTTACATTTTCTTATCGTCTAGGGTAAGGTAAGGTCAGATGAGGTAAAGACGACTGTATTTGCTTACACGGTGACCTCCTGATCGCACCCGTCCAAATCACCAGTAGAACGCAGGGAGATCTTCTAGATACCTTATCGACATGCCGCTGATATTACTGCTCTGAAGGCTACCACCGGCACGTCGCTAGACTCATAACACGTGTTTGCGCATCCTCATATCAAACATTATCAGAATATGTCTGTTATGGCCCTTTTAAACCTTATCTTTTCGCGGAACGTAACATTTATAAGGGCCATACTAGATACGAAAAGGATCAGAACGGAAATATCCTCATCCCAACATTTTATGCAAGGATGCACAACCCTGTGTTATGTTATATTAAACTTCTGACAGTGTTGACTAAAGTAGTAGACCGTGTTAGGACAAACGTTTTCTTGTTTAGGAACTCTAGGGTGTTTTTTATTTTTTCTTAGACTCACTATAAATTTGAAAGTTGATCCGGTGAACTTATTTGTTGGTGTATTTGTGGAAGAAGGGAGGGGGGAGGCATTGGAAATTCGGGAAAGCTCGAAGGAAATTTCGAGCTCAGCACATAAAAGACGGCCTAGGACGAGACAATTAGGTTTTGGTTCCGATAAAGCATAGCATTTGGGTATGTCCAAGAACGCTGCTGTTTTGGTTGATACCAGGCCCGGTTAGGATATCAGGGGGTTCCATACCAGTGGCCATTTACTGTGTTCCAACACGCAGGCCACCCTACCAATATACTATGGAAATATGGGATTGTGGTCTGTAGACGATGAACCACTTGGTTGTGGTTTCGGTTTGACCTGTTTCTTACTTGACCCAACTCCAGACGCCATTGCTTTCCTTTACTAAGAATGAGTTGCTATTTTTTGTTCTGTTAACCGTTCGTTTAAATGGGTAGCCAGAAGTGTGTTTAGTTCACTGTCAGAAGTTTCATAACAGATAGCGCATAACACTTTCAAGAATAACACTTTTTCACTTGGAAATAAAGTGTTATGACCAATTAAGTTTACACTATTTCGTGCCTAGATCTCCAACAACACCTTCAGTTGGTAAAAATACTAACGGGAACGAAAGAAACATAACAGATAAGGTAAGATAGATAAGATTTATTCCACTAAAAGCATAGAGGCCAAAGTGTTATCTGTTGAAACCGGGCATCCCAAAGTGTTATCTGTTGAAACCGGGCATCCTTCTGTTGTCGTTATGTAACTTCTGACAGTGTAATATTTTTACCAATTGAAGGTGTTGTTGGGGATCTAGGCACGAAATAGTGTAAACTTAATTGGTCATAACACTTTTTTTCTAAGTGAAAAGGTGTTATTCTTGAAAGTGTTATGCGCGATCTGTTATGAAACTTCTGACAGTGTTGTTGTAGACGCTTTGCTGTCGACGAGTTAGAAATTCCAGTTCCAGCCGGTAGATGGATGAAAGAAGGGAGAGGAGACAGTGTTTGGTTCAAATTTCGTGATTCAGTGTGATTGAGATTCTGTTCAGATAACTCTTGCAACAATAAATCCAGATACTAAATATTTTTGCGAACAATGACTACGGAAGTGGTAAATAAGTTTCTCTGTCAATTGGATATCCTTTGTCGACTATCCATCCGGTTCGCGTGTTCTCGATACTTCAAACACACAGACTGTGGCAATAAGCCGTAGTCCAGCGGGCACGAGTAATAAGGCGTATTCTCGCCGTTCCCCGAGGACTGCTCGGGGAATCGAAGGGAACGGCGAGATTAGAGGGAGTCACTCTACGCGGACCCCGCGTACAGAAAACAGCGAGAACACGGGGAATGCTTCCAAAATGGATTTTGTTCGAAAAAAAATATGCAGTCGACGAAATTAGTCTGGATCCACTTTATTTTTGGTTTTGCTTATTCTGATAGTTTTTAATTAATTTTAGATTGCACCAACACTAGCAAAAACTGATTCCCCTCCGGATCTGAAAAGGAGTCCTTTTTGATGATGGTGATGATAATTGGAACATTCCCCATCCGTGGGGACTCGCGAGAATACGGGCAGTGAGTCCCCAGGACAAACAAAAAGGCGGGGACTCCTCAAGTGGAGTCCTCAGGAACGGCGAGAATACGCCTATAGTATTTTGTACAGATATTTTCAAGGTTCGCGTTTGCTAAGCTGATTTGCCAGAGGGTTCAGGGGAATTCCCCTTGCTCTTCCAAAAGCGTCTTAGGGGACATGTCTGTACAGTTCTTTCTCCTTGGATGGTTCTGCTCACAAACGGTAGATGGCGCGGAGAGACAATCAGATTTTCTCGGACGGAATCGCTGCATTTGCATCATGAAGTTGAACAAACCTCAACTTTTCAGCATGTAAGTGATGACGGTGCCGACAATTCTGCAGGAATTGCAGTCCGCGACTGCCCGACCATCATCGTTTGTCCAAACCATTAGCCCAGAACACTTTCCGGAGTAATAGGACCTATGCAAGTTTCTCATCAAAGCCAAGGGGCTTGCGTGAGGCTGAAAAGAGCTGATACGGGTTTGTGCTCTTTGAGGAACCCAGCGGAGTTTAAGAGGACTGTTCGAATACCGGATAAGAAAATGTACCTGTACGACGTGTACTTCAGTATCCAAGTAACATACTACTGTGTCCAAGTAAGGCAGACCGCAGATAGATGGGACTTGGACAACTCTTACCAGTCTTACCGCTGGTTTTCTGGTAGTCTAAAATCCATTGCCTTTATGCAAAACCAATCATTTGAAACAGTGTGCCACCTCGATTAGACGGTCTTCAGTCACCATCCTAGGCTGGTTCAGTAATAACTTTTTTTTGCATCATCGAAGAGAAAAAAAGCTCGAAATATATGCATTATGTTTTCAAGAAACGCGTTTCAACATTTTCCCGGCACAAAAAAACTGACGAAACAAAAGTAAAGATTAACTTTTATATTACATCAATATCCAGTTCAAATTAACAAAAATTACGCGTCTGCTCTCTCGAATGTGTAATGGACAACTCCCGGGGCAGGTAGCTGGGGTTTCACCTGAAAAAGAAAACCATTTCAAAGAACGCCGCGTTTCCTCTCATGAAATAGTCAAGGCTTAACCGCTGAGAAACCTACCAAAGCGTCACAAGTTATGGACAACCTCAGTCTACAAAAGCAATCAGCTTTATCTGCGGTAGCCTACTTTCGCGTTTTTTTGTTTTTTTTTAATATTTGGAAATTCAGACGCTCAGTGGGCTCCAAACAACAGAAAGTTAAACACTTACCACTTTTGGCTTCGGTCCATAGTTAAGGTCTAAATAGTAGAGGAACAAGAAGAAGGAGCAGAAGCCAAGGAAACAGGAGGTCTTGAAAAGGGTTGAGTACTCCTCCCTTGTGGTGTCCGTTCGCTCACCAATGTACATCATGAAATCTTTGTGGATCTGCAAACCAAAGGTATTTTATTCTCCTGTATGTACGAAAATTTAAGCTTTACCCTTCTACTTGAGCTATTACCGTTAGTGGTGTGAATACTTTTTCGCCTCCCGTCAATTCCCCAGTATCGACACTGAAAAACCCGCCCGCGACTTTGTCACCTCGGACTAGCTGCTTACCTGTTCAAGACTTTATCAGTAGCCTATAGTCCTGATTCGAGGTTAACCTTCCTGTAAACAGTTCAGATCTTCTATACTTCTTTACTCTCATTCCGGCGAATACGCCCTCTTGCAGTACGACATAAACTGTTCAGTCACTCATTCGTTCAAACGAGTTAGAATCAGGCAAACTTGAATTTCCCAAGATTGTTGTTCAGTTAAAACACAATCTCGCAAGGTATTTTTTCTTTCTTACTGGACTAACAGACTAAAAAAAAATCTCAAAACCTAATGGACCCCACGACCTACAAAAGAAAAAGAACATTTTTTTTTAGATCCACATTTGTTGACAATGCCATACAGCTTTAGTGCAAGCCTGGACTCGTTACTCACTGGTTCGCCCCAGTTTCTTCTCCAGTATCTATCATCCCACTGTTCATATGGGTCTCTGGCATTTACGCTGACCAAGGGGACATCCGGATAATCCCCAAGTTCTGGGTCAGGTTTGTAGTCATGGGGCAGAAGACCGTACTTCTTTGCAGCTGCTGCGATTTCTGCAGCATTCTTTGGTTGAGTGGTGGCAGGCTTCCAATCTTTGTTCCATGCTGCAAATAAAATCCAGATAATAACCAGTGAGAGTTAAAATTTGTTGCTCAAGAGCAACACATTTTTTATTTTACCTGAACTACATTAAAGAAACGCTGTAGGCTACTTCTAGTCCTAATTTGCTTTGCCTACATTGCTTTTGTCTCAATTCTCCTAATACAATTATCCTTCTTCGCGTGTTTTTACTATTACTGAGATGAAGATGAAGCCAATTCTCTTTTTCTTTTTTTTTTTGTCGAAAACGAGCCTGGGGAAAGCTTATCGACTCTGAAGAAACGAGACATTACTTCAATAGTCACTTATCGAGTCTCATTCTCCTAAGTCCTTCCTCATTGGTCAATAATGAGCAGATATTTAAATATACAAATGTTTGGTGGCTATTAAAGGACCCCTCTTGCTTATTCTGCTTTTTAAAATATATCTAGCTCCCATACAGAATTATAAGCTTCTAAAATCCCCACCTTTCTCCATTGTTTCGTTTTGTGCCTACGAAATTTTAGCGCTTTTTTGGCCTTTCCGAGTTTTGCCCGGCACACAACGAAACGTTTGCCGGGATCATCTACGTCTGCTGACAACTCTTTCACACATAAGGATCTGAAAAGCTTTTGTTTATTACTTCTTTTATTTGCTTAGTTTTCACACTTTTGAATCACAGCGCGATCGGTTTTCAAGTGTTTTGCGCCCAGCCGCCGCGTCGGAGAGCAGGAAGGCTGGACATAGTCGACAGGCGCTAACAAGAAAATCGCTAATTTCAGATGGAAAGTAATGGTATTTTCGAAAATGTTTTTTTCTGATCCATTTCATAGGGAAAATATTATTTCTAGTAAGAGTTGTGCTTTAACAACAAAAGATAAAAATTTAGTCTTTATAGATATTGCTAATATCTTCTGGGACTACCTTCATGAGCCTGTAACTCTAAGAGTATTGGCAAAGTATAATGTCACCAATCTGTTTATGGCTGTATATGAGAGGATTGCATGTTTCATTCATTCGCTTAATGCTAGTCACTCACTGTGTATGTACGCTAGAATAAAATGTAGCTGACGTATCCATTTTGCATCGTCAAATACAATTCACAAATCCGCTTGGGTCGAAGGAGTATTCATCACTGTGCATGGTTGTGTTGTCAGAGTGTAAATGGGAATATCAAAATTTATGTGTTATGCACTTTTTCCCTTTTTTCTCTCATGCTCTGTTTGTGACTTCTGTCTTCTTCTTTGGAAGGGTTTTGGCTGTTTCAGTCTTCAAAAGAGATAACGGGTTTCAATAAAAATAACAAGACAAAATGGCAGTGGCCATGGATTCGCATTATGATTGCGTGACGACTTCAGGATTTCTCCGAATTTTCTATAGGCTACTCCAAAATTAAAGCTCAATCTACAATTAAACACGTGTCATGTCTGCATGGTCCCACAGGGCTTATTGTTTTCCTAACCAAGAATTTGAATACTTAGCAGCAGGCTAGAGACGTAATATTGAACTCAAACCAAAGCTAAAGTTCAGTAGAATCATATTTCGATGACCAAAGGCAATTTAAGTTATTTACTTCGTACAGTAGAGGTGTGCTTATTTGACCATTTGGTGACTTCAAACTTTGCCATTTTCATGCACTTGCTATGACTAAAGTTAACTACCAGTTGGCCAAAGTAGGTAATTAAGGGCCTCTGAAAACACCTGAATAGGTATTTTGGATCTTCATTCTACCATAGAGCCCAAGACTGCACTGTTCACATTTAAGTAACTGTTCAAATAGGCATACACTGTGTGCCTATACTGTACAGTGACAGTGTACAGTTTCTCTATTATGAGACTCAATGAAATATATAGTGAAACTCTACAGTTTATCTATACATGTAAAGGCTTATTCTCGCTGTTCCCCAAGGACTCCACTTGAGGAGTCCCCGCATTTGAGTTTGTCTTGGGGATTCCCCTCGAACGGGGAATGCTCTGATTAGCATCACCATCATTAAAAAGGACTCCCTTTCAGATTCGGAGGTGAATCAATTTTTGCTGGTGGTGGTTCAATGTAAAATTAATTAAAAACAATCAGAATAAACAAAACCAAAAAAAAATAAAGTGGATCCAGACTAATTTCGTCAACTGAATATTTTCGTTTCGAACAAAATCCGTTATGGAAGCATTCCCCATGTTCTTGCTGTTTTCTGTATGAGGACTACACATAGAGTGACTTCCTCTATTCTTGCCGTTCCCTTTGATTTCCCAAGGACTCCTCGGGAACGGCAAGAATACGCCTTAACTCTTAAGTGAGGTTACCTGGGTTTGGCTATAATAAACGACAATATGAAAAAGTTTATGTAAGATCAAGCAGCAACCTAGTGCTTACTTGTTACACTTGCATTGCGGGCAGGAGCACTAAGTGCAGTTCTAAGAGTCTGAACTTTAACAAGCAAAGATTTTGAGTTCATTTTTCTTGGATAAAACGAGCTATCCGAAGCAACTTCGGTGTGTTCGGTAGTTGACGTTGACTCGAAGAAAAGCAAAGCGGGTTGAGGGCTTGTTTTATTCTTGAACGCGGAGAATTCGAAAGCAACAAAATGCGGACGCCGAAATGACCCTTTCTATTTTAGTTAGAAGATTTTGTTTTCAATCAGGTATTATGATGCTTGCTGTGTTTTTTCCACTTGGCAATAGTGCCTACCCTGTTCTCCACATTAAAAGTGCATTCAACTTTCCACAGAGCTTTCCGTTAACAGATTAATTTCTGGAATTACTTTCCAAGAAAACTGTTTCGTTTTGGAGACTTTCTGAAGCAGCTCAAAAAACTATCAGCTGCTTCTTTTTGGAGACTTAAGGCATTTTTCCACGACACAACTGTGGGCCTCACTTCTGTGTGAATATCTCAATAAATTGAACTCCAGGCTTTCGTCCTTACCATTCCGAGCAAAAAGGATCTTCTTTATGTCCACATCCTTGAGAAAGTTTTTTATTTTATTGTTTTGACGTTGTTTTGCTGCTAAATTTGAATTTTCCGCCAAAAACGAGCCACAAATCGACAATAACCTCGTCAGTTGTTTTGTAGAATTTGAGCCACAAAGCAAGCCACGAAAATCTTATTGGTCGCTGAAACACATTTAAAGTTTAATTGAAAAGCCAACTTATTTGTGAGTCATTTAATTGGATACACTGAATTATTTGGATTCTGCAAAGGGATTTTTTGATTTTCCACCATCTGCTCTAGTTATGAGGCTCAGAATATCTCCGCCCGTCCCCACAGCGTAAATTCTACTATGACGCGGGAAATTTTAATCTCAACACAAATCCGGCTTTTCAGTGGGCAGTGGTGAGACTGGTAACGATTGCTTAGTGTCTGAACAAAAAAAAATGATAAATCTTTATCGTAAGGCATACAACAAAAGTACAAGCGCATAGAGGCCCCACAAATCACACGGAAATTCCACTATTTGAAAATCGATTATTCGTGAATAGCGGAACAACGAAGTAACTCATTTTCAGCGGGTCTTCAAGCCAATTTAAGTGAATAAGTGATGGGTAACTAGATTGTCCTATCCTAGCCCTTTTCGGTTGAACTTTAAGGGCCGTACAAAAGGCTGAAGAAACACTCTTTTCGAGCCACAATCAACCCACAAACTGTTTGTGGGAGCACGGAAAAACGCCTTTACTGAAGCAGCTCAAAAACCATTAAAAAGTGATTCCAGTGTTGCTTTCCAGCTCACAAAAATGCTGCTCATGTTGTGTCTTCAAACCAGCTATGACATTCAGTGAGTTATGGCAATCAGATGGCAGTGCCTATGTACTAAAAGTCAAGAGCAAGTCTGGTTAGTGTATGTGACACTTACCACAGATTGAGAGATATGAATAGGCATTGAGAGAGAGGAATAGGTGAATCAGTTAAACAATAAACTTAATTGTAAAGTAATCTAATTGCCCATTCCCTATTGAACCCAGTTAGGGGAAAACTGATAGCATGTAACAGGCATGTTGTAATTCTCCATGTTCTTTTACACTTAAGCCAACCCCCTAGTGAGTTTCTTCAGTCAATTTTGTAATTTATTACCCTTCTTATCTTGAAAATCTGATCTCAGTTACAAGCTGGTTACAAGTCAATCACATTGTATAGCGGGCCTCAATAAATTATTATTATTATTAGCTGCATTTTTTGCCGTCATCCAGTTAACCGACCTACAAGATTTCCACTACAACTCGTTTTCTTCCTTCCGTTAACCAACCTAAGTTTTTATAAAGCTGTTTTTGGCTCTGTTTTCAGGTCGGTTAACCGAGAACTGAGGCGAGAGCTCCATTCAACCGACCTACGCTCTTGGCATGGCGCGAAATTCAAAATTCTCATTGGTGAGATAGGCGCTGCGACGGGAAGACGCCATTTTTTCTTATAAGCCGTTTTTAGAGATCAGTCAAACCAACCGGCGAAACGAAAAAACGGTCAATAGTGGCAAATAAGTAGGTTAACCGACCTATGGAGAAAGTAAAAAAATACAGCTATTGTTTTAGTATACAGAATGGATTTCACCAAAATTATCAACCTAAGGCAAGAGCTAACAGCATTCCCTTACTCAGAATGTCTGTCAAGTCCTATATCACCCTTCCAGTAAGTTTAAATTTTTCAGTGTAAGGCTAAAACAGTATCTGAAATCTGGACAGAACAAATTGGCCTGAGAAAACTGACTAGGGGGGTAATTTTGGGTAAAAAGGACAGTTTGGATTTGCCACAGCTTATTAGTCCCAGCTCTAATAATAGTTTGGCTGGAATTGAATGTAGAACCCAAACCTTCTGGAACAAGTTGATTGAAGTGATGATTTAGTATAAGAAGATGTGCTGATTTGTCTGTGCTTAATTTTCACATCCAACCAGTAGCTCAACAGGAATGTGGGGAAAATCAGAAATTGGTAATATTATACATTTCATGTTCAAGCAGATGTAGTGAGAGAAAACAAGCTAAGTTGTTGTTGTGATAGTTTCTCACAGGATAAGTAATTTACTGGAGACTGGCAAAATGGCTTAGCTATGGGTTTCTACCTACAGTCTCTGTTAATGTTGCCACTTTCCTTTCCTTTTCTTGGCAAATCTGATAGGCCTAACGAATGCACTAAGAATTTAAGAACATGTCCCAGTTTGAAATTGTACTGAAACCTTTGTTCTTAGTAACCTACCCCAGATATTTCAGGCATACCTACTTAAAGGACCCCTCTTGCTTATTCTGCCTTTTATAATATACCTAGCTCCCTTGTGGAATTGCAAGTTTCTAAAATCCCCACCTCTCTCCATTGTTTCCTTTTGTGCCCACGAATTTTTAGCGCTTTTTCCGCCATGCCGAGTTTTTCCCGTCACACAACACAAAGTTTGCTGGGAATTTTCAATGTCCGCTGACTACTCTTTCACGCATAAGGATATGAGAATCTTCTGTTTTTTACTTATTTTATTTGCTCAGTTTCCCAACTTTCTAACCACGGCGGGTCCAGTTTTCAAACATTTTGCTCCCAGCCGCCGCGTCGGAGAGCAGGAAGGCTGGATAGTGTCGACAAGCGCTAACAAGAAAATCGCTAGTTTCAGGTGGAAAGTAATAGCATTTTTTTAAAAACGTTTTTTCTGATCCCTCTCATAGGGAAAAGATCATTTCTAGTAAGAGCTGTGCTTTAAGGTTAATAAATTTTGTTAAGGGCTTAAATAGGGCTTTGCCCTATTTATTCAGACAGTAAGGCATTTCTACGAACGAAGAATAGGGATAGGCTAAGTTAGCCCAGCCGCCGCGTCGGAGAGCAGGAAGGCTGGATAGTGTCGACAAGCGCTAACAAGAAAATCGCTAGTTTCAGGTGGAAAGTAATAGCATTTTTTTAAAAACGTTTTTTCTGATCCCTTTCATAGGGAAAAGATCATTTCTAGTAAGAGCTGTGCTTTAAGGTTAATAAATTTTGTTAAGGGCTTAAATAGGGCTTTGCCCTATTTATTCAGACAGTAAGGCATTTCTACGAACGAAGAATAGGGATAGGCTAAGTTAGAACCCACTTATAGGTTCATCAAGCTTTGCTCAGTAAGTTATTTCTTTTAACAGGTAGAAGTAGATGTGTAGATCTTCATACACAAAAAAAGCCAACCTTTGAGATGAAGCTTGAAACACCAGAATTCAAAAGTATTTTCTCTCCCGAGTTGAATACCATACAGGGAATTTTCAAGAAGCATGACTTTGAAATCAGGGTTGCTGGTGGAGCTGTCAGGTAAGAACTTGTATTCCTAACTCCGGAGGAAAGCATGCATGAGACAGCATTCACCTGTATGCTAATTAGCCAGCAGGTGCTATCCATAGTAGGCACCAGCTGTTAGGTTGATATGTGACTTTTGACTTACTTGACTTAACGCTCTTGCTCAGTAGGGTCGCCAGCGTAGAGGGAACTGGTTGACAGCGCCGTCAGACTTCTCCAAGTAGCCCTGTCCAGGGCTAAGGTTGGGGCCTCATTTGGGTTGATGTTGCGGCTGAGCAGGCGTTGGTTTATTACATCAGCCCATCTAGTGCGTGGCCTTCCTCGAGGGCGTTTCCAGCCATTTTCCGAGGGATTGAAATCCGAGATGATCCTTGCGGGGGTACTTAGTGGGAGACGGAGTAGGTGGCCGTACCACCTTAGAGAGCGGGCTTCTACTTGGGTAGAAAGGTTCGCCAGCTTGAAGGTCTTCAGGATCTCAGTATTGCGGATCTTGTCATACCATTTGAAGCCTTCGACTCGACGCAGGTGTCTAGTCTGAACGGCATCGACCTTTCTTAGCTGTGTCTGGGTTATCGGCCATGTCTCAGATGAGTACAGCATGATGCTTGAGACTGTGGCGTTGTAAATTCGGGCTTTGGTATGGCGACTGATTTGCGGTTTGTGGAAGACTGCTCGCAGGAGTCGTCCGAACACAGAGCTTGCCTTGGCTGATCTGGCTGAGATTTCGGCGTCAAGTGTGCCACTTGAGGATATAATTGATCCGAGATATGTGAACTGCCTTACCACATCGACAGATTGGCCGTTAATCTCAACAGTTGAGGGTGATGCTGATGCGGTCTTTTCTATGGGCATGATCTTCGTTTTCTTCCAATTGATTTGCAGCCCAACTCTAGAGGCTGTGGAGGAGAGCGTCTCAAGTGCAGACTTAAGTTGGTCGAGATTGTCGCTAAGGACAGCTACATCGTCCGCGAAGTCAACATCAGACAGAGTCCTCCCGGCATAACTGATGCCGAAAGGGTGGGCATGGTACGTCTCGTTCAGGATGTGGTCGATGACGCAGTTAAACAGCTCAGGTGCAGCAGCGCATCCTTGCCGTACTCCATTTTGTATGGGGAAGGAAGAAGAAAGCTTCCCGTTAACCAGGACGGCGCTTTCTGTGTTGCTGTAGAGTTCTTTGAAGAGGCTGACTATCTTTGTGGGTAGGCCCGCAGCTTTCAGGATTAGCCAAAGGGACGGTCTGTCAACAGTGTCAAAGGCAGAACGAAAGTCAATGAAAGCATGTGGGGTTTCCTGAATTTCGTTTTTGTTAGACAACAGCAGCATTGCAGCCACTGAAGCCAGCTTTCCGCTGTCATTTATTTTTCTGGAGTTTGTTACTCATGTACAATGGCAGGAATCAAGTTCAAACTTATTATATTTGTTGTGCTTGGGCCTCATTGGGCTGTTTTTACTTTTTGTAGAGATCTCCTACTGGGTCATCTGCCAAGTGACCTCGACTTCGCAACTACAGCAACACCAGACCAAATGAAAACCATGTTCACAGAAGAAGGGGTCAGAATGATTAATATGAAGGGAGAGAAACATGGAACAATTACTGCCCGAATAAACGATAAGGAGAATTTCGAAATCACAACACTGCGGATAGACAAAGTGACGCACGGTCGACATGCTGAAGTAGAGTTCATCAAAGATTGGGCCCAAGATGCTGGAAGAAGAGACTTGACGATAAATGCTATGTTTTTGGGTAAGAAAAGATGAGCTTATTTATCTTTAGTCCTGTTTATCTGAAGTCCAGAGTTGGTTTGAGCCACTACCATTTATTGGCGTTATCGTGTCGTTATTTAGGTCTGGGACAAAACCATACAGTGTTCGACTGAAGCCATATTGAGTTTGACGAGAGTGTCAGTCTCGTCCGCTTAAAATGTGTTTGGTATATCGCTTCGTCTGCTTGTGGATGGTCGACTCCTGTCGATTGGACACAAGAATGACAGTACTGTCAGCCTTAACCCGACTTGTCCGACGGGGGCGATGGGTCTCTGGGTAATCGCAGTCCCTGATTGGTCGTTTTGCTGGAAGATGCCGGTAAAGTGTAGGTGGACAGTGGCATGACGAGACCAAATCGAAATAATGACTAGTACCCTACCAGATATCAGAGGCGTTACTAGCCAAAATGTTTGGGGGGGGGAGGTATTTATCGACTGGCTGGTCGTTTTTACGACTGTTAGTTTTTGCAGAAACGATGACTGTTTCCAAGTAAAAAAAACTACAGTTTTGACAGAAAATCGTCTGATTTTCAGAAAAACCGACTGTTTTCAAGAAAAAACCTACTGTTTTGATGAAAAATGGGCTGTCTTTTATGGAAAAATCAACCTTTTTTTTTCTTTTTTTTTTACCGACTTTACCGGTTTTTTTTTTACCGACTAGCCGACAGCATTGAGGGAGGGGGGCTTCCCCACTCCCCCATACGTGACGCCCCTGCCAGATATAGCAGACGTTTACTCTCGCCATCTTTCGGAAAAGCATATTAAATCCCATCAGTGCAAAAGAGTACATTGTTTTCATGCTCTTAACTGTGTTACCGTTTTAGGGTTAGACGGACATCTGGTGGATTACTTCAGCGGATATGAAGATCTGACTCATCGACGAATTAGATTTGTCGGAGAACCTGCACAAAGAATCCAGGAAGACTACTTGCGAATTTTGCGGTACTTTAGGTATGTACTTTCTGTGTGTCTAAAAGATATGCCTGTTGATTGGATGATTTAAAGATTCCATGCACAGTTTTAGCCGCGGGTGGTTTAAGGGGACGACCTTAAAGTTGCAGAGCAAATCTTCATTGGACCTCTCGGCCGCCTTTAACACCATGATCACCCTTTTTTTTTTTTTTGCATTTTCAAGTCAAAGTGCCGCACAGAAGCTCCTTATTCTAAATTAGCTCTTAGAAATAAAACTTAGAATTGGAAAAAATGTCTGGTGGGAGCCCCATGCATTGACATAAACTTAAGCATCTGAAGTTTAGAACTATCTCCCGGAGTTCAATTTTGTCCACTCTCAAGAGTCTCTTAAAATTCTCAAAATAGTCTCTAAAAAAAAAAAAATCGACACAGTAGCCCGCACGATTTGTCATACTACAAAGTCATACTTGTCTACCATTAGGTAACATTTCCGTGGGATGTCCCATTTCGGACGTGTCATATAAAAACTGTTTGTCTTTAACTTTCCTTTAAAGGACACCTGAACAATGAAACCATACTTGAACACACCATGGAGAATGCATTTACAGACATGGCCACGGAGAGCATTCTTTTCCTGAGCGTGATGTTTTCAAAATAGGGATGTTCGTTTCTGGAGGTTTGCACATGCAGACTCCAAGACAAAAAGCGCAATTCATTCAAATCTTGTACAGCGCTGGCCGGATCGTATTGGAATTTCTTCTAGATATACGTTTGGGCTTAACTGGTTAAAAAATATTCCAGAAGAAGGGTTGATTGGAGACATTTGTTCATTTGTAAAATTGTTCGGTACTGAAATGAGGACAGATGCAAAATGGAGCAAAAATCATAGCTTGGAAACACTATTTCGTATTTGGATTGGGTTTTCTGCAGGCGATGTTAACGGAAGTCATACAGATAGGGATGATACTTGGTACTCTTCATTCAGGTGTCCTTTAAAGAACTTAAAAGATTTCGTTGTTTGTGAAACCGTAGTCGCTGAGAACATCCCCCCCATTTTGTGTGAACGGGTTATGACGATGATAACATAGTATTAAATTTACACATGGTGACTGGAAAAATTCGTTTGTGTCTGAGATGGCCTATGATATTTTTTCCATCGTGAGAAATTTCATTCCCTTGTGGTTATTCTCGTAAGCTACCTGCCACTTGTCAAGATATGCTTCGCTCGTCATGAACTATTTTATGTATTTGTGTCTTAGGTTTTACGGGCGTTTCGCCGTGTGTCCCAATTCCCACGATGCCAAAACTATAGAAGCAATTCGGGAAAATGCGGAGGGATTAGAGATTATTTCTGGTGAACGGATTTGGGTCGAACTACGGAAAATTCTGTCTGGTCGTTTTGCTGCGGAGATGGTTCACAAGCTGATCGAGTTAGGAGTCGCCAAGTTTGTGGGTAAGTCGCATGTTTAAATAGGCCCAAGTAAGCCCGCTTTGTCCATCCGTCGATCTGGATGATAGGAAAATGGAGTAGCCCCTGGAGTGTACACACAGAAAAAAAAAGAGAAAGAAAATCGTTGCGCCGTCTTATTGGTATTGGCAATCAAGAGTTCTCACAGAAGTTTTTTTTAGAATTCTTGGAATATTCGACCTATTTTGCTTTTCTTAATAAAAATTGTTCATCAACAGTTTCGTAATCTATCTAATTTATTGTTATTTGTATTTGCCAACGTCATAAAAGGAAAAGCGGTTTAGTACAAATTCGCAGAAGAAAAAAAATGGAACAGCAGAAACTATTTCTCATAGACAAGGGGATAAGCAACTTTTTTTTTTAGCCGTAACTATTGGGATCGGAGATCTTGTACTGATTCGCTTCCCGGAGTACAATAGCTATAGCCTAAAAGCTGTTCTCACCGTACTTTCCCTAGGAGGTAATAGCAAGGATCTATGCTTCACTCTGTCAGCAAGGATCCATGATTCACTCTGTCAGCAAGGATCCATGCTTCACTCTGTCAGCACCTTTTCATCATTTTAGGTCTTTGTGAAACGCCCAACTTGGAAGAGTTTGACCGGGTACGGCAGCGTTGTCAAGAGAGAAGTTTGGACCTCCATCCTATTACCCTTCTCTGCTCGCTCATGCACCACCTCGACGATGTAAGTGTTTCATTTTGTTTTTCTGTAGTTTTTTCGAGTTTTCGTACTTCGGGTCTAAGTTCAAGTATAATTTTGTAGGCTTTTGAGAGTAATTACATTTTTTACTTTATTTTTGTAAAAACGATAACCGACTTATATAACAAACTTTCTACCAGTACCTATCAATCTTGCAGACAATTTGTCCACACCCTAGAGTGCTTTTTAGCCTATCGTTCATTTGAATTTACCGGAGCGCTAGAGCTGTTTTAATTTTTAATAAAATTGTACCTTACGCCTACCTAATCATAGAAAAATTAAGAGAGAGAAAAAAATATTTAACAGAAAGTCAAGGACTGGACCAACCTGTTACTTTTAAGGCGTAATCTCGCCGTTCCCCGAGGACTCCTCGGGGAATCGAAGGGAACGGCGAGAATAGAGGGAGTCAGTCCACGCGGACTCCGCGTACGGAAAACAGCGAGAACACGGGGAATGCTTCCAAAATGGATTTTGTTCGAAAAAAAAAATATGCAGTTGACGAAATTTATCGGATTCCATTGTATTTTTGGTTCTGTTTATCCTGGTTGTTTTTAATTAATTTTACATTGCACCAACACCAGCAAAAATTGATTCCCCTCCGAATCTGAAAGGGAGTCCTTCTTGATGATGGTGATAATAATCGAAGCATTCCCCGCCCGTGGGGACTTGCGAGAATACGGGGAGTGAGTCCCCGGGACAAACAAAAACGCGGGGACTCCTCAAGTGGAGTCCTCGGGGAACGGCGAGAATACGCCTTTAGTGTTAAGAACAACATAGCATAGGGCTATCGTGACAAATCGAAATGTTGTCGTTCGGCAGGAATGTGCTTGTACTGCTGACATAAAATACTCAAAGTTTCACAGAATAGAGCTGAAAGGCGACAGTCTAGTTACAGATCACTTATTCACTTAAATAGGCTTGAAGACCCGATGAATATTGTATTCAAATAATCAATTTTCACCAAATAAAGTGGGTTACCTTTATGCTTAAAATACTTAGCAACTACAACGGTAAACATGCTTTTCAGTTCATCTATAATTAGATGCTGGTTATTCGGGTGTCATCTGATTGGTAAGGTGCTAGGCGCTATGCGCTATACTATGTGCCTAGGGCTTAATTGACGCCTATATAGGAAGAAGACCAAAAGTGTCGGTGGGATTCCGAAGGCGGATGGAATATATTTTGCATTTGCTTGTATTCCCATCCCGACATGCCTATTTACGAGCTATAAATGTGCCTGTGGGCCTTTACACCAAGTTTCGCCAGAATGTCTCAGTTCATTCGATTGCACGCTCAGACGGGGGGGGGGGGTAGAACGACTCCGGCAATCCTTGTCCGGTAGCCGTTCATCTTCCTTGCAGGTGAACTTCGAAATTGCTAGCTCACCAAGGTCGACGTTGAAAGTTTGAAAGAAAAGATAAAAATAAAACGATGGTGGGCGATGAAGTCTAGAAAATAAATTATTTATTAGACAAAAAAGATTAGTGCTAAAATGCTAAAAATCAAGATTAGATTTGTGCCAAATACCTAAATTTCGTTTTCGCTAAAATTTGACGTTTACCAGCCACGGCGGCCAAAAACGGTATTAAAGAAGAGTCCTTCGATTTTGAATGTAACCTCAAAGTAAACTTCGATAAACAACGCAGCTAATGTCGTATGTATCCCGTCACGATCGTTTGATAGGGGGGGGGGGATGGAGGGTATCTTGGGTAGTGTATTTAGGAGAATAATTATTTGTATGTCTTCTCCAGGCCACAACCCTGAACTCGCGTCTCAAGCTATCAGCCTTTGAGAGAGACCTCGCAGCTTTCATTGTCACGAACAGGCAGAACTCCTTAGATCTCGAACCGCGAAGGTGAGTACCGTACGCTATTCAACTTGTCCCTGTTTTTGGGATCCCAAAACGTAAGTGGAAGGATATCTACCTATGATTTCTTCAAAGCTTCCGACTGTCCGTCCGTTTGTTAGCACGATAACTCTCGAAGGGGTTGAGATATTTTATTCAAACTCGGCTTGAGGATTCTTTGTGTCAAAGTATAGGCCAAGTTCGAAGTTGGTTCTGTAGTCTTACACTTAGGGGTGGGGGAGGGGTTTCAAATCAGAAGAGTTGCATCATAAGTGATAAGCATTCTAGCACTTGCAACTTCTGGACCCCCTCAAGACCCAAGATGAAGCCACGACCCGATCCGACCGCTGGGTGGGAAGTGGCGCGGGTCGGAATCGCCCGACATGGGGAGGCTGGGATCATAGTTTGACTATGGATCTAACAAAATGTTTTTATTTTAGCAGGCATTTGGAAAACGTGTAGAAAAATCAAACTAATTTTGCATTATCGATTTCTTTTAGTATTTTGTTTTCTGTTTTTTCTTGTTAATTCCCGTAAGTCCAAAGAAGGAGGGATGTAAACTAGATCACAATGAACAGACGCCGTAAATTATACTAAACTCGTCATAGTGATTTCTTGAAGATTCTGAAATTGAGCTAATAATATTCATAATACCTCCGCCGGGAGATCAATGAATAGTTAATGAGCAATGGCGACCTTGCTTTCAAGAGTGAATTGTGTTCAAGTAATTTGTGGGTAACGTTGGCTACCGTGAGGATTTTGAAGAAAACAAAGGTAACAGTGTGTTCGTAAACATCCGACCCGTCGAAAAATGATAGTGCCTCCCACCCTCTCGGCCCACATGAATCAAAGACTTTTAGGGGCAAATAAAATAATTTTTAAAAGCTAATGAAATAGTCGATTTAGGGTTAAGGAGACGTGCTTAATCGAGTATGAAAATTATTTTCTCGACGGGCAAGTGGTCCACCCGGAATCCGGCGAAACTGGAATATTTGTGAAAAGTAAAAGTTCAATCTAAACTTGATTAGAGGTTTGATTTGGGGTTAAGGAATGATGACACCTGTTGAATCCGAATATGAAATTGATTATCTTGTCGTGCAAGTGGTTCACCCGGATCCGGCAAAACCGGAAAATTTGTGAAAAGTTAAAGTTTAATCTAAAGTGTGTTAGAGGTCTGATTTAGGGGTAAGAAGACATGCTGAATCCGAATATGAAAATTATTTTCTTGTTGGACAAGTAGTTAGCCCGGAATCCGGCCACAACTGGAAATTTAGCATGAAGTTTAAAAATATTTAATGATATAGTCGAAATATGCGTGAGAAGACATGCTGTTGCAGCTTTCGAACATACTAAACATCGATTAGAGATTCGGTATCGGGGTAAGGAGACATGCTGAATCCAGTTTTGAACTTTATTTCCTTGACGGATAAGCTGGCAAAATTTGCCAAAACCCGGAAATTTGGATCGAAAGGTTCGCCACTCAGTGTCACCAGCTCTTTTGCTCTGTATGCAGTTCGCCGAGAGTAGCCTACTGCTAAAAGGAGGAATTTAGTCAAGTGGTCAAGTTTGTTTGAAGTCGATTAGAGATGAGATGTTGCAGCATACATGCCTACTGAATCCATATCTGAACTTGTTAATAGGTTATAGCAAAATGTTAAAGGGGTTTGGCAAAAACCGGAAATCTACAAGATTCGCTTGTCTGGATCAAGTAATCCAATAAATATTCAGTATTTGGGATCCCATCGAAACCTTTGATCTGGTCTCATTCTCGTTCTCCAATAATTTAGCAGTGGGCACAGTTGTGAGTTTTGATGTTCCAAAAGGAGGCATTGTCTTCTAGATTTTCTTACCGGATTCCAGCTTTCGGTATTCGTCGAGAACCAGGCCAAGTACGGGTGAAAGGGCGTTGGACACCCCAGATTTCGGAATCTGTTGTCGTTCGCGACAAGCTTTTAGCTTATCATTTAATAAATAAACAAATTAAAATCCAGAAGCCCTAGCTTAACTGTGTGTAATCTGGAATGTGGGTCCTTGCCTTAACTTGTGTCTGCCCTGCCCATGCGGATTTTCCCTCGGACATAGGCTACTTGGCAAATCTTTCGAGCTCTCTCTAGAAACACTTCCATATTGTGAGGCTGTTTTCGGCAAAAAATATAAACACGTTCGAGAGAACAAAGTTAATTTTCTTAGCAATCAACAAAAACATTTGTGGTTTGGGGAGCACTTTTACACCGAAGTTTTGGCTGTGATTACTGTAGGAAATCTGTTCCGACAATAATCGTAAAAGTCAATCAGGTAATTTTATTATAAAAGTTTGAAATTGTTCGTTTTTACTGCACTCAAACAGACCTTTGCGAAAAGTGTAACCGACCGACCGACGTTGTGTGTGAGACTTTGATTTGATACTGTAAAAATGGGATGTTGATCATTGTATGTTAGATAGCAGGATTTGACGAAAGAAATGTGATAGCTGGAGAATGTGACGAATATGCGGTTACTAATATCCGAATGTGTTTAGTAGACCATCTTAAAAATTAAAAAAATACCTAGCGCTATATTCTTGAAAGAATTCCAAAGGGGGATTGGACGAAAAATGTCACGATGTAACTTTAATAAAGTTTATGTCAATCATATTTCATATTGCACTGAGCTGAAAATGCTGATCTTCTCGTCCCGGGACTTATTCATTGACTTTTCAGTTCTAGGTACTACAAGGGCTTAGTCCTTCGAAACCGGACAAAAACTCTCAAGGATTCCAAGGAATTTGTAGCGGAACTTATTAAGTATCAGGGCCAACCGGATGTCCTTAAAGAATTTTTGGAGTGGACACCTCCCCAGTTCCCTGTGAAGGGGGGAGCTCTCAAGGATAATGGCGTTCCCGGTGAGTACCTTTCAGCTCTTTTTAAGGCGGATTGGGAACCTGAAAACTGAGCTGCTGCGGTAATCGGTTATGTACAACTCATAATAGCATAATGTACCAGAGGCGTCACTACTGGGGGTGGGGGGGGGGACGTCCCCCCAATGTTGTCGGCCAGTCGGTAAAAAATAGCCGAGTCGGCGCGAAGCGCCTCGATTTGTAGTAAAAACAGTCGATTTTTTCTTAGAAATAGTCGTTTTTTTCTTAAAAACAATCAAAAACAGTTGGTTTTTCGTAAAAATAGTAGATTTTTCTTAAAAATAGTCGTTTTTTCTTAAAATCAGCCGATTTTTGGGATCCCAAAACGTTAGTGACGGATACCTGTGGCATCGCAAAAGTTGTCTGTCTGTCCGTCCGTCCGTCTGTCTGTAAGCACGATAACTCTCGAAGGGAATAAGATATTTTGATGAAACTTGGTGTGAGGATTCTTTGGGTCAAGAGTAAGGTCGAGCTCGTAGATGGGCACTGTAGCCCTACATTTAGGAGTGGGGGGGGGGTTCAAATTAAGGGGCAAACAAAATATTTTGAAACAGCTAATGTGATAGTCGATTATGGGGTAAGAAGACATGCTGAACACGAATATGAAAACCATTTTCGCGCCGGACAAGTAGTTTGCCCGGAATTTGGTCTTGTTCGTCAATACAGTCGTTTTTTCTCAAATAGTCGTTTTTATCCGCAAAAATAGTCGGTAAAAAGGACCAGCCAGTCGGTAAATACCTTGTCCCCCCCCCCCCCCAAACATTTTGGCTATAGTGACGCCTCTGTAATGTACTATGTATAAATGTAATAGTAAAGTAGTACAGATGTAAAAGTTCAATAGTGCAATGTACAATGTAACAGTACAATGGATTATTTATTATTGGTTTAATTGTAGTTCAGTGTCGTTTCAAACTTTTGCTCACCAGTTTCCAGAAACATATTGACCGTGGCATTTTCGAGCCGGGTTCATGCCCCGTGGAACTTCCTGTCAGGCACAGTAGTCGCTGTCGCTATTGTGAGTTATTTTTTTGGAACTACTGCAGTGCAGTTACCTTCGGATTTTTTGTAAGGATAATAGAGACATCTTACATAAGTAATTATGAATGAATGAATGAAGTATTTTATTACCCATCAAACAACACAGCGGAAAAAAAAGATGGAGTATGTGAAAAGAAAAGAAAACAACAATTACAAAAAAAACAACATTAACCTAGATACAACTAGATACAAATAATGATACAAATAATGACAAATCACTGCCATAAGTGCTCTGTGAGTGTTGAAACTAAATTACAACCTGTCGGCATTTTCTCATCAATCAATCAATCTATTTATTTATTTCGTGACATTACACATCACATATTACACCAAAACAGGACTATTCTAAACTAAATATATACAATCATTTCACTCATTCGGCGGCTCAGGGCAAAAGCACAGTCGACGGAAAAGGCGATAGAAATGGCCGGAACGGCACTCTGCATTCTCGCGAATTGCCTTTAAAAGTGGGTTTTCGGCGACTTCTAACCTTGCAACAAAACTAACTGTCGCTTTCCGTCTCATAACATCAAAAGATTCAATTTCATTTTCTAAGAACATTTGACTAGCAGAGTAACGTCGATTGTATGAAAAGAGATGACGGAATGCATTGTTAAAACAAACTTTTAATTTACGTATCGTCGTCTCAAGATAGTTATCAAAAAGTGGAAGACAATATAGTTGCGTGCAATACGTCTTAAATAACAAGACCAAAGGTTTCGGTGGGATCCCAAAAATTCAATATTTGATCCAGACAATTAGGTTTTGTCTTCGCCAGATCCAGTCTTCGCCAGGCCAAACAGCTAATCATTAAGAAATCCAAGCTCAGATATGGATTCAGCATGTGCGTTTACCTCTATAAGCCGATCGAAACGATCCTAGCTTACTTCTGTGAATTTTGCGGTTCTGCCGAAATTCAAGAACTACTTGTCCGGCGAAAAACTAGAGCTCAAAACCGGATTCACCGTTTCTCCTTACCCCTATATCCAACATCTAATCAACTTGAAATAAAAATTTAACTTTTAACAAATTTTCCGGTTTTGGCCGGATTCTGGGCGAACTACTTGTCCAGCGATAAAACGGTTTTCGTATTCTTGTTCAGCATGCCTTCTTACCCCTACATCAAACATCTAATCAACTTCAGATAAAACTTTACTTCTAACAAACTTTCCGGTTCTGGCCGGATTCCGGACGAACTACTTGTCCGGCCAGAAAATGGTTTTCATATTCTTGTTCAGCATGCCTTCTTACCCCAGTATCGAACATCTAATCAACTTCAAATAAGACTTCTACTTTTAACAAACTTTCCGGTTTTGGCCGGATTCCGGACGAACTACTTGTCGGGCGAGAAAATGGTTTTCATATTCGTGTTCAGCGTGTCTTCTTACCCCATAATCGACTATCACATTAGCTGTTTAAAAACATTTTGCTTGCCCCTTAATTTAAACCCCCTCCCTCACCCCTAAATGTAAAGCTACAGGGCCCATCTACGAACTCGACCTTACTCTTGACCCAAAGAATGCTCACACCAAGTTTCATCAAAATATCTCATTCCCTTCGAGAGTTATCGTGCTTACAGACGGACGGACGGACAGACGGACGGACAACTTTTGCGATGTCATAGGTATCCCTCCACTTACGTTTTGGGATCCCAAAAAGAATTCTCACCGACACAGTACAAAATTTAAAATTACGAATTAAGTGGTTCGCACGCGCGCAGAGACCCCGATACTGACTCGAATCACACTTGGGTCCTTAATTCTTGCGGCAGTGACTTTGTCAATCCTTTTGCCGTCTACCAATCAAGAATCTTTGACTGAATAAATCGCCCAAGAATCATTGAACCCCGTAAAGTCTGGAGATCGCGTTCGTACGAGGTAGTTTCAGTTTCTTGACTCCATAATTCCGAAGATTATCGTGGTCCTTCTGTGGTAGTGTCCACGGAATCCGTAGCGTCCACGTTTATCGGAAAAAGCCGCTGTATAATAAATAAGAAAAAAAAAGATCCCTTTAGTCAGGGCGCCAGATTCTGTATCTCGCTTATTTCTCTTAGTACCCATGACGGAAGGTACAAAAATGCTGAGAACTGCTCTTGGGGTATTCAATCTAGCTGAAAACGAATATCGTAGGGCGCAATCCCGCCGTTGGGGCATTTCCGAGATATAGGCTAAAAACGGCAAATTTAGCCTATAGTGACCTGTTACATTCTATATTTTTTTTAAGGAGTCAGAGTAGTATAAATCCAACGTTATCTTATATCATTCGAATGAGCGAATCAAGTTGTATGAATCAGATTTTTAATTTAAAATTAAAATAACTAGTTATTCTCTATTTATTATATTTTCCAAATAATGACTATCAAAGATGACCAAAATTTCAAAGAAAGGCTAAAGGATAACTTACTTACATAACTTACTTACTAACTTACAGGATAACGAACTTTTTTTCTTTTAGATAATGAAGCTCATTCATTTCCAAACAATTTGAGCTGAAGTTCAGTTTTCTAATTTAATTTTTGAGGGGTTTGCGATTTGTTTGTGTGTGTGGTGTACTTCCAAAATGAACCTCTATTTAGAAGAAGCCTTGTGCATCTTTTAAGGGTAACCTAGAATTTCTTAACTGCATATTATCCAGGAGTCAAGTTCAAAATAACTGATTTTCAAATAGAACAGAAGTAGAAATCGAACAAAAATAATTTATTTCGGACATCAGTGTAATATTTTCTCAGAGTAACCTACCGAAAAGAAGATATAGAGGTAAAAGATAAAAGAAAAGAAAAAGATATATCGTCTGCATCTGTACGACATGTTCTAGAAAACCTGTCTCTTTGTGTAGAGATTTTCTTGTTTTCTGTATCAGAGCAACAGAAGACTGTCCATGAATCTGTCCGAACGACATAACTAGTTACAAGTCGAATGCTCGAGAGCGAATGTGAAATCATGGCGAGCCGATGAAGGCCTGCCTATTGAGAAATACACAATTAAACGGCTCTGGAAAGAGAATCGATTTTTAGCCGAAGTCGCAAAACTTCGGCACATAAGCTAGCGGAATTTGCAGATCGCCAGAATCTCCCTGTAAACAACTGGAATTTCAGCTCTGCTGTGAAGATCTCCTTTCAAAGCTTCTGTTGCAAAGACACGCTGTCTAACCAGGCTGTGAAGGAAGTTGCGATCGGGAAGAGTAGAACTTTTGGGACTATTATAGAAGCTCGGAGAGTGCGGGTAGAAGAGTCAGGAGCAGATAGAAAGTGTAGTAGCAATTGCATTTCCTGGAGTTACCCTGGTCATGTCAAAGGGTTCTTAAGGGCTTATAATGTCACTAAAAATTCTTCCTCCGCCGAACGAATCATCGGAGCGGTATCTAAAGTCATTCGTGCCACATTTCGTCAAGCGTTTTTACTTACTTACCGTTTATTTTCGTTTCATATTCTTTGTTTGTGTGTCCTTCGTAATGTTCGTAAGTGTTTCTCCAGTTCGCGCCACGATATCCGAGTGCTATGGGGCTGAAATAAAATTGATTGATTAAATAATATCTGCTTTCCTTTTAGGTGGACGGGTGATGACGGTGGTGATGGAAAAACTAAGGGGTCTCTGGATTGAGTCCGATTGTCAACTTAATAGTGATGATTTAGTATCATATATTCCCAGCATTCTAGAAGAGTTGAATGTAGATAATTCAAAATAAAGTTAATTTAATTTTTGATCAATGTTTATACTTGTTTTTCATTTTGTATTGTTGAAATTAGAACACGTATCTACACCCGATAGGTTGCCGATGTATTCACATGAATCAGGAAATAGAATGACATAACGAAGAGGAAATTAAAAAAAATCCCCGTATAATAGTTACGACTTTCACTGCGTAGATAGAGCTCATTTGGCACTAGAAACGTTTCGACTGGCCACGCTACCCCGGTCTTGCCGCGCTCTTTTGCGCTCTACTCTTTCACGCGGAGTCCGCGCAGTGGAAAGCCGTAACCATTAGTTGCGTTTTTGATCCGAATTCTCATCGCAAATCTCCTATTTCGCGTTTTTTGACTATTCAGATGAAGCCAATTCTCCTTTTCTTGCGCTTTTGTCAGAATCGAGAACGGGGAAAGCCTCGCGATTCTGCAGAATCGAGAAGTTGCTCCAAAAGTGAATTCTCGATTCTCCTCTCTCTGTCCTCCTCCTTCATTGGTCAACAGAGTGCGGGTGTTCAGTATGCATAAACAGGTATACCGGGATGCAGACGAGCTGCCAAATTAGTGTTTTTGTCAAAAGCGAGAAGAGCAAAAACGGTAGTTTGTACGGGAATCAAGAATTCAGAAGCGAGAACGGAGAACTGAGAATTCCGATCAAAAACGCAACTATTATACCGAGGCGATTCTGTTCAAATATCTCTTCTTTATGTTATTTTATTTTAGAGAATAAAGTGAGTACGTATGCAACCTGTCAGGTGTAGATACGTGCTTTAAAGCACAACTGTTACTAGAAATGATTTTCTCCCTATGAGATGGATCAGAAAAAGCTTTTTCGAAAAAACATTACTTTCCACCTGAAATTAGCGATTTTCTCGTTGGCGCTTGTCGTCTGTGTCCATCCTTCCTGCTCCCCGACGCGGCGGCTGGGCGCAAAACGTTTGAAAACTGAACGCGCCGTGTTAAAAAAGTTGGAAAACTAACCAAATAAAAGATGTCTAAAACAGAAGATTCTCATATCCTTATTTGAACGAGTTGTCAGCGGACATTGAAGATAAGGCAAAATTTGCGCTGTGTGAGGGGCAAAACTCGGCTTAGGGAGATTCCGCCCCAAGTAGTCTGAGAAAAGACACACATTTAGAATGTTAGCGGAGCTCTTTGGGCGTTTAAGATAAACAAATTATATCGTAAAGGAATGCTTGAATGAATTAGGAACCAACAAAACTAAAACAATTTAAATAAACTCGTCACATTTCTTTGTACAAACAATCTGGAACCAAACGCTATTCTGTGTGCGCCACTGGAAGACTGACTTTAGAGATTAACAAGCATAACCAAGGGAAGAAAGTATACTAGGCTATGTCAGTATCAGTCGGAGCAGCTAGGACAACTCACTCACATCCCGCCTGCTCGGTTATTGCAACTAAAGCAGCGTACACACACAGCGCGTCCGAAATAACGCTCGAGAAATCGCAAGCGATTCGTCAAAAGGTGCGAAGGAAGAAATTCGCATCTGACTGCGACAATCGGACTGCTTGCGCAGGTACCTTTAAGTGCTCGGAAACAAATCTCTACTTACTGTGTGACGCAAGTTGGGCTATCTGCTTTCACATATTAGAGAAGGGACAAACAAAGTCCCTAAAAAATTTGTTGAGTCGCCAGTGTAGAGCATTTACGAAATAATACGAGAAGAGATGAAAGAAACAGTAGCACAGGTCTAGCCGACGGGAAAAACAATCTAAATTTCTTAAATAACTCTAAATCCTAGCATGGAGGGAAATAAGGGTTTTCCATTATGTTGATCTATGGTTCTAGTCGATAATATTCTGATGGAAGATTCCAGGGCTTCCAAGTCGTACTCGTACTCAAGCCACTGATTATCGAGGTGACGTTTACAGGCGTCTGCAGCTACTCTTCCTTCTTTGCTACCTAGTGCATACCCGATCTGCCGGACCAAGTGGGATTAGCCAAGTTGTGCCTTCCCTCCATTGCATATAGATTTTTTAGAGGAAATTTGACTGAGACAGCCAAATTAATCAACGTAAGTTACTAAAATTTCAAGGGACCGAAAAGATTCGGCGGGGACGTTTTGCCATGGAGACGTTTTGAACATTCCGCCATCAGTGTAAAAAAAAATCTTGCAGTATTTGCTGCCGGGATTAATATTAGTTGCGTTTTTGCGGATACCATGGTATCTGTTACCACGGTAACTGGATCTGCAATTAGTCGTTTTTGCAGTTACCGTGTTTTCTGATATACGGTCCACTGCAAAAACGACTGTTGCAGAAACTGCTTCTTTCGAAGTCATGCCAAAATAAAAACTGATATCCAGTTACATCACTAAGTGCTGAACTTCTTTTTCACCAATTTGACAAAATTTGATGAAAGTGAGATGCATTTTCCAGATACCACGACCAGATATCACGGTCGGACCGTGATATCTAAATATCTGTTACCACGGTAACTGGCCAGTTACCACGACAACCGCAAAAACGCCTTTTGACCGTGGTATCAGATATCACGATAACTGCAAAAACGACTTTAGACCGTATATCAGATACCATGGTAACAGCAAAAACGCAACTATTGTGTCCATTGAGATAAGATTATTTATATTCGGAATAACCTTGTCCCAGTAGAGATAAGAGGCGTATTCTCGCCGTTCCCCGAGGACTCCACTTGAGGAGTCCCCGCGTTTTTGTTTGTCCCGGGGACTCACTCCCCGTATTCTCGCGAGTCCCCAGGGACGGGGAATGCTCCGATTATCATCACCATCATCAAAAAGGACTCCCTTTCAGATTCGGAGGGGAATCAGTTTTTGCTGGTGTTGGTGCAATGTAAAATTAATAAAAAATAATCAGATTAAACAAAACTAAAAATAAAGGAGATCCAGAATAATTTTGTCAACTGCATATTTGTTTTAAGAACAAAATCCGTTTCGGAAGCATTCCCCGTGTTCTCGCTGTTTTCTGTACGTGGAGTGAGTCCCTGTATTCTCGCCGTTCCCTTCGATTCCCCGAGGAGTCCTCGGGGAACGGCGAGAATACGCCTAAGATTAATCCGAGTAGCAAATACTTCAGTTAACTTTATTCCTTACTCGGAGAAACTTTTCCAGTGATGGGGACTTTTTGCCACGGGGACGTTTTACCATGGCAGCCATGGGGACCTCTAGTCGGTAAGCCGTTACAATAACTTCGGAGTATGTCTTCCCTCTTGATCAGGTGAACCATAAGACCGTTATCGTAGGGGACGCGTACAAGCTTGCAAAATCACGATTCCGTAAGGACTTTAATAAGTAGAGAGTTTTCGAAACAGAATTGTTGGTCCTTGGAACAGCTTAACCGAAGATGGAGGAGAAACCCATTTCTGTTGCAATATATTATTATTAGTGGGGAGGGGGGCACTCTCTTCATAATTTGATTGCTGTGGTCAGATGTCTGACCTTTTTTTATTTTATTTTTATGAAGCTTATATTCGAAAAGAAAAACATATTATTATGTTCCCTGACAGCTCTAATAAGTTTCTCGTAGAATAATATACATTTTAGGCCGCCCCGGACATCTATTGTTAAGTGTGATGACTTTTAAATGGGCTTCTGATTTGTTTCCACCGCAGATCATAGAGAGCACCCAAAGCTTCGTATTTTCTTGTAGTATCTTTGTACTCTATGTAGCGTCTTTGAAAAGCGCATAAACTTCAAAGCCTATTCGACGTGAAATCCATTAATTAGGCTTGAACACATACAGTTTAGACCCCGAAGCCACGCCGTTTATCGGCGCGCCGCCGCCGAAAAAGTTTCGGCGCGCCGCCGCCGTTTTTCAGATGGCGCGCCATAGCTAACGCCGTTTGAACGGCGGCGCGCCGCCGCCGTTTTTTTCCGGCGGATATACTTTTCATTGTTGCCCATCGTGTCTTTTGACAATGAAAAAGTAATCAAAAGACCGTCATATACCACTGATGTTTCTTTGAGCACGTCCACGAACACTCTCCGACCATGATGTTTTTTTATGTTAATTAAGCTTGTCTGGGACTTACATTGGTTTGCTCAAGTACCATAACGTCTGTCTTGCTGTCGGCAGTCGGACTTTCACTAATCCGGGCACTTCCAGATAAGCTAAACCACGACAGTTGGCGTACGAAGAAAGGACCCAGAAAAAATGCTTACATTTCATCACAGCATCCCATCGTCGGTTGGGGGGGGGGGGTCGTATCTTCTGTGTTATTTGTTGTTTCAGGTAGTAATCGAATTTGAGAATAATTGTTTTGTTTAGAAGCAATCGATCCATAAAAGTCGTCACCTAATTTTATTTGCCATATTTCGCTGTTTCCCGGGTACTCCTTGACGAGCCACGAGAAAAGAAGGAGTCACTTTCTGGGAACTATCGAGACTGGAAACAACGAGAACAGATATAATGTATCAGTATCAAGTTGGTTCGAAAATTTGCTGATCTATTTCCTTGCCAAACTCATTTGGTTGACGAAACAAAATTAGTCTGTCTAATGGTCCACGTTATTTCACTTTTCTTTGATTTTATTTGCTTACTTAGTTTTATAATGCACAGTTTAAAACAAATCAGTAAAACAGAGTTTTATTATTTTCTAAGCGTTGGTTAAACCACTGACATCAGCAACTCCTCAAATAAGCTCCACATTGAATCCAAAAGGAGTTATTTTCTAGTTATTCTAGTTCAAGCAGTGGCTTACGACGGGGACCCGTGAGAATGGGGGAAGGGAGTTGCTAGTACAATCAAAAAATCCGGGACTCGCACTGGGAATCCGTCAGGAATAGGGAGATGACGCCTTGTACAAGAAAAGCTGAAATTATGTTGATACCAGCGAGGTAGCCTATAAACTTGATAGGCTACCTGGCTGGCCAGTCAACCGATATTTTAATTCCGTACTAATTATTTACACCTACAGCCAATCCAGGCACGAAATTGCTCCAAATCATGGCCGCAAAGTTCCAAAATTTTAGCTAAAAAAGTCCGGAAAACGGCGCCAAAAAGCGGCGCGCCGCCGAAAATTTTCGGCGGCGCGCCGCTAAAAAAATTTCGGCGCGCCACGGCGCGCCGCCACGCCGAGGGTTTTCCGGCGCGCCGCCGCTGAAAAAAAAAATCGGCGCGGCTTCGGGGTCTAATACAGTTAAGTTTTTTTGTCAGTTAAACCAGCTGACCATAATCTTCCAAATGGAATTCAAGGAGTTTGACTTTGAAGTTAATGAAAAGGACTTGGTTTCTGGATCCTTGCATCTGATTAGCCTACTGAGGTCTTTTTGGAAGCTTGAAGATGTTCACATTGAGGTGAGAAAATGGTATTATTTAAAGGTAAGGTAAGGTACAATTTTATTGACAACTTTAGTATAACTGCAATACCATAATAAAAGCGACAAACATGCCAGTGGCATACAAAATGACGCTTCGTTAATTCTAACTGATTTATGAAAAAAATATACTAAAACGCTAGCCTAAATAAAAAGAAACAAACAACTAACAACATCAGCTCGAATTTTTTTAAGACAGGGTAGTTAACAACTAAAACAAACACAAATACAAATACGACCAGTGCGAGAATTTTAGGACAACAGACTTAGAACGAAAAAAAGACTTTTTTTTGCAGCAGCAGTCTTATCTTTCTCAAATGACAAAAATCAATCAGAAAAATCACTCAACAGAAGAAGTACAACTGCTAAAGAACATATACTTTTTGAGTAACTTAGGGGAGAAGGGCCCACATTTTTGGACTAGTATTTTTGCAGGGCACATTTCCACATGTTTTTGAAGTTTAGCGATACTATGTTGTTTGCTCATGTCTTGCCTAGCTTAGGAAAAAAAAGATCCTTCCGATTTCTATCCTGCTATGAGCAAAAGAGGTTTTCCTGAAGCTGGTCAAAAGTGCCGAACCTGCCCCACCCCCGTCCACGTTTGGCATTCAGTGGTCCAGGTTCGGCATGTCATTATTTCAGTACTAAGAACAATGGCGAACTATCTTTTAAGTGGTCTTGTAATGTCTATTACTGTGAAAATGAAGCTTGTACTTTGGAAAGTAAAAAAAAGTCCGTCGGACATTGCTGAAATTACGCTAAGGACTAGTTTTACGAACATTAGTATATTACACTGTATCCGCACCAAAAACAAGCTGTCTATTTTTTATTCCTGCTAAAGGATGAAATGCAAACCTAGAACTTGAAAATATCATGTAACCTATGCACATTAATGTTATGCTATTCCAGCATGTGGGGCCCACGTTCGGCAGGGGAGGATTGCATTGAGAATTGCATGCCGAGCGAGGGCCTGGATTAGGTGCCGAACCTGGGATTCACGCCACCTTTGGAAAAAAAATAATTTCAGACGAAAATAAAAGATGCCGTTGATCTCGACAACGAAACACACAAGATCAAGCCTATCCGTATTCGACACCGTTCACAGTTTTTTCTCCTTCAAACATTTCATGTCGACTTTTCAACTTTTTGTGGATCCAAAAATGTTCGTTTTAACGGCTTAAAACAACTTGTGCCAATAAAAATTTCGAAATTTAACAGAGAGCATCGAAGTTACAATCAAAACATCCGGAATAACTGTGACAATGTCCGAGCCGTACTTTCGGAATTTTTCGAAAGATGGCACGCCTATAAAATAAAAAAGACGAATGTGGGCCCTGCCGATCGTGGCCCCTTCTCCCCTATTTATGTAACTTTTCTTTTTTATATTAAAATGGACCTTTAGTATTAGCAGTTGAGAACCATATAGGCAGCATATAGGCTAACTTATTTTTCTGGTACTGAAGTAAAGTGAAGCAGGTTGTGTTTCGATAAATTCTTTGAATTTGAAACTCCTTCCATGTGCTGGTTTGAATGAACCTGGAAATGAACCTGGAATTTCATTGACGGGTCGATGAAAGAAAAACTACCAACATGATTGCAGTATGCTTGTTAGGGTGAACTGGGAAGTCTGGCCCTGCCCTGGTCTGGCCATGGGGTACATATGGCCTTTGCTCTGTGTGTCTTTGGCTTAATGTAATTTATGTGGCTGATTAGCCCGTTGTTATCCCTAAGAGTTTCACTTGGCACTAGTGTCAGAAGGTTCCGACATTTTTTTACTGTGTGGAGGTACAGGAGGGGTACCTGACCTCGTTTTTACACTACCTCAAATAGCCTATTGCCGCCAGAATGTCAAAATGCAGTGTCCATGCTGTCCTGGCAGTAAAGTCAAAAGAGGCAAATTATAATTTTTTACAACAGTCATGTGTCTAAAAATATTCAAATTCTGTGCCTGTTCTTTGTTTTGAAGCTGCTTTGAAAAGGGATTTTCTGGCGAGTAATTCGAGGTCAGGTTGGAATGAGGTGAGATTGTTTGAAAATAAAAATATGTTTAACTAGAAATATTGAGGTCTAGGCTATAGCAATATTGAATCTAGGCTATTTATCCAAATATAAAGCATTCAATTAGCTTTCAATCTAGATTGTTTGTCATATTTGTTGGTTCCTTTTTAAGTCAGATAGATTATTCTGAAGGAAAGACATCTCTGGAAATTTGAATCCTTGTCTGAGGTTTGGTATCTCACCTGTGCAATAAGACGCACGTTTTTATGGTCACAAGGAAAGGAACTTCTTAAAAGTCAGTTTTTTTTTTGAATTGCAATCAGTTACGGTATGAAAGATTTGGCTATTAGTGCTGCCATTTTCTTAAGGTTCATGTATTTGTTCAGAAAATCATCCATAGGAGACTAGTCTATAGAAGGAAAATAAAGTATGTAGTTGTAGTTGTCTGTGTTGTTTAATTGAGCGTGCTGCAGTATTCTTTTTTGTTATTTTTTCTCCAACCTGGAAATGACTAGGCTAATTCTTGATTAAATTTGTCTTGACCCTCCTCCCCCGAACATCACACAAACATGCTTCGTCTTAACAATAAATCTACTACACTGAAACCAACAACTGATCCAATAACCTATCAAACTTTAAAATTTGATACTAATAAGTGTTGTGCATTGTTTCTTTTTCCTTATTTTTTCCTACTCCATTTTTTGTGTATTTATACATTATGATGGGTAATAAAATTATAATAATAATAATAAATACCATGATTGATAATAATGTTTGAAGGCTAACCTAGCCTAACATCTTTTCTTTCAGTTTTTCAAGAATGGCTGCACCAATAAGCTCCTCGGAATATGGCATAAGGAGGACAGAAACAAAGCAGACATGATTCTGATTAGAGTCTATGGTATTGGTACAGAATTTATCATAGATAGAAAATTGGAGATTGAAAACATTTTGGTAAGTGATGGCACACTATCACATTCGAGAACAAAGAGACCGGATTACCGCTGCTGGTAAACAGGAGCCTCTTCTGTGTTCCAGGGAAGAACCTAGACGTAGGCTACTTGAGTTGTAAGAAAGACCACCTATGATCAGGTAAAGGGATCAAAAGGTCCCATCAGTTAACCTTAACCATTTCTGTAATTTCTTGGTCCTGGCCAAATGGTTAGCGTGACAAACTTACAACTCGAACCAGCGACCCTTCGCTCGTGAGTTCGGCGCGATAACCATTCGGCCACGGACGGAAGTACTAAATTTCAGCAAGTGAAATTTCAAAAAATTCCCAGTCTAGCATCCAGGGGTATGGCTCTACTCTCCCTCTAAATTGTATTTCAGTTTAAGACTTGCATTGTACAGCAACAGATTAAAATGTTCTGTTCTTGGATACTTTGTGACGATGAAATGATGACTTTAATGAGCATTTAGATTTGCTTTGTAGTATCTCTGTTTGAAGTTCTGGTCATTCTTGGGGACATTCCGAGGTGTCACTGTTGTGCTATAGCCTGATTTGTAGGGCCTGTTGGCATTATTTTGTGGAGTATATCTATGTTATTACTATTGATTTTTTTAGAGACTACATAAAGCTGGATGTGGAGCACGGCTTTACGCGACGTTCAAGAATGGACTGGCGTACGAGTACGTCAACGGACGGACAGTTGACGGACAACTAGTCAGAGATAATCTAGTCTACCCTCTCATTGCGTCTCAACTCGCAAGGTTACATCACGTGCCGGTCGGAACTGAGCCAGTTGTGCCCTTGCTGTGGCAGAAGTTGCGGCACTTCCTGAGTCTGGCACCGACAGAATTCCAGCAGGGGGAGCAACAGGAGAGGTAGGTTTCCGCCAACTGAGGACATAGAGGATGTGTTCCAACCTTCCATCGAGTATTACTAAAGCTATCATCTTGATCACAACGTGCGGCATATTTACTGTAACTTTCAGTTATCACTGGTAACTTTTGCACGGAACTTCGGTTTTGGAGAATGAAAAGTTGAGATGGCTTGAAATGAACGTATCTCATCAAGCTCCTTGAAGAGTGTTCAGTCTTCTGAGCTATGATATTTATTTGCTTGACTGACCTTTTTTACCGCTGAAACCAGAGTATTTAGAAAAAAAATTGAATTTGTTTGAGGTTCCCGCGCATAGAAGTTCGCCATCACTGTTCCAACCTTGTCGAGACACCGTGTAGCAAAACAGTCATAATATAACCATTTCGTGGAATAACCCACTATGAAGGCACACACTGGGATTCTAAATTTCTAAGGCATAGGAAGTTCCAGAACTTCCGTCGTGGCTTTTGATCACACAGACTGTGTGGGTGTGTACAGTCTCATGTTTAAAGTTGAGATAGTGACTAAAGCGTCCCTCCATCAGAGAATTTTCTGGTCTGAGAATTTTCTTGTCAGGAATGCCGCTGATCCCCTTTTCAGCTGCCTTCCTGTAAGGATGGCGCTCCTCAGGGACGTATGCCCTTAGTGCGTCTTAATGCCTGTGAACTTTTGTTGTGTTTTCGTTGTTGTGTGCATATGGCCTCTGGCTGAAATAAAGCTATTATTATTAAAGCATTGCTTCAAAGTTAAAGAAGTTAAATCGTAGCGTTCCAACATTTGTAACGTCTAGATCACCCCAGTTTAAATCGCCAGTCCAGACCAAGACTCGGTACGACCCTGGGATAATCTAGTGGTGTAATCTGGAAGCACCCACGTAGGCGAGCTCGAGTTGATCTTTACAAGAACATCAGACAATAGAAAAAACATGTAGCTTTTTTTATGAATAAAAAGTAAAAAAATAATATATAATATAATAATTCATTGTTTTGAAGTTTTAGATGAATTTCTGCCTCACGATCAGCAAAGTTTTCAAGAAGAAAAGCTGTATCCGCCGAGCTATCTTTGACTGCCACACTGTCTACCCTACATGTCTGACCCACTGAATAATTCATTAGCGGGCGGAATTGACGGATTTATAAGTTGCGTTTTGGCAGATACCATGGTATCTTTTACCACGGTAACTGGATCTGAATAAGTCGATTATGCAGTTACCGTGGTATCTGATACCACGGTTGCTCTGCAAAAACGACAGTTGCCAAAATTGCTCTTTTCGAAGTCACCCCAAAAGAAAAACTGATATCCAGTCACATCACTAAGTTCCAAACTTCTTTCCCACACAATTGACAAAATCCTAGGCTTTATTGTTGATTCCTTTTTTTGTCTGATGCGACTAATCTTGGCATGTGTCATTTTCAGAAAGGAATAATGTTTATAATAGTTATCCTTGCCGACTTGGGTTTGTTCTTGGGTAATTGGGAACTAGGACATTGCTTGATGTTGGAGGTCAGCATACCGTGTTTCTTCCTCATTGCTGCCTAGATACGCATGATTATTTTGGGGGGCGACGTTAACCAGCAGGAAAACAATGTTATCATCACTTATTTCTGCAAACACATCACAGAAGGCAAAATGGTTGAGTATGAATACACACAAGAAACAAAAATGCGTCATAGATGCTATATGACATCCACGGTCAATAGCCTGTGATTGGGTACAAATATAACTGCCACCAGAGGATCGACTTCATTCGGTTGGTGATCCTGAAACCCTGTTTTGTTTGCTATGTTGCCCGAAGAGATGGAATCGTCAGTTATCTGATCTGTTTTACAGGTTCCATCACATCCCGGCAAAATCAGTTTTAGAAACTGAAATAAGTGACCTTGAATCAAGACTGAGTGACCTTGGAAACCCGGTTGTTTTCTGCCACAACGATCTACTACTAGCAAACATCATTTTTGACAATACCAGTCTGCGGGTTTCGTTTATCGACTTTGAGTATGCTGGACCCAACTACATGGCTTTTGATATAGCGAATCATTTTAGTGAATTTGCAGGTAAGTAGGGAATAGAGCAGATACTCTACTAAGCTAAATAACTTCTTCGTATTCAACAATTCCTATTGTTAAGCTGATAGCTTTGTTTGAGATGGCGCCATCGTATTTTTGCCGTCTTTTAGGTTGTTCGTTCCCCACAAATCGTTTTCTACAAAACAAGGGAAATTAAAAGACCCCCTCCCCCCAGCAACGGAAACAAAGATCAACTCGATCCCTTAACGTTTTGAGTTGAAGTGGCTGGAGGCTTACAGTTGAACCTTTATAATATAGTTTAAACTGTTTAGATCGGGATCCTAATCGCGATATCGTTCAAAAACGGGAAGGGGGGGGGGGGTAGCTAGCTCACGCTGAAAGTTTAAAAGAAGAAGCTTTTTGTGTTGAGAACGAATATTCTACCACACCACTTCGCACCGATGTAGGTAACCGACTTTTTAGCCTATCAAGCCGGATTAGGCTCATAAAGACCACCTAAAAAAAACAGTTATTTTTCTAGCAAAACCACATAAGCAAAACCGAACAAACTATGCATATTCCGATTCCTCTTTTTATGGGCTGTCGAATATTGCATATTTTGTTTTTTAAACTAATGTTGTTTAAAAACTCCGTAGAAACAAAGAAAAAATTAGAATTCTTCTGATACCCCTGGCGGGGGAGAATCCATGTTTCTTACGTCCGTAACCCATGCAGGATCGAAGGTCGCCCAAAGACAGGTGAGGCGTGGCTAGTCTCTCCCACACCTTTGTTTTTCTGGACGAATTGTTATTGAAATGTCTGATCTCGACCATCGAGGTAGTGCAGATTACAGAGGATTGACATCCACATTAATTCATAGTCTAGGGACAGGACCGAAGAAACGATTATCGCCGTTAGAAATCAATCTGTCAATCTTTATTGTCCCAAAACATTTCGTACGTATTAACAAAAAAAGCATATTTGTACTCTCGTCGGGGATACTATTATTCGCACGTAGGCTTCTATGTAGTAGAATTCAGTAATTTAACAGGAAAAAATTGCAACATTTAGACATAGACTTCAAAACTAAAAAAAAAAAAAATCAAATTCGCGTTGAAAAAAGGTACTGATTCCTGGTCAAATCTAAGTCGCCTCATAATTAATGTCGAGCGTGATAAACTAAAAGAAGTAAAAATGTAGACACTACCGGAAATACTTCACGGAAAAAGGACATATTTCGCCGTTCGCTTTCTTTTCAGGCAGTCTATTCGACACCCTTGAGGTTTTCTCTTACTAATTCTGGGGCAGAGCAAAATAACGCTAGGGAGTAGCGCCAAGACTTGGAAAAGTGACACACAGTTGAACAGCAGTGATACTAGCACTACTAGCGCTAGTGAACGTCCCTACTGAGACTCAATCGGTCGTGCACCAGCGCTGGCTCCAATAACTTCATATTCTAAACACAGCAAAAAAAAGATAAAACTTCCACTGTTTCCTTGATGTGTGCAGATCGCATCTTAGCTTTACTATAAATTTTTAAACCCGGAAGTTTGTCTCGCTTTAAATGCCGCAAGCGTAGTGGGCGGCGCTATGAGTATAGCCCGTTTGGAAAGCATAGGTCTTGGCGCTACTCCCTAGTGTTATTTTGCTCTGTTCTGGGGCATGGAATCCATGGAAAAACAGTGGTCATCATTCATGGTTGGGCATCATTCAAGTTACAGATTTAACTTAAATACTCCTTCGTCCCAAGCTGACTGAAAGTCATATATACAAATGACTCAGAATCTGCTCGGATATTCTTCAGCGGCCCTTCTTGGCAAGGGTCATCTTCGGGCTGTAGCGGGAAGAAAAGAAACTTCAGTCAAAACGAATTTGCAAGTTCGTTTCGTCCAGTTGTGATGATGACAATGATGAAATTTTATTTACGCACTAGACGAGAGGAAAGAAATAGTGCAGTTCAAATAAAGAAAAGGAAAAATTACACTGAGCTTTCAATAACGGAGTAAATTCACAGGATCAAAAAATAACAAGAAAAGTTGGTTTGCCCGAAAAGAAGGTGACCGAGTAGACGCTATGCACCAAGATCCCAATTCCCAAAGGTCCGTGTTTAATTCTGCTAAAAACGGCTCTTCCGTGCCTTCCACGTTCAAAATAACGAACGTTTATCCTTTCTTCTTTTCTTGCAGGCATGGATAACGTCGACTATTCTCTATACCCAGCGAAAGAATTTCAGGTCAAATGGCTACGATGCTACCTTGAGAGTTACAAATCAAACGGTGGTGATAATGTTGAAGTGATAGTAACAGATGAAGAAGTTGAAACCTTGCACAACCATGTAAGTGGTGACCAATTTGTTTGGTGTACTGAAGACTAGCCTCCATCTCCATTAACCACTCTTTTCACGATAAAATGTTCAAATATAAAGACTTGTCCCGGGTAATTTGATTTTTCGGTCTGCGTAGATAAATAAAAAAATGAAGCTTGGTTTAAGAGTTCCTCGGGTGTTATAATCTGGCACCATAGATGCCCACTAGCCCTGGATTTTCAAGAACTGGAGACAAGGGGTAAGGCAGTAACTGTTCAGCCGCAATCTATCCATAAGTCCTTGATCAACCTGGTTCAAACATCTTTGGGCCTTCTGGAATAAAAACAGTTGGGTACCTATTGTTAAGAATAGGATCACGATAAAATATCTATAGTTTAAAACCAGGGACCCATAAATTCCCTGTCAGTAAGAGATTTCTGATGCTATCTTGAGCGCACGGAGTGTAGTTTGAGAAATACCCACGGTCCAATGACGTTCAAGACCAGATAGGCAAAATTTGGGATTGGCTGCTGGCGCCTTGAGGGAGGAGTCTCTTTGGCGCGCACGTCCAATGAGGCAAACAAGAATGCCGATCGACTCAAGCGGGGATTTTGGAAACTGGATGGTTCGTGTAGAAGCATAGAAAATGACAGGCCCCCTGTAAGGAAATCTATGGGTCCCTGTTAAAGCTAAGTACGAGATCAGAATTTACGTTGCAGTCAAACGCACCAAAAGTATTAATTGCCAGGAATTTGGAAAATCTGGAATAAATCTGCTAGTGCAATGTTAAAGTTAGCGGCAAGAATGCGTTGCTTTTTGTTGAAAAATAATTTGTTTCTTTTCTAGGTAAATCTCTTTTCTCTAACATCACATCTGCTATGGGGAGTGTGGGCTTTGATTCAGGCGAAGAATTCGACAATTAACTTTGACTTTCTGGGGTAAGTTGAGCTCTTTCTCAGACCCCCTTCCCCAGTAACGATTACAACTTGTATAACTTGACACGGGGAAGTCAACGTTTTAGACGAATCACTGTTCCTGTAGCCCGCTTCTACCTGGCTATTTTAGGTGGTTTGCGAACTATGTTCATAAGCCCCTCGACGGCCCAGTGGTTAGAGCGTTGGCACTTAAAAGCCGAAGGTCGCGAGTTCGAATCAAGATCGAGGAGCGTTTTTGTCTTTCAGTTCACTACTTATAAACTTGTATACTCCTGGAAAAAAAGATCGTTACGTTGTACTCTGTTTCAGCACAGATGCTAGAAAATAGGTTCCGCGCGACATCTAGAGCCAGGGTCGTATTCGGGGGGGGGGGGGGGTCAAATCCCCCCCCCGAAACTTGCAAAAATAATCGTTTTTTATAGGCTTTAACCTCTAATCTGTGTCTTTTTTGTACTTTTTGGTCCGACCCGCAGGCCCCCCCCCCCCCCCGAAATAAATTCCTGGATACAGGCCTGTCTAGAGCCTATAAAAGTTCAGCGCAAGAGCGCAAAGAGATCGTAGTTATGTGTAAAGTTCCAGGGCAGAGGGTAGAACACACTAGCCTTATCAGCCAAAGGTCGCGGGTTCGAATCCCGTCAGAGGAGCACCCTGTACTTAACACCATTTGAAAAGAAATTCGGTAAACGGTTTGCTGCGACTGCACCACGACAGGCATTATGATTATTGTTGATCCTTCAATACTTGAATATAAGATGCTTCGTCTGGCACGAAAATATGCTAAGGTAAGGTAGAATTTTCTTGAAAAGGAAACAGCAAATAGAGTTATAAGAAGCGCCAGACATGTCAGTGGCATACAACAGATTTTTTTACGAACGTACATGGGGAAGGAGGTGCGGCGGAAAACGGGACAGCTTCCTGAATAGTAAGAAGTAGCCTGCTAATTTCTCGGAAAAATCCGGAACACCGAACGTCCTCACAGTAATCTGCAGCTGTCATATTTGACTTCGCTAACCCGGTATATCAGTCTTTTAGCAGAGTCAAATATGATTCGCAGTCAGCGTGCGCTGAAGGAAAACTTATATAATTCTATTCAGATGGGGGGGGGGGGGATGTGCTTGTTTTACGTCCCTGAAGCTCCTTAATGTTGGTCAGATAAGAGATTATCCGGCTGCAGTATTTGTGTTTCAGTGTATGAATGGCTTAGCCCCCGATGTCTTTAAGAGTTTTACCAAACAAATAGTGACCTGCATAATTATGAAACAAGGCATAGTGAGGATATAGTTGTGGATTTACATCATGGTACCCGGTCTTCATTTTCAATGAGACACCTGGGTCCATCTGTATGGAATGACCTACCAGTGAGCATTAGGGCGGCGGAACACCTACCTCAGTTTAAAATGAAATTAAAAGATTATTTTCTGGGGCATAAATGTTGAAGTTTGTTATGGGTGGTAGGGTAGTGAGGGGAGGAAGGGTGGGTAGGGAGGGAAGGTGGGGTTGGGGAGGGGGGAGGGAGAGTTGAGTTTTGATGAGTGAGAGAGATTGGATTTATTATTATAGGTAAGTAAATATGTGGACTTTCGCGCGAATGCAAACCCTCATAGGTTTTTCCTCCAGCGCGAAAGTGTTATTTTTTTATTTTTATTTATTTGTGAATGTGAAAATAAAACTTGAACTTGAACTTGAACTTGATGAATAAATTATAACCTTTGCCTTGTCATAAAACATGTTTCATTTACACAGGTATGCAATTATCCGAATTGACGAGTACTTCAGGAGGAAAGCGTTGCTTATATAGAATTGAGCCTTCGCCCAGACCAGGATTCCAGGTCATCTCCCGCTCAAGAGTTCATCTCAGGTGATTTTATTCTGCCGCAGCTTGTGTGCTCAGGGATCTGATCCGAGCCCGTCAGTGGTGTGCTATTTACTGCCTTAATCTTAAAGGACTCGTTGTACTTATAGACTAATGCCAACCCACTAGACTTCACTGGTCGTTCCATAAGTTTTTGTTCCGTTGGCTCCGAATTTCGTACGATGTTTCTCTCCACAGCAATTTATGGGCATCGAAACCAGGTTGATTTTTACATTTGCCGTGTTTGGGTCGTTTCGAGAGGGACGCGATTCTGATCAGTTGCGTTTTTCGTCCTCATCCGTCTCCTTCGTCGGCACTATAAGCGTTTTCCTTCTCACGTCCGTCCGACGAATTCTCTTATAGAACGTTTTTCCCTCATCCGTCGGACCAGGTTTCTCCATGGTTTGTCGGATGACGAACTGAGCCGAAAATCTCATCCGTCAGTTCGGTTCGACGTTTAGAGCGCCAAATTCAAAATGCGCTATAAGCCGTTTTCCATGAGGCTAGTTGGGCTAACCACGGTTACGCGGACTAGACAAAAAAACGCTCTTTAAGCAAAATTAACGAACTTGGTTCGTCAAACACGGATGACGGATGAGGACAAAAAACGCAACTATCGTTTTTCGGCACACTCGTTGCCCGTGAAGACCCGGCATGCACATTTCTCCGTGTTTTCGATCGAAGCCCGTAGCCCATGTCTGAAATACGGCAATATCTTTTTTTTTTAAGCAGAGCAGAGTTTTATAGCACAAAGGGTGCAGTAATTTAACCATCTTTTATATTATCAAGGCTTTAACTCCCGATAGCCATTCTGAAGCCTGAGAAATCTCTATACCGCACGTCTTCTATTTATGCAGTATAGTATGCATCTTTGTATAGTTCTAAATTTTAGACTACCATGGTTTTGTCTTGTGCCTCTAAAAGGCTAACGATAAATTAAGAACTTAACATCTACTGAGAGCCAAGTGTTTCAGCTTTCTTTTAACATAAGGAACAAAATCAAAATTATTTGAAGCGATTTTTTTCTTTTTCTTTTGTTGAGGTATGAAAGTAGAGCAAAACGCCGGACGCCGTAACCTGTCGAGGAAAGGGTACAGAACAAACTGAGCAACACAGAGCAAGATAATCAAAAGAAAAGTAGTTTGTGGCTTCAATCTGCTCTTTCTTTACTTAAAAGTTTTGTGTGCGCTCAGTACTGTGCATGAATATTTGCTTGCTGCGTCCGATATTCATCATATTCTTTGGCCATGTTCAAAGTAACATACCTCTCTGTACGCAGTGAAACATACTTCGAATTTATCGAAGTTCCGGTAAATGTGAGTGTGGGTTAACGCAGATGCAGTCCGGAAGGGTGCTTCAGACATGCGTGATGGAAATAGCAGGAAAGCGCCACTGTAGTCGCTGAAACTTAAAGGAGTTGATTGATATGGCAGCAAATAGAGAAATAAATACCAGTCAATAGCTGCGTTTTTGTTCGGCTTTTGCCTTTCCCTTTTCTGCTTTAGCTTTTAGGCTTTTTCAGTCCTTTTTTTAACATTCTCGCGTTTTTGTAAATCGGCGTTACTACTAAGGACTTTTCGCTTTTCTTGGACAAAAACGAAATTTTGACAAATTTCTACTTGTATTTTAATTGTACTGCAAATTTTTAATCTTTAAAATCTGACACGGTCTCCAAATACTGATTATCACTTTGAGTCAAATCCATCTTTTATTGAATTTTTGGGTAAAGTCACAAAAGTCGCGAGGCAAAAAGCCAAAAGGAGAGCGCAACTTCGTCACATACCAAGTTTGCCTTTTTGCAAAAAGCCGAGGGAAAAGGCGAATGTCGGCGTTCGCCTTTTTGACAAAAACGGGAAATTGTCAAACAGTGCTTAGGACCATTTTACGAAAACGCAAAAAAAGTAAAAAGCCGTCGAAAACGCGAGTGAAAAGTCGAACAAAAATGCAACTAATGGGAATGATTATCCTGAACACTAGCAAACCTTTCCTTACTGAAATTCCACACCAGCCAACACTATTTACAGCTAGGAGAACTAAATCGACCGGTTATGACAACAAGTCAGTCAATCTCACCCGCTCACAAGTTTTTTTAATTATTAAAAAAAATTGATACTGCCAAACATTTAGCTGTATTTTTGTTGACATACCAGCTAATTGTTTTACTTTTTGTGATTTTCTTGTTGAGATCCAGTTTGAGCTTTCCCGTAAGGGTGATTTCGAGTCGTGCCGCTAGACTATACCATGCTCGTACCGAGTCCCGGTCTGTAGTCGCGAGTTGGATAGGGGTGATCGCGAGACCTTGCAAATGCTAAAATGCGGATGCTTCAACCCCTTTTAAAGAGTCAGTTATATATCGGAGCAGAAAATGTGTCTACTTTGACTTGTAATTTGTAAAGGGACCGTAACGTTTTTTATTATTTTTTCTTCAGAGAGGCGTAAGTAGGAGGCTAACTGGACGTGTAAATCTATGTGTGGACGTAAAGACTGCTATAGTGATTGTTCAAATACGTAAGTGCGTCCTCCACTAAGCTGTCGGAAGCGATCCTTACGTGTCGTAAGCGGCCATTTTGGCGGTTTTCAGCCAATGAGAGCACGCCGGGTCCGGACGAGCACTGTTAAGGTGAGTCTTCACCTTCCGGAATCTGGGTTCCCAGATTTTCCGAGATTTGTTTTTAATTTCTTCTGCGATACTTAAAAATTCCGGAAATCTGGAAGTTCAAAAGCCCCTTTTTTCCGGATTATTTTGATATACTTTCGGGCCGGTTCATGTTCCAGATGCAATTTACAGAAGACGTCAAAGAATAATCTGGAAGCCCAGATTCCGGAAGTTCCGGGAGGAGAAGACCGGACTTTAAGATGGACTTGCGATTCTCTGTGGAGGACCCACTTTAAACACTGCCAGAAGTTTGATAATTCATAACACATGTTTGCTCATCCTTGTGTTAAATGTTATGAGAATATAGAAGCGTCAAGTATCCTCATAGCGTTTAATATACAGATGCACAAACATGTGTTCCCTGTTATCAAAGTGCCAACCCCGTGGCAGACCTGCGTTACGCGGGTGGACTCTATTGAGGAATATTTAGTCATACAAACGTGTGAAGTCAAACTAAGAATTGTTTTGACCTTGAGACTGTTGTTATTCATTAGTGCAATTTTAATTGTCCTGGTGTTTTTAAGGTGGAATAATTGTATAGAGCGTACACGCCACAACGCTTTGAAGCGGTGCAGATGTTTTGTAGAAGGAACGCGTAGTACTAAAATTGATAATAATAACAATGAAATAATGCATAAAAAAGAAGTAGTCCTTGAATGACATACCGGGTTTTCCGGAGTATGCTGTGTCGGATGCCTTTTTGAAACCCAGGGAAACCCTGCGTTCCTTACACAAGTCCTCTGAACTTCGCTTTTAATGGTTGCGTTTTTATCTCAGTTCTCCTAACAATTCTCCTATTGCCCGTTTTTGGCTTTTGAGATGAAGCCAATTCTCCTTTTCTTGCCTTTTTTTTTTTATCAGAAAACGAGAACGTGGAAAGCTTCGCGATTCTGCAGAATCGAGAATGCTTCGATAGTCACTTCTCGGTTCTCGTTATCCTTAGTCCTTCCTCGTTGGTCAACAAAAGTTATGTTGAGTACGTATTAACAGGTGGCTAAATTTATGTGTTTCTCAGAAGCGAGAAGTGAGAAGAGCAAACACAGTAATTTGCATGAGAATGACTGAGAGAAGCGTGAACCGATAACTGAGAATGGGGATAAAAAACGCAACTAATATGTCATAGTTGGGTATCGTACACCATACGGGCAACTGGGCTTTAACTTTTCTTCGTTATGTTATAATCCGGTTATTCTTGAAGATCTGTGTTTCTACCTTCGTGGGCCTGTCGTAGATATAATACTTATGCAGCCTATTTCCGTGATCGATCCATCCATTCTTAAACTTGGAGATCAGAATTTCATACTGTATATTCTAACCCACCTTACGACATCACACTGATTTTTACACTTGCGTGTTTCGTTATTTTCGATGCGTAACTAGACGATTGTTTGCAAGAAGCTTCTTCTTCAGAAAAACCGGTTACATAAATTTGTTCCGTGTTTTTGCTACAAGTCAGCGGGCTTGGACAAAGCCTTGAAACAGCAAAAGCATGGATAATTTGTTAAAAACAGAGCCTAATTTTAAAATATTCAACTGTTTGAAACACGGTGTTAACTTTTTGTTTTTAACATTCATTTGTTTCCAAGTTGTATCAGACTTTATATGTTAGGCCAGTTTTCTCGCATGAAGTTAGATGAGAACCACTTTAATTGTGTTAGAAAGTTATCGAGAATCAAAGCAAAATGTTTGTTATATTTTAGTTTCGCTTTCAGTGTTCACTTATTTAGAGTGGAGATGAATTGCGTGAGCACGCTTTGAATCCTCCATCACATCACTTGAGGCAAACATCCATAGGGCTGTAGGACTCGAAGGCGTTAAGTCATTGGTGTGTTACACATTTCTGAGTGCTTGTCACGGAAACAGTAGTGTGTGCCACACATTCGACCCACAAGTACAACTTCACGGAAAATTCTTAAAAAAAAATCCAGATAAACCAGATATATAAAACATTTAGGATTACGTCTTTACCATTCTTTCTTTACTAGAAGGATCCTCAGTTTTATGTCTATCTGCTTGATAAAGTAGGGAATTTTATTACTTAGACTTTGTTTGCAGCTAAATTTGAATTTCCCGCCAAATTCGAGCAAAAAAAAAATTAAAATCACCTTGATAGTTGTTTGTCAAATTTGACCCACAACCACCCTTTGCGAGCCACAATCGAGCCACACACACTTGGTGGGATCTTAGAAAAACGCCTCTAGTCGGGCCGGACGTTACTTGCGTTGAAGGTGTAGGATTGTTTGCCTCAAGCACTGACGCCTTTTTAGCCACCGTGTGTGTGTATAATTCGTGCACGCTAGCTGTTAGTTCTGTATTAATGATTTTTTTTTTCTGTTTGTGTTTTTGTTTTAACCGCAGGCTCGCCCCGGAACCTCAGTCAAATACCCTTGTGAACTACCCAGTCATTTATCTTGTTCCCCAGTCACAGATTACTAGTGCCAGAAGCGATTGCCGATTTCCAGACGAGGGAAGAGTTGTTCATGCTAATCAATGTGTGTGTTCCAGCCTCCTATGCCCCTGGTCACTCAATATTCCTTTAGCCCAAGCTTATTACGAATCATATCTGAAAGCAGGAAACGGATAAATCAGCTGTGCATTTTTCAAGCTTAAGCCTGAAGAGAGCCCTTGCCAAGAAGGGCCAAAATATTGTTAGAATGAATCTCAGCTGGCATATTCGTTTAGTGCAGTAATAAAAGTCACCTGTACTCTTGATTACTAACTCTTCGTGCCGATGAAGGATCGCCGTGTCGACAACAAACGTTGTTGATTGGTTTACACAGATTTGAATCAATTATTGAATTCGTTTGGGGGACGTTTCTTGTTTTTCCCGAGGTTCAGTGGCGTGTTTCGGACTCGTTCATTTAGAGTATAGCTACCACCGTCGTAACCTGTGTCTTTTATCCAGTGGCGAACTAGTGAAACTCCACCTAGTCAAAGTCTGCTTGTCTATTTTCTAAAGTCAAAGTACGTTCAATAAATACAAAAATTAAAGTAAGCTTTGGTTTTTGTTAAATTACCAAAAGAGGCCCGTACTCTGTAACTACATAGGGGCCTGGGTCTCCATGTTCGGGTCTGTATTGTACCTCTAGCATATAGCCTATCACAGCATCGGAAAAGGTTCACCTAGCGATTGACGGGGAAACATGTGCTAAAAAATGTTTAGGTGACTCTCGAGACTTGCCGTAAAAGCCTGTTCATTCGCTGAAGAAGACGAATAACGAATTAAGGGATCTACACCAGTTATATTTTTAGTTGAGCCACTGCCAGAACATTTTTCCTTTCGCTGACTAGAGTTTGTTGGTTGCTAAATAGTATAATATGACGCGGGTAACGTGGCTCGGACAATTGGAGTTTAGGATGGAGATCAGCCCGCATGATGCAAGCTGAAAAGAGCCCAATTGTCCTCCACAACAGTTTTAATTGTAACATCTTTCATTTGCGCTTTTTTTTTTCTTTCCTTTTTTTTTTTTTACCCAGCCGACTAGGACCACTCTCTTTATACTACCGACCTGTTCCACCGCTTGAACAAGAACTAGTTTGCCCTCGCTCCGCTACCCGCGTCATAGTATAATATGACGCGGGTAACGTGGCTCGGACAATTGGAGTTTAGGATGGAGATCAGCCCTTCTTTGCCCACTTCACTCTGGCCCTAATCCATCTCTCCTTTTCTACTTTCGTCATATATTTATTCTACATAACCCAAAAACAATTCAATCCATAACCAACAAAAAAGGCTGTTGCTATTTCCACACAACGATTCTTCTATTTCGGAAGCTCGAACGCTAGCCTCATTTGTTCTCCTTTCTTCTTAAAAACAATACAACTTTGTTTACTCTTTGTAGCTTTTGCTACTGCTTTTGCCGAAATGACTGCTTGACATGATTTCTGCGTCCCCGTGTATCTTTCTAGCATCGAGGCTGTTTTCCAACCAATGTGCGATGACACTTTTTCTGGTGCTAGCCCAGACTCCAACATAAACACGGCTGCTCCCGCGCGGAGACTGTGGAGCGTTTCTCCAGTGTAAATCTAGCGATTTTTAGTAAAAAGAGTGGATTTTTTTCTTGGAAATAGTCTTTTTTCTTAAAAACAATAAAAAAAAACCGTCGGTTTTTAGTGGAGTGTTCCTTGGAACAATCCACTCTTGCGAGTGCTCTAGCAGCTTTCGGTTTTCACCATATTTTGTGGAGCTCATAACTCGTGAACCAGTGCAAGTATCAAGTTCATTTGGTTCACTTGTGTGTATTGGGGTCTAGTTGTGCCTTTTGGGGGTCCCACCCCCCACACCCACCCGGTTGAGGGGCAAATGGGCCCAGATTGCCCAGTGAATAATGTTCATAACTTGATCATAGTTGGACATAAGACGATGAAATTCCTTGTACGTATAGACCCTAGGGCTGGGAAATTACTTTTAAAGTTGCACCTCCCCCACCCATCACGTTCATGGGCAAGTGTAACCAGTGTAAATACCCAGTTCTTTCAGATTCACTTTAAGCGACCTCGCCACCGTGTCATTGTCTGCTTTGTCTGCCCTGACAACCCCATTTTTCACCTTTCCAAATAAATATCCTTTCTCGAAATCCGCGACCTGACCCCTTGCGTTACGATATGTATTCACACGCAAGCACCGGACAAAAGTCAGGATTCTCCTGTCTTTCCACTGCTAGGACTTTACCTGCGACATCTTTTATTGTTTTCCCTTCTGATTGTAAGATAATTAACCCGCCAGATGGTCCTTCTCTCACCGATACCCTCGTTAGCCTGAAGATGGACGCCCTTGTTCCCGTGAAGAACTGTAGCAGAAAAATGCTCTGTCACGTAGCGACTTTATCTTCAAGCCGATGTTGTCACCTGCCCTTTTCTCTTTCCACCGAAGATGTTGTGACAAACATTTCAGTACGTCTAAAGACATTGGGACGGCCCGTTTTTCTGGTACTAGCGCGTTCCTCTGTTCCATGGTCACAGATGTTTAGTATTGCTTGACTTCGGAGGACCATACCAGGTTTCCGACGCCTCTTTGACTGTCCCATGCTGAGCCGATGCCGATTTCCTTGTATATTGCTGATAATTCTCCTAGCATTGTCGACACCGTGTTAGCACTCAATCGCTTAGGACACTCACACGTAGCGACCACACCCACTAAGCGACACCGTTCAGAGTGAACGACGGTTTTACCGTTTCTGTCTTTAAAAATCATAAAACGTACTATATCGCTTGGGTTTTCCGTCAAAAGGCTTACGTTCTCTCTGTCACATCCTTCCAACAAAAAACTTTTCCAGTTGAAACTTTTTTTTTTTTTTTTTTTTTTTGCTTCCCATACCTTATGTCCCTCAACTTGCTCACAAGTTCCAACCTTCGAAAAACGGTTTCTTCGAATAACACCTAGATAAACCCAACACATTAGACCATTTATTTACAATACGAACCGCATACAAAAGACACTGTGCCACGAAACCTTTCTACGAGGTAAAAAGAAGTGGCCCCTTTTCGCCCTCCTTTCCTAGCCTTAGCCAGGCTACTCCTTTTTGTTTAACCATGGGCCACCAAAATGGTGGTGACGATAAGACGGGAACGACTAGCGTATATGATTCTACTGCCTTTTCTTCCATGTACGCCAATACTTGCGAAATGAGCGAGAACGGGGTGAAAACGTATACATGCCCTTCTGGGATGTCCTGTGCGAAAATGTCTACTCCTGACGAGTTTGGGGTTGGCGTCGGAGTGAAATGAGGAAGTGTGATTCCTTTCCTATCCTTCTTGGCGTTGGAATCCAAAGACATAAGATCATGGGTATGCCCCTTTTTACCACCAAAAGTCCGCTGGACCAGGCTCCATGATCCATTCGACAGTTGCGCGTCTGTATTATTCATTTCCCTCAAGGGGGCATCAGCCAAATTTTCTGACGTGCTGATGTAGTTTAATGATAGTCTAATGTTCTGATCGACCGTTACCTTAAAAAGTTTCTTCATTTGAGTCTCTAGGGGTTGCGAGTTAACTTTTCCGGAGCACCATCGAATTGACTACCGCCATGTTATCCACTCTCGCCACTACCCTCTTATTCCTCCCCCTATCTTTAATGGCAACCAACAAATTTGTCAGCGCCATCGCTTCTTTAACCGCAATTTTCTCAGGCATGTCTGCATCTGTCCAGAAATCCGTGAGTCCCGTGTTGCTGTCCTTCCCAGGCAGTTGGAAGTATCCTCCCCACGCGAATCATGACGCGTCTGTGTGCACCGTGACGTGTATCTGCTCCGCATTTTGCCACGGGAAAATTCGAGGTCGGTCTTTTAAGAACATCCAGAAACTCAGCTCTTCCCTCAATTCGTGTGTCATATCTACTTCCCATACCCCCCTTGCCCCAGCGATCGCCGCCGAACACTGAGAAATGAAGAGTCTACTGTGAGGGAAGGCTGGCTGAAATGACATACATTTACCCATAATTCATTGTAAATCACGGACCTTAACCTTAGTACATCCGAGTCAGTCACCGCTGCGATTTTCTCATGATGTATTATGAAGGCCTATTCCCGTGTGTTGATGATCATTCCCCGAAACTATATATTTTGGCTAGGTGTAAGTTCCGACTTCACTGATAGGAAATACCCCACTTTCGTTATAAGTGCTGCCATTTCTTAATCCCTCCACGATTGTTTCTGTCACAAATTTTCCTGCATTTCTGCCGTTTGTAAAATTCTTCATCACGGGCCGAGGAACGTCGTAAAGTTCTCCTTCAACGGAACCCCTGAACGGTACTAAATATTTCTCTACGTCAACGCCATCTTTTACCCAGTCCAAACACTGCTGAACTTCTTCTGAATTCCCTACTATAGCCGCTAATTCTTGTGAACTGCGAATTACTTTTGAACTGCGTTGACAAATTTCCCGCTACAAACGCTTCTTTATCCGGTGGTTCTATTTCCTCCATTCCCTGTAACGAAGTCCCGTCAAGGATCCCCTGCAGTGAAAATTTCGGTAAACTTCCCAAATCCTCGCGCGGCTTAAGCGTCGCCATAGCTTGACTCCACCTGGGTCTTCCTTAAAGAGAAACCACCAATAATTAATCCGGTACCAAGATTACAATCCCTATTATTATAGCTGGGACCAAAAATCCCCGACCGTTGTCTTCCTAATTTTCTCTAACAAGTAACAATTTCAGTTTATTGTCAAAATTTGAAAGTAAAATTAACACAATCTTCAAACTCTCCTCCCAACCGTCACTATGTATCCGTTTCATTTACTGGCGCCCTGGATTTGGTGCGGACTCGTTAGGTTTTCCTTTCCTCTCCTCAAAACAGTCCTTTGCCAAGTGGCCTCTCTTGTGGCAGTTATAACACTCCAACGACTTTTTCCAGTCGCTTTGATTGTAACCGCGTGATTGTTTACTAGAACCCGATGACTGGTTCCCAAATCGTCTGGCGGTCCCTGATATTTTCCTACACTTTTCTTCCGCCTCGAACATCTCTATATCCAGTTTGGTTCCGTAACTGTTCATCACCAGAAACGCCAGTCCCTCCCCGTCTTTATTGCGACGAATCATTTCTGCTTTGACAAAATATTCTTGCGCGCCAACGTCGCCTACCTCTCTTTTGACTTTATCAGCTAGCTTGGACGCCATCCGGACGATTGCTGTCGGCTCCCGCTCTTCTCTTGGCTTTCTCGCCATTTCTACCAGCTCCGCTTTTGCTTCCTCGATCGAAAACTCAGATTTCCTGACGCTTTTCAGAAGTTTTTGAAGTTCCTCCATCTGTTCGGCCACCTGAAACCGACAAACCGGTCATCTATCTGGATTTAAAACTGACTATTTTGGTCAACCAAACGCCATACTGAACCTCCTCAACCAACCTCAGTTACACTCCTCTGAATGCGGGAGAACTCGCGCCATTTAATGCGTACTCATCTGACCTCGAATAAACCCACTCGACCTCGGGCACACACACACACACGCCCGACCTCGGGCGCACACGCACGCGCCCAACCTCGGGCGCACACACACACGCCCGACCTCGGGCGCACTCACACGCGCCCGACCTCGGGCGCACACGCACGCGCCCAACCTCGGGCGCACACACACACGCCCGACCTCGGGCGCACACACACACACGCCCGACCTCGGGCGCACTCACACGCGCCCGACCTCGGGCGCACACGCACACGCGCCCGACCTCGGGCGCACACATACACGCCCGACCTCGGGCGCACACGCACGCGCCCAACCTCGGGCGCACACACACACGCCCGACCTCGGGCGCACACACACACACGCCCGACCTCGGGCGCACACACCCGACCTCGGGTATACTTATCCGACCTCCAACGAACCAGATTACTATACATCCTCGCTCAAGGCAAGGATAAATCAGCTTTTTGGCCCCAGCGAGAAAGTTAATTATTTTAATAACCATTTTAAATATCACAACAATTTATTACTATCTTTTTTTTTTTTTTTTTTCCTTTTAAGAAAATAACTAATAACCCCTACCCCCATTGATAAATCTATATATATAATTATGGAAATAAAGTGCCCACCCTTAGCTCCCCTTATTTAAAACCAAACTCCCCGTCCCACGGGGGCTTAGCTGGTTTCAATCTGTTCGGGGTCAACTCATTAACATAGTTCAGACGAAACGGAAGAATCAACAGTACACACCCATTAACCACCCGGTTATACGAGTCATGAATAATGAACTAGGTTACTAATCACCTTTCCACTTAAACTAATCTCATAATCAATGACTGCCTGCATTATAATATACAGTATAAGACACTGTACAAAATCGCAAAAGACAAATTACCAACATTTTGTCACCATTACGATCCGTTAGGTTATCGTTTAAGGTCTCGTTAGGTCTTAGTTTAACCGTGATAAATTATGTTTATCTCTTGAAAGAAAATCAACTATGTCCCATATCAACTATGTACTGACTTATCCATTTTGCACTGTCAAATATGTCCCGTACTCTATTTCGGTCCAAACTGTCTATCTAATCCACAAAATATCAAAAGGGGAGGCGATCAAAACCTAACTTGTTCTACTGAAAAAACACAACCGATAGCGACCCGAAACCTGTGTACAAGTCACCAATCACCATAACTACTTCACTAGCAGTAACATCCTCGACCTTGTTTGTTCTCAACGTCCATACCGTCCCACCGAAGACTCCTTCTAATTCAACATTAAACAATTTCTCGACCTTTTATTTGTTGATTATGGTAGGCCCTATTAACCCCTATGTAACGGGCCACGTTACTCTACAAGGGTCGAAACTTTATTTCGTACATTTATTTTAAATTTAATAACACTGACGGTGAACGGAACCTCTCTCATGTCTTAAAATCTCTCTCCTCCCATTAAACTTTATGTATTTATTTCTTCATTTTCTCTTTTTTTTTTTTTTTAACCAATTTCTCAAATAACCTCTTAGATAAAAAAAAAAAAGGAGCCTTCACGCGTATTTTTGTCGAACCTGACTTCCAAAAGGAACACTTCTCAAATTCTCGTTTATCCAACCCATAACCTGGCAATCATATTCGTTAACATACCCTTTCTGAATCCAATTTCTGCTTCTTAGCCTGTCCTTGCTCTTCTCGTGGTTCTTCCTCGACCAGACCTTCTTCCATCGCAAAATGTAGGAAAAGCTTCAGCGTATCCGGAGATAACGTCTTCTCGTTTAGCTTCGCCTTCAACATCCTCTCCTCACAGTTCGCTACTTCTAACGCAGCCGCTAACGCTGCTGTCCTGTCCAAATCGTCAATCGGCCGTCCTTTGAAGACGCCCAGTACAACACTGTTTCTGTCTTCCACCTCAAACATTTTTAAAAGTACTCGATCCATTGCGACTGACCAGGTCAACGCTTGAACAAGAACCAGTGTTGCCAACGCTTCGAAATAAAAGGTACCGAAAAACTGCCGAAAAATGTACCAACTGACCAAAAAATTGTACCAGGTCCAAAAATTTTTCCCGCCCGTTGCGCTTCGCGCAACACGCGATCGTTTTTGACGAACAGTACACCATAAAACATTTTATTAACCATTTCGGTTGAAAATACCCGTATTTCCCCAACCAACGTCGGGTTGGGTTCAGCACCAAAATTAGCACAATATGGGACATGACTTAGTTATTTCATTCACCTGAAATAGTGACATAACAGAATCTTTTATTTTTAAAAGTGAAACTGGCATTTAAAATCAATGATTTTGACAACCACTAACGTTTCAGATCGAAAAAATGTCAAATATCAGGTTCACATATGATATGAGTAGAACAACCGAATGATCGAATGAGTCACCATGCTCATGGCGACAGGGACGGTTCGATGTGCTTGTGCCTCGAAATCCCCGAATCCTCGGGGAATCGAAGGGAACAGATCAAAACAAGTTATTATGTGCATAATTTAATACAAAAAAATACATATCTGCGTGCTCAGTCAGTCAGTTTTCCTTGACATAAATACACACAAAAATGTCAATGTACCATATTGTACCAACTTTGGAAAAATGTACCAAAAAATGTGTAATTGTGCCATATTGTACCAGTAGAGTTGAAATGTACCAAAATGGTACAATTGTACCGCTGTTGGCAACACTGACAAGAACTAGTTTGCCCTCGCTCCGCTACCCGCGTCATAATTGTCGTTTCACTGGTGCCTGCCCTCTAGTATCCTTTGCATGCCTTCAGATGCTGGTAATTTGCTATCAGCTAGTTAGATGGCCGGCCTGCCCCTAGTCAGTAGGTCTATACAGACTGAAGTACTGGGGGGGGGGGGGGGGAGATAGAGTAGAGCAGGAGAAAGTAGATAAGGAAGTATATGATATGACATATTTGCTTAAAGCCCAAGGGCCATCGCCCCAAATTTGACAAAAGTATACTTTGTGGATTCAAGCACTCTGCACGTAAATGTACGGTAGAGGTATGATTCTTTGAACATTAGTTAACATTTAACAGCGCAGTTTAGGGATAAATGGTAATATGAAGACCAAAGCCCACATTCGGTTTCCCCCGACCCCCCCCCCCCCCGCCGCAAAACCTCCAGGTGCCCCCCCCCCCCTACACACACATACAGTCAGTAGTCCTTGTCGGACAGGTCTAGACGTGCTGATCATTTTTAGAATAATATATTTTTATAAAATTAACTCACGTGCCGCATTTTTCTTCTTCTAATTTCCTATATACTTGCATTCGGGTGGGGGCGGGGTACCGGGTTTTTTCGGGGGGGGGGGGGGTCTGGTACTGGGGGGAGTCGCCAGGTTTTTTTTGCCTAGACCCCTCACATTCAGGTGTTCTGAGGAGCTCTTAATTAGTTACTTTGACTGGATGAAAATGGCACTGTTCAAAGTTAACCAAAATGAAAGAAGTATTGTACTTGTTAATGGGGAGGGTAAAATAATATGCTGAAGTTGTCAGTTTTTGGATTTAGTTGATTCGGCTAGAGTCTGGAATACTTTTGTCTGAAAAATCCGGTCGGGCATAGTGACGCGAATTTCGTATGCGTGTTTTCGCATGCGGAATCTTACCTGACTGTGTGTGCACTTACCTTAGCTTAGTCATCAAGAAGGTTCCGGACTGAAACTTCGTTTTGCCTTTCCCGCTCCGCGAACTTTAGTCAAATATTAACCCACGTAAAGATGGTATTTTAAACAAGCGACTTTTACCGTGGCAAATAACCAATTTTTTCAATCCAGTGACACGGGGATGTGAACTGCTTAGATGAAGCACCTTTTGCTTTGGACCCTCAGTAAATTTCATAAGTTAAACAGCTCGTTTAAAAATTTCTAGTTGTTGCGGGATTACATCTGCACTAGCCATCCGAAGTGAGTGGCAAATAACTGCATGTCTTGATGGAGCATTCTGGTTTGTCCCTTTAAGGATCGTCGAAACAGCTCCGTTAGGCAATTTTGTTTTGGTCTTAAAATTCCTGTCGAACTATTCATCCCAGTTGAATAATTGCTGCGTATCTTGATTTTAAGCATGCTATTTTGCTAGCTTATCTGGCTCATCTCGCCGTTTTGTGCGCCGACCGTGTTTTCAGCTACGTTTTATTCGGTCCGAAATTTCTGGTTTCATCCGGGATTCCGGCCAAACTTACAAACCTGAAATCGGCCTATAGTTTTGAACTCTAAACCTGGAAGTTTCCGCACAATAGTTGTGTCTAAAAAATCACACAAAACGGATCAGCTAGGCTTTTCTTTAGCGATATTTCGCCCTCCTCTGCAAGCCTGAAGAGTACCCATGTCAAGAAGTGCCGAAATATCGCTCAAGATCCATTTTGAGTAATTCTTTATATATAATTCCTAATCACCTTTGGCTGAAGGAGTATTTACGGAATTTAGTGACTGAAAGGTGTACAAGGGGAGACGGGAAAATGAATGGGCATAGTTACTGGCACGAATGCTTTTAAATTACCCCCCCCCCCCAGTTACTATCTCTGTTTCCTGCCCTATTTGCTTTGTGATGCTTGTTATATTGCTAATTTGGGATTTGGTGCAAATAAGAGTTGCTAACAATGTGGATTTTGGTACAAATAAAATAATTGTTGGATAATAATGTGTGTTTCATACCTCAAACCCAAGAATTTGTTTTCTAGAAGAGCCAAAAATAGGCAATGTCATCCCAGTAATGGTGATGTAGACAGAGACACCATTGCTCCCTTCCCTAGATTTCGGAGGGGTACAAAATCTTCGATTTTGTTCCCAAGTTTTTGTCCCTGAATAGGCTTCAACAGGGAAAATGCAAAGCAATGACGTTTCTTTGAGGTTGTTGTGGCTCAAAGAGCCCAATCCAGTTTTGTTCTTATTCCCAATCATGGTGTAAACACATATGCCATCTTGGCAATAAGTTCAGGTTATTGCCGTTAGATGGCATATGCCCTTAATCGTCTTTGTGACCGCGTTTGAGCCGTCCTCAGCATCATCACGTCCGGGTAAATACAGCATCAACTGAACATCCGTTGACCTAAGGAGACTTTTGTAAATAATACTGAGTAGGCCTATACTTTTATTTATTTGGAGAGAGGAGCACGGTGTGTTTGAGCCATAGGCTACCTAGGACATCCATCCCCACCCCCTCGTTTGTTGATTGGTTTTGGAAGTGGAAGGTCCCAGTGACCCTATTTAAGACCTAGCCTTAACAACCACCCTCGAAACCACATCAGAGGTGTATTCGCAATCTATTTTAAATATACCTAAAAAGAGTAATAAATTTGTCTGTGTTTGCCCCCCCCCCCCAAGGTGTACTGAAATGGCGCCTCTGGGACATTGGATGTAGACTGTTCTTGTATTGTACGGTGCCGTCAGATCGTCCTAAAACAAAGTCACGATTTGTAATCACTATATTCAACATTTTTATTCTTCAAATTTCAAAAGAGGAAAAAATACCACTTACAAAAAAAAAGTTGTACGGGCTAATATTTGTTCTGATAAATATTATGGCTGAGCGGTTTTAGGCACCAGAAGATAATGACTTCACATAGTACTGTGAAAAATAAAACCTCAAAAGGCAGTGAGAGGTAGTTCACCGGATAGACGTCAGAGCCATCTAACGTCGACGACGACTTGAGCTTGGTCACGTGATCGAAAGCGTTTATGGCGCTGACTATTTTTATTTAATAACCCTTATATGGATTTGCAAAATCATCATTTTTCGTCTGAACCTGCATTTGCTCTTTGAGAGCTAGAAGAAGAGGTCCCCTGCTGGGCACATTTGTTAGGATTTACTTATAATCTGAAAGATATGAATGCAATTTCATTAGAAGAAAATGGCTCAAGATGTCAACGCGTTATTTAGCCCTTCTGACTAGCAATAACCAACGAAAACAAATAAATCAGTAAAACACTAAACGCACCCTTGAAGAAAAAACACAACCCGGACATACAACAATTGCAAAAAGCGAAAATATCGACTAGCCTACAGAACACTGTTCTAGTTTTGATTTGAGCACTTGCACTGAAGTGAGGGAACTGGGACACAACCAAATATAAGACGTTTCGTACAGAAATCGTCAGTAAAACATTTCGTCCACGAATCGTCATTCCAAACGTCGACTTTGTGACGATACGTCAAACGCCAAAACGTCGACAGCGAAAGTCTTTACGTTGCTAGATGTAAAGACAGTTGTATGACTCTCACCCGCATATCGCTAGGACTGCGCTTTACTCGAGTCACCTGATACTGCGACGTTTAGATTTCAAATTCGCGTGAACCGTCACATTAAACGTGCAATAACGTCGATAAGAATAATAATGCACGTTCTAACACTACGTAAACCACACGTGAACGTCTTTCTGACTTAAGTCTGTTAGGAACTCGAACGCTGAGGTATTTTCCGGTTTTCACAACTCGGTTCAACAATTACACCATTGGCGATAAATATGTACACATTTAACGGACATTTCAACCATCTCTGAGAAGAGAAATACCCGTGTTTGGCAGTCCGAAACGATTCCTTAAAATCCATCTAAGTTGCCTCTCCTCTAAACAACACTAGGAAACCAGACGAATTCCATTTGAAAAGATGCAAGCGCGACGAATGCTGTTCTGCCTTGTTCTCCCTGCCAAGCCCCATCCCTCCAGCCTCTCCCCCGCATAACCTCTCCCCACCCCATCTCAGCCTTGACCAAATGCCCCATCCCACCTCCAAATATTACATGGTTCTTTGGTACTCTGGGTGTTATCATCCACTTTGCGAGTACGTGACACGTCACAAAACCGTTGATAATATCGGAACGTCATTAAATGAGACACAGAATCAAAGTCGGACTGTATTCTTTTTTTCGATAACAGTCTTCAAATCTGTGGAACTGTCCTTTGCCGCCTTAACATTAATAAATAAACCCAAGCGCGAATCCTTCAATTTGATTACCACCAGGTTGAGATTATTCTTTATTTCAAGATTCATAATTAAAATTTGTCAATTGAGCACAGGCCTATAACAAATGCCAATTTCAAGAGGCCTGTCAGCGGAGCAAAAATTCCGGTTTGCTAAGGCCTTTGGATCGATTTATCAGTGCATTGAAATCAAAATTAAATATGTCAAGGGATGTTACGTGAGAAATGTGCAAATTCCGAAGGTCGGTCTATGGTGCGCAAACAATAGGCCTAACGACTACGGCAACAATCGGCAAATAATGAAAACCGGCCGAGTCAAGGCCTTAGGGCTTTGTGCCAGAATTGCAAACGCATGCGCAATATTTGAATATTGTGGAAAGTTATGAATGATCAATGAATATCTATGGGTACATCCAGGGCCGTATCCAGGAATTTATTTCGGGGGGGGGGGGGGTTGTCCAAGGGTCGGACCAAAAAGTACAAAAAATACATAGATCATAGGTTAAAACCTGCAAAAAACTATTACTTTTGTGGGTTTCGGGGGGGGTTTGAACCCCCTAACCCCCCCCTGGATACGGCCTTGGGTACATCTATGAAATAATTGAGCCGAGACTGCAGCGCGGCCCCTAGCTTTTGCGAGAATGGATTGCCAGCGATATCCGTGAAATAAAACCACAAGGCAACCTCAGCTAAAAGCAGAACCCCCATGCCCTTTTCGAAAATATCGGTTCCTCTCACAAAGCACTCAAGCTCTTTTCTTGCTTCCAGTCTGCTTGTTTAAGTTCCAAGAAATCCGTTTGATCTCCCCTTCTGGGACACATCGATTTTCTAACCCTTCATCTCTTAAATTTGTTTGACAACTTCCTGATTTTTTCCCGGCGGAGCACTTTTTTCTCCCTTCTTAAAGAGTTGAGTATTGATTTTTTTTTTCTCTCTTCTTAAACCCTTTAATGGAACGTGGGCGCTTAGAAAAAGGCTTTTGTTTAACATTCCCTTAGGCCTCCTATTGATTCTTTTTCGAGGGAACGAGGAGACCTTAATTGAAAAAAAATGTTAGATAAACACGAGGGCTGCTTCTCGATGAGTTTGTGTGAGGGACGTTTAACAAAAGAAAGAAGATAATCAGGAGCTGGTATTATTAAAGGAGTTTAACATTTTACATTGTAATCGGCCGATCTACTCTCATAAGTTCGAACTTCGTACAGTATTAGGCTCTGCATCTAGCGGCATTTGACTGACCTTACTTCGGTGATGAAATAGCATAACTTGTGGGAATTGGAAAACGAGGGAAATTACGCGCGTTGATTACGCAGTAAGGTACAAATCTTAGAATGGGTAAGAAGCAGTACCTAGTGCTGATTTTCCTTTGAAATTAAACGACGTGGTATTTGAAGCCCATTGTCCGTAACTGGCATGCAAAAGCTGTTTAATCACAAGGCCCGAAAACTATCAATCTGGTCCGTTCGACGTTCCATGGTACTGGGCATGGAATACAAGGAGTAGGTGGTTGTTAATGACACTGAGAAATAATATAATGAAACTGGGTTGTGTTTTAGTTTTGCTTTGAGGTTGTTTGTTAACAGAAACGAGATTGCAGCGTTTCTATTGTCGCCAAACTGGTTCTCAATCTCTCAGAAGTCAGGAATTTGAGGTCGCGCACCGTAAAATACAACCACAGAAAAGAGGGTTAAAAATTACGGTTTTAGAGGGTTAAAAATCGCATTTTCACACCGTAAAAATCGAAATAAAAGTAACCGGTGGCTGCTCAAGAAAAATCGTAAAGAATCGCAAATTCACCTTCTAAAAAGCATAAAAATGCGATAAACCTATTCCTGCCCATAACCCGAAAGGTCTGTCCCGCAATCAAGGTTTCGAAAAAAGGCCCGTTAACAATCATTGAGTGGGCTGTAGGCTATAAACCCGGGTCGTAAAAGTACTCCCGCCCCCAATTACCCCTTGGACACACTTTAACAGAAACAACATCGTCGGCAAACAAATACACAAATAAAACTTTGTCTGGTTTCCAGAAATACGACGACAGTTACAAAACACAACACAACTCGTCACTGGGATTGGACAATACGGTGCATTTCAAAAGTTTCCGCCAAGAACCTGAGCAAATAACGACATAAACTATTGGCCGGCATCTGGTCCGAGTTGGCCTCGATAAATATATATGCACAGCTCCAATTAGGCCAAATCAAGACCATCCGCCGTATTAAATTCTGCACTATTGCACGCAAGCTTTTGATATTTGAGTAAAATTAGTTTTTCGGCTAGGGGGAGTTAAAAGCAAATGTTCCCGAGAGGTTTAAAACTAACCTCTGGTCTCTACAAGGGCATTGAACCTAAAGGTCGAAAAGTAAATCCTGGAAAGACCGTTACGCCCCCGATAGCAGCTTCGTAGAAACACAAGAGACCGTAACTAAAAGAATCTGGTCGTTTGTAAACAAAAATTGCGACCTACTGTCAGACCCATCTGTCCAGATTGGATGCTGGTGGCTTAAAAATTCCTCACGGGTCAACGATATTTGCAACAGGCCTTCAGAGTAATTGGACATTAAAGTCAAAATGTCGGTAACTTTTGGACAATTGACTGCCTCTGCGGGGGATATGAAGGCCTGTCAGATTATCGGCGCTCGATCCTTATCTTTTGTACGCTGCAAATAGGCCTAACTGACTTTGCAAAAATTTTGTACCGAGTAGGAAAAGTACACATACGTCTGCATAGTTACAGTGTGGCAGAAATTTGCTAATTTAGCGCATCACGGTAATTAAATGGTTAACAAAACTGGCCAAATAAGCAGTTGATCGTTCTGACAAACTGTTAAACAGCGACTTCAAACTGTCGGCACGGAAGTTAAATAAAAGCTGTTAGAGAATGTGCACCACAAGGAAGAGCAACCATCACCTTGCAATAGAACATCAAAATTATGAATACGTAACACATTAATTCCCTTCTACACACTGATAAGAGGAACCTTTTCCTTACAACCGGATAGTTTTTGTAAAACTGGGCAAAATTAATATCGACGCGCTCGTCATAAAACTGGGTTTTAGAAACCGAAATGCTTGCGAGGGCTAGGTGGTGCTTTGATCCGCATTTTTGTTAATTTTCGTCATAGAAGAAGTCATCTTCTATGATGCGTGAAATAATGCAGTGTGCAAAATGAAACGAAACTACTGGGAAATCGTCCGGGAAAAAAAAACAGTAGACAATTCTGGAAAGAAAATTTCGGACCAGTGCTATCTGTGAGAAATACCAGTAATAATACACGTGTAATTGGGTAATTCTCGATCGTCAATTCCAGGGAAAGTTTGCTTCTGGCATAAATGAGAACTGTTCTTAATAAACCAGGACGAATCTACCGATTCTGGCTCATAAAAATAAAATGCTTCGGGGGTTC